>OY744543.1:26078066-26098066 GCA_963556195.1 Sepiola atlantica
CAGTGTCGCATATTTTGTACATGTCTGTATAAATAAAAATAATCATATATATATATATATATATATATATATATATATATATATATATATATATTTAATATTTATGAATAAATATTAAATTATATTTTTCTCTATATATATATATGCAGAGCGTGTTGCAGCAAACACTGACACTTGACAAAGAAAATAAGCAATTAAAAAAAAGTTGTATATGCAGAGACCCGAGAGTTTATTTAGCAGCAGTTAGATTTTACATACTTCATTATTTTTTAAAGTAACCGCTGTCGGCGGAAAACCCATTTCAAGGCCGGGGCGAAATGAGGCGACCATGCCGTTATCTATAACGGCGAACGCCTAAACGATATTGGACCGTGTTGTGGGTGTGTTTGTTTGTCTTGGCCCCGATCACGTCTCAGAAGAAATACTCAAGGGGATGGAGTCAGTGAAGACGGCGGATAAAATTCCGGCGACCAGTAGTTAGGAACATTGTTGAGTAGCCATGCCTAGGTCATCTCAGGCTTTGTGTGCAGAGGTGGAGTCTTGTTGGAAGTCCTAGGAGCGTTCGGTGGCGATCTGGTCTATTCAGGGCTTCACCACGCATCTCAGCACCTCGTGGTAATTCTCGACGGTGACTCTCAGACCCTTTGGAAAGAAGAACGGAGACATGACGCCCACCCCTCTCGCTGGAGATGATGCAAAGGACTACGATAAGGAAGGGAAACTTAGTACGCTTCAAAACGGGAACCTCCTTGATGTCTTTTTAGATCCACCTGTTGGTCTGACTGTTGCTCGCCTGGTCCTGGTCAAAATTATTTTCATCAGAGAATAACTATAGCATTCCGGCAGACTTGTGCTTCGCTCGTTCAGCAAAGCCGTCGCCTTGACATTCCTCGACTCCTTGGAGGCATTCGCGATGAGCATTCGGTAAGAATTGCGATAAAAGGAGTAACAAATGTCAATGGCTTCGCATATGTCTGCAACACTACAAGAATAAAATAAAACAAAAACAATATATATATATATATATATATATATATATATATATATATATATATATATATATATATATATATATATATATATATATATATGCAAGCATTGTAAAAATTAACAAAATTCGTCTGTTTAATTATACCTGTTTTTTTTTGTTTTTTTCTGATGGTCTTTTTTGTATTAAAATCAGAAAGATTACATAGGTTTCACAGATTTCACGAACGTTTTCGATTCTACGTCGAATCATCCTCAGGTGTCAAAAGCAAATAAACAAAAAAGCTGGAAAAAGAAGAGAATTCTGTTATTTTTAACAATGTTTGCATAAATGCAAAAATGCTACCTAAATACACACATCATATATATATATATATATATATATATATATATATATATATATATATATATATATTAAAAAATTCGTTCCAGGACTGGTAAAATTAATTCATCAAAGTGAAATTTTATGTCCCTTTACGACGATTAAAATCAATATATAATGATGCTAAACCTTATATCTATAACCCTAATTTCAATTTTGATCAAAACCCTTTTACATTGTTTCCATTCGAAAAAATATCTAAAATGTAAGGGGTCTTAAGAAGATATTAAAATTCAGGGAATATTGCTTAATTGGTATATAATGACTATGGATCCAATTCAATGCAAATCTGAAATATTTGAATATTTAAATGAGAGCTGCCCATAGTATGCCCCCTAAAAACACTCTTTTAAATACTCACAAGCAATTGAAATTTTGGGAATATTTATTAATTTAATACCTATTTATGAAAGTTCAACAAAATCGGAGGTATATACATTTTCACGAATTTACATGAAACTAAATTAAGCAAAACATTACGCCCCCTTACTTGTATATATATATATATATATATATATATATATATATATATAACAGAATAGAGAAAAATATGCTTATACTTTTGACGAGCGTGTATATCACCGAAAGTGCTCAAGTTTTTAAAATAAATAAATAATTTATTACAAAAACATAAAGAAATGTGTTGTCCAGGTTTTTCAAAATATTTTTCAAAATATTTTCCTTATTATCGCCATTTCATCAACGCTCCAAGTGTGGAGTTTTCATTCTCTCTCTCCCTCTCTCTCCCTCTCCCCCTCTCTCTCTCTCTCTCTCTCTCTCTCTCTCTCCATATATATATCGGAAACGTGTGAAAGACAGAGCAATCTTCCTCCACACTGATTATTGCCGAAAACATATAAAACATATGTGTATGTGGATATTAATTTAATAATATTATCATAATACTGTTTATAGCCCCTTTAATGCTAAGACGGGCCCTTTGTCAAATTTAAATGTGTAATGCTAAGTTCCGGCCTAACGTGTCGTTGGACACTGTTGATGACAGTCTTCTAGATGTGCCCGCTTGCATAGACATACATTGACTTTCATTACTCTTCTTTGAACGTGGTTGATTTGGTTGTCGCATCGTTCTAAGCGTTCAGAAAAAAAGTAAAAATATTGACTTGGGTCTCAGGGTTTCGAACCGTGTCACTGGCAGAGCAATCATCCTTTACACTGATAGTTCATGGAAGAAGATTAATAACATGTGCATGTGAATATAAATTTAATAATATTTATACTTATATATATATATATATATATATATATATATATATATATATATTCTACCCAACGGAACCAAGAATTATATATGCCCGACGACTGTCTGAAATTGTCACATCCTACACTGATGATAGCAAAAGGCTTGAAACGCCGGCGTACGTATTTTAATATAATTTAATATTTGTTTAATAAAATATTTGTTTATATATATATATCCTCTACACTCCCTCCCTCCCCCCTCTCTCTCTCTCCCTCTCTCACTTTGGGGTCCTTTGCTTTATCGGCCCAGGTCATCTGAATGGCGCCATATAGTCTGAAGACAGTTCCTATGCCCGACCTTTGGTGGCGTGCATTATTTGGAGCAAGACTCCATTAAGGACCATATGCCCCATCGATGTCAAGCTCACCTCCTCACACCCATTTTCAGCCATAATTCCCACTTTTGAAATGGCAGTGTCAACCACCTGTTGCATATCTTATTACCGGGAACGATGATCTTTAGCGTCAACCCGGGGGCAGGGCATTGACAAGCACCGAAATTAGATTAGTAATGACCTTGGAAATTTGATGGCGCAACTGAGGATGGGATTTAATCTGTTTATGTGAAATTTTGTAAAAGGCAGTTGTCATTAGTTATACAGAAGTACTTTAGTTTATCCTTAAGGGTGTTTACATACTTTTAACATTCAATCACTATTTACATGATTATATATTATTTTTTTGAACTTTTTTTTCTTTATTTCTTATTTCTCTAGAAAACATGACTTTCTTTTTACAATAAGGCTGTTTGAAGACTTTTAACGTTCTATCACTATTTACATAACTTTTTACATTATCACTATTTACATAACCTTTTACATTATCACTATTTACATAACTTTTTACATTATCACTATTTACATAACTTTTTAAATTATCAGTATTTACATAACCTTTTACATTATCACTATTTACATAACCTTTTACATTATCACTATTTACATAACTTTTTACATTATCACTATTTACATAACTGTTTACATTATCACTATTTGCATAACTTTTTACATTATCACTATTTACATAACTTTTTACATTATCACTATTTACATAACTGTTTATATTATCAATATTTACATAACTGTTTACATTATCACTATTTACATAACTTTTTACATTATCACTATTTACACACCTTTTTACATCATCACTATTTACATAACTGTTTACATTATCACTATTTACATAACTGTTTACATTATGACTATTTGCATAAATTTTACATTATCACTATTTGCATAAGCTTTTACATTATCACTATTTACATGATATTTTACATTATCACTATTTGCATAACTGTTTACATTATCACTATTTGCATAACTTTTTACATTATCACTATTTACATAAATTTTTACATTATCACTATTTACATAACTTTTTACATTATCACTATTTACATAACTGTTTACATTATCACTATTTACATAACTTTTTACATTATCACTATTTACATAACTGTTTACATTATCACTATTTACATAACTTTTTACATTATCACTATTTACATAACTTTTTACATTATCACTATTTACATAACTGTTTACATTATCACTATTTACATAACTTTCTACCTTATTTTTCTCATTTTCTATTTTTTCTCAAGAAAATCAACTTTCTGTTTACTATAATTCTCTTTGAAGACTTAAAGTTTCATCACTATTTACATAACTTAATGTTATTTTCTTTACATTTTATTTTCTGTTCTTCTAGAAAAATGAATTTTATTGTACTCTGAGTCTCTTTGAAGACTTTTACTGTTTACATAACTCAATATTCTTTTTTTACTTTTTCTTTCTTTGTCTAAAAAAATATTTTTGTACTGTCTCTTTTAACGTTCTATCACTATTTAACAAACTTAATATTTTTTACGTTTTTTCTGTTTGTCTTTTTCTAGATAAAGGACTATTTTAATAGGGTTGTTTGAAGACTTTTAACGTTTAATCACTATTTTCTTGACGGATGTTTGAAGTCATACCCAAATAGCATTCAAACTGATAAATCGAATTTGCTTCTGACAAGCCAATTTTCATTTGTCATTGTTGTACCGTATTCTTCGCAATATAATAACATTCTTTTCTACAATTTATTTTTAAAAATGATTTTGTCCAGCTCAGACGACTGCTAATACTAAATCATTTTTTGCATAATCACGTAAAAATAATGAATCAGTAAGAGGAATAACACATTTTGAATTGAAGAATATTATAGGAGTTGTCTACTTGAAGTTTGAATATGTGCAAACAAATAGAAAGGTAAAAAATAATATGATTTTTTTTTCATAACGGGCAACGCCGGCTTGTATAATTATAAAATTATGTGGGTTTTGTATGGTTTGCTTGTTTGTCGTAATACACACTGGATGACGTCGCAAAAGGATGGCGTTATCCGTTAAAACAACGAGAGAAGAAGAAAGAGATTCGGGATGACGTCGTCAATGATAATCGATTAACTTACGCGCTTGCTTGCTGGCTCGTTTGTGTCAGTGCATAGTGGATGACGTCACAAAGAGAGAAGACGTCAAGAGAGGAGGGGGAAATGGCAAGTGAGGGAAGAGGGGGTGAGAAGAGACTAGATGAATCGTCTACCATATTGAAAACGCTATGGATCTTGCTTGACTGCGTTCATGTTAGCTTGTTTATCATCGTGCACATTGTATGACGTCACAAAAGGCTAATAATCTAAATAAGATGCGAGCAATAATAGAAGTCGTTGAAGGGGGCGAATGACGTAAATAATTTAGAGAGAGAAAAGGGGAGAGTGTGAGAGAAAGAGAGATGGTGTAAGATGAGAAAGAAAGAGGGAGGAGGAGAGAGAAGGGGGAAAAGAGGAGGAAAGAGAGAATGAGAGGGGGAAGAGCAGATAAAAATAATGAGTATTATCAAGAAAGAATATATGTTTACTTGAAAATGGAGTTTTATTTTTTCAAAAGGTCACACAATGCGTTTTATTTTTTCAAAAGGTCACACAATGCGTTTTATTTTTTCAAAAGGTCACACAATGCGTTTTATTTTTTCAAAAGGTCACACAATGCGTTTTATTTTTTCAAAAGGTCACACAATGCGTTTTATTTTTTCAAAAGGTCACACAATGCGTTTTATTTTTTCAAAAGGTCACACAATGCGTTTTATTTTTTCAAAAGGTCACACAATGCGTTTTATTTTTTCAAAAGGTCACACAATGCGTTTTATTTTTTTCAAAAGGTCACACAATGCGTTTTATTTTTTCAAAAGGTCACACAATGCGTTTTATTTTTTCAAAAGGTCACACAATGCGTTTTATTTTTTCAAAAGGTCACACACTGCGTTTTATTTTTTCAAAAGGTCACACAATGCGTTTTATTTTTTCAAAAGGTCACACAATGCGTTTTATTTTTTCAAAAGGTCACACAATGCGTTTTATTTTTTCAAAAGGTCACACAATGTGTTTTATTTTTTCAAAAGGTCACACAATGCGTTTTATTTTTTCGAAAATTACGAGAAGATATTATAGAGAGTAGAAAGTGAATCTTAGGTTTATTTTCGGAAGCCTCGGAACTATCGCTGCCCTTATTTTTTTCTTTAGTCCTCACATTCTATGAGCGATGTTTCTGACAAAGGGTGAAGAATTGCTGTTTCAGGGGTCGGAATCTATTCATCTAAAACTTATCGTTGACTAGTTTTTGACCTTGAAGTAGTATTTTTAGCTCCTTACATCAAGTGGCTTCATGCCTAGTCTGACGCGATTTCTATAAAAAACATCCTTTATGACGTCATTCATTTCAAGTAAATATTTTCTTGTAGAAACATGATCATCAGACAATGTCTAAGTTATGAAATTATATATTTTATAATGTATATAGCAATTACTGAGCCAACAAGTTATAGGCGATCTAGTATATAAAACAGCCTACACAAATTAACTTGCATTTCTGTGCTAAGCGCACATCACGGACCTCCAACAATAATAACTAAATTGTCCGAAAGAAAGTCAAAAGTATACATATTCGGGGCCGGCAAGTCCACGACGGCGCTCTTCTCAAGGTTATAATTGTGGGGTGGGGGTAAAGACTTATTAAGCATGTCAAATTTTATTATCACTGACTAGCCTAATTCAAGTCGTCTCTCGCTATACGCTTACACATTGGAGAATAAAAGGCGTCAATTGCATACATGCGTAGACAGTATATATGTAATTGCATACCAGACATAATGCACCCGCAACAGCAAGTAGGAATAGCTATACACTTCTGTCGGCTAGACATAGTTAAAACTACAGTCCGAATGCATACACATATAACCGTATATCTAATATTACTTGAACACATAGATTACATGGAAGACAACTCACAGTAGCAAATATACATACGGACTCACTTCACTTGAAATTATACTTATGAATTAGTATATATAAAGTTATGCATACACTAACCTGGATAGTATATTTACAAGCAATCTTAAAGACGCACAGACAGAATTTATCTTACTTATCACAAATTGCAGTTTTCTATATCATCTACTTACTCAATTGCCTTTCTTGACCTTTTGGCTAAGATCAAAGTGTAGTATCTGTTCCGATGGATACTGCACCCCATAGACTGGTATTGTCTTGGCCTTCGGGGCTTGATTTCCGCCGGTCTATGGGTCTGATCTGTCTTGTGCAGTTCTAGGAGGTCCACCCTCCCAGGCTTTACATCCCCTCCTTGGGGAGGTGTAAGTTAATTGCTTACTGTCTGAGGCGCCCCTACCGAGGAATGCCGACGTGGCTGCCCAGGCAATTTTTAATGGGCAGAGTGCTCACCTTCTCAAGCACTGGCTTTTCAAATCCCACTTTCCGACCTTGTGTCACATATTCCTATTGTGGGTAGGGGTTAAATAACGCTTTTTGGTTAAGATCAAAGTGTAGTATCTGTTCCGATGGATACTGCACCCCATAGACCGGTATTGTCTTGGCCTTCGGAGCTTGATTTACGCCTCTCTATGGGCTTGTCCTGTGCAGTTCTAGGACTTCCACCCTCCCAAGCTTCGCCTCCCCTCTTTTGAGAGGAGTAAGTTTATTGCTTACTGCCTGAGGCGCCCCTACCGGGGAATGCCGACGGGGCTGCCCAGGCAATTTTTAAACCCCACTTTCCCGATCCGACCTTGGGTCACATCTTACTTGTGGGAGTAACATAAAAACTTGCCTTGTGCCTAACTCCTGGAAAGGAGTAAATCAATACTTACTCAATTAGAATTATCGATCTATTGTAGTTAACTTTGATCTTAATCAATTAATGTATATTTAAACGAGTTAATTAGAAAATTGAACCAGTATTTATTAAACTATTGTTAATTTTATAATATTATCAATTTTATACATATTATTAAGCTAAACTGATAATAATAGGAAAATGGTTGTCATAATTCATATTACAAATGACTTTTTTTTAAATCAGACATCATAATCATAACACCAGCACAATAAAATTCTATAATACGCATAAAATACACGTACGCACCAACAAAATACAATTATATAAGTATGCATGCAAATTAACGTCACTAACAAGCAAGCTACACAATGGCATAAAACAATATTGACGTTTCAACAATTCTCAAATTATTAATTAACCCTTACCAACGTAAAATATAGAGGAAGTGAAACAGAAATTATTAAAAATACAATTCCTTTATGGAAATTTTCTATGAACTTTGTATTTATTTATCTATGAGTTCAATTATTACATATAATCTTATTCAATAGTTTATATCCGCACGATCATTTATTGTTGTTTTATATTTAAAGGTAGTTATTAATAAGGTATCTTTATTAATAATTTAATTACAATTCGTAAATAATTTAAAGTAATATTTGTTGTATATTTAGCCGGAAAGCTTCTTATTGTTATGTTAAACCAGATATTAGGTTTATTAAGCTTTCCTTATAGAATGTTATGGTAAATTCTCTCGGTTTTTAATATATTTATGTAAGTTGAACTGTGTCAAATGTCTACAGTTGATACCTATTTCATCTCTTTGATTCAGTAATTTATCTGAATTAGAATTAACTATCTATTGTAATAAACTTGGCTTTTCATAAATGAATTTCTATTCACACAATTTTATCAGAAAATCCAACAGGTATTTATTATTTATTTGTTATACTTATTATTAGGCTAAACTGATAATATGATGAAAAATAGTTGTCATAATTCATATTAAAAATAATTTAAAAATTCATACATCATAATCATATCACCAGTACAATCAAAATTCTGTAAAAATATAATATGGCAATAACACGCCTAAAAACACATCTCCATAATACAATTGCATAAGTATGCATGCAAATGAATACTTAATGCAATTACAATTAGTAAAGGATTTTAAGTAATATTAGTTGGATTCTTAACCGGAGAGGTTCTTATTGTTAAGTTAAACTATATATTATGTTTATTAAGGTTTTGTCATAGAATGTTATAGTAAACTCCATTGGTTGTTACTATATTTATCCATGGTGAACTGTTTAACTCTCCACAGCTAAAATATAAAGTGTAGTATCTGTTCCGATGGATATTGCATACCATAGACTGGTATTGTCTTGGCCTTCGGGGCTTGATTTACGCCGGTCTATGGGTCTATCCTGTGCAGTTCTAGGAGATCTACCCTCCCAGGCTTCGCCCCCCCCTCTTTGGGGAGGAGTAAGTTTATTGCTTACTGCCTGATGCGCCCCTACCGGGGAATGCCGACGTGGCTGCCCAGGCAATTTTTAAATCCCACTTTCCTGACCAGACCTTGGGTCACATCTTACTTGTGGGAGTAAGATAAAAAAAATGGCCTTGTGCCTAACTCCTGGAGAGGAGTAAATCAATACCCGACAGGATTATTAATCTCATTAAGAAAGCAATGGGAACATGGAGATTAGAACTGAAAACTCGAAGACAACACCTGACTGAGATAAAATACAGAAGGGCATCTTCCAAGGAGACCTCCTATCACCACTACTATTTATCATAGCAGTGATGCAAGTCAACTACATACTCAGGAAATGTGATGCGGGCTGGTTTTTTATGGACACAGACTAAATAATAACACCACCTCATGTACATAGACAGTCTGAAGCTATTTGCAAAAAGCGAGAGAACTCGAACAACGGATACATACGACCAGAATTTTAAACCAGTACTTTCAAATGAGATAAAAACACAGAGAGGCATCTTCCAAGGAGACTCCCTATCACCACTACTGTTTATAATAGCTATGATGCCGCTCAACTACATACTCAGAAAATATGATGCCGGATACAAGTTTACAGAGACAGAACCAAGTGTAAACCACTTGATGTACACGGGTGACATGAAACTATTTGCAAAAATCAAAAAAGAAACTGAAAAAGCTGATGAATACGACCAGAATCTTTAGTCAGGACATCCAAATGGAATTCGGAATGAAAAAGTGTGCATTGCTAGAGATGAAAAGTGGGAAAACTGGAGACAAAAAGGGGATAGAACTGCCCAACCAAGAGAAGATCAGGACGCAGGGCGAACAGGATAGCTATAAATATTTGGAAGTTCTGGAAGCAGACACCATCAAATCTACAGAAATGAAAGAGAAGATTGGAAAATAATACTTGAGAAGAACAATGGAACTCTTAGAAACGAGATTATATAACAGAAATATAGTAAAAAGAATAAACACCTGTGCAGTATCACTAATAAGATACTCTGGGTCATTCATAAGCTGGACTAAAGATGAACTCAGGAACCTTGACCAGAATACTAAATAAGTAATAATCATGCATAACGCACTACATTAAAAATACGATAGGGGCAGTCGTGAAAAGAAGGAAGAGGACTTGTAAGTATAGACGACTGCGTGGAAGACTTTTAAAATGAGCTGGGGAAAATACCTAACCCAAAACACGGAAATACTAATCACCGCAGCAAGAGACACCGTCCCAATGAACAACTTAGGAAGCACCAAAACCAGAAAGAAGATATCCAATATTCCTGGGTCTGGCTAAGGGAAGGACACTTGAACAGAGAAACGGAATCTCAACTAACAAATGCACAGAACAATGCGATTAGGACTAGCTACATTAAAGCTAAAATAGATAACACCAAGGAAAACAGTAAATACTGACTGTATGGACAAAGTGACGGAACAGTAAATTACATAATAAGTGAATGCAGCAAACTAGCCCAAAAAGAATACAAGAACAGACACGACTGTGCGGGAAAAGCAGTACACTGGGAACTATGCAAACGACTGCATTTCGAACACGCGGATAAATAGTACAAACATAAAGCAGAGACAGTACTGGAAAATAGAAATCACAAACTCCTCTGGGACATAGAGGCACAAACAGATAGCTTATAGAAGCAAGGAGACCGGATGTCATAACAGACAACAGGATAGAAAAATCATGCCAAATCGTAAATTTTTACGTTCCAGCCGACCACAGGGTGAAGACAAAGGAGACAGAAATCGAAGCAAATAAACAGAACTTGCCAGAGAATTGAAAGGGATATTGAGTATGAAGAAAGTAAATATAATTCCAATGATAGTAAGAGCACTAGGAACAGCTTTTAAAAAAAACTGGAAAAAAGACTTGGAGAAATTGGAAACAAATGGGAAGACTGAGACCATACAAAGAGCGGCATTGATGAAAACAGCTACAATCTTAGGGGAAATTCTCGAATGCGGAACCAACCCGCATAAGCTACAAAACGGTAACCAGTCGCATGGAATTTACAAAAGAAAAGAAACCAAACCACAGGAAGAACATCACCACATAAACCAAGGAACAGAAACGGCAGGAAATTTCATAATCTTCCCCCCCCCCCCCGAAAAGTGATGGCACCAGCCTCGACTGATACCACACAAAGTAGTCGTGAAGGGTAAAAGAGGATGGAAAAACAGAGGAAGGAGAGCACTAACCAGACCTCCACTGGAAGAATACGGAGTGTACTGGGACCTTGGGGAATTGATTGCCACCCAAAATCCCAGAGAAGACCAATGGTCGTTACCAGCGAGAAATCAATTGTAATCAGCTGTTGTGATACCGAAATGTCATTTGCCATGGTTATCGAAAAAAGGTGGGGAGTATTGTAAATCTGAGAAAGCTTGTTGTCACTCAGACTCCAGGGAACACAACCGGTTATTATCAGTAAGCAATCACTGACGATGACTTTTGTTAAAACTCCAAGTGAGCACAAATAAAAATAAAAACAAAGTGGAAGAAGTAGAAATCGATACCCGATAACCCCCCACGCCAAAAAAAAAGAAGAAAATCAGCAGCTTCGGCCGAGACTACACAAAATAGTCGTTAAAGTCCAAGGATTGTGTAAACACCGACGGAGAGAGAACACTAACCAGACCTCCACTGGAAAAGTGCGGGAGTACTGAGACCTTGGGGGAGGCTTATTACCACCCAAATCCTAGAGAATACTAATGGTCGTTGCCGTTAGAAATCAATGGTAAGCGGCTTTTACGATAACGCAAAGTCATTTGCAATGGCTATCAAATAAGGTGGAGAGTACTGGAAATATAGAGTGACTTGTTGTCACTAAGTCTTTAGGAATACCGCCGATTATTATCAGTGAAAAATCACTGATGATGACCTATGTGTGAACTCTTAGTGAGTTCAATAACTTAGTAATAATAATAACAAGCCGCGCATGCGTGGTCCCCCTCTGTATGTGACTCGATGTGGCGAGTGTAAAATGCAATCAATTTGGGCAATTTAGGGCATTTTTGACCCCCATTGTACACCCTGGGGGCGCGAACCAGAATTTTTCTGAGGTCAAGGATGTGCATTTTATTTCCAGAACAATTGCTTCTACATTTTGGCCAAGTTTCAGAAAAATTGAATGCAGGGATCAAATGTTATGGGAGAAAAGGGTAATTTTTGCCATTTTGGGGGCTTTTGACCCCCCTGGGGGCGCGAATTAGATTTTTTCCAAGGTCAGCGATACTTATTTTCTATTAAGAACAATTGCCTCCATATCTTGGCCAAGTTTCAGAGAAATTGAATGGATGGATGAAAAGTTATGGGGCAAAAAATGTCATTTTTTGCCATTTTGTGGCCTTCTGACCCCCTGGGGGGGCTAACTAGATTTTTTTTCAAAAATCAAAAAAATGTCACTTTCTAACCTGACCAAAGTTACAACTTCATGCAAAATTTCAGAGAAATTCAATGGATGATTGCGGAGAAAAATCCGGACGGACGGACACACGGACAGACGGACGAACGGAAATGCCTCAAAACATAGGACCAATAATAATAATAATAATAATAATAATAATAATAATAATAATAATAATAATAATAATAATAATAATAATAATAACAATAATAATAAATAACCGTAACTTCATCATATTCATTTATGAAAAGACATAAACTTTTTCGCTAGCGTGTGGGGGGGGGGGGGGGGGGGGTGCGCACATATTTTCTAGTACAAAAGAATAAAAACTGATCACTGACGTTATTAATAACCAGGACATTTCGTCTTCGTTTCACATACGGTTGACAATAGAAACGTGGTCAGAAAGTACATAGTTTCTTGAATTTTGACATCAATCTCACACGGAGGCCTTACGGTATGTCCACGATCTGCCCTTCATATCTCCCCTAATAATAGGTCGTCAATTTTCCAGCCGGGTGCTTCTATTGTCACCTCTCGCTTCTCTGGCCAACATGTGGGAAAGCTACACTGCAAACCAATAAACAAGGCCACCTAGTTTAGAACGACAAAACACACAAAAAGGGATTTTAGTGTGCAAATGACTCATTTTAGTTCTCATGTGAAAGAATAGACTTCTTCAACAAATAAAAAACAGTTTAGAGAGAAACGAGCCTCAGCGAAGAGTGTATGATCTACTGTTTTCAGTATTATTATTAATTATCATAAAATAAAAAAAAATAACAAATAAAAAAAGAAGATGGATTTTCTATTTCAAATCAAAAAGGCCAGAAAGTACATTGAACGAATCGTTCTGAATATGACAACCACAATGAGATAAAAGTCCGAAAATTTTAAATAGTACTCTCTCTGAGAAGGTCAAGGAGTACGCAACCGAAACTTTGTGACAAATCCTCTACCTGTATAAGAGTCTGATACGCCCAGCAGAGGGAGGTGACGGCGGTTAAGTGGTTAACGATACCGACTGACGACTTGGCTGTCCCAGGTTCGAATCCAGTTCGTTCCATAGAACTACTTTTATTTAGGGATGTTGGCAACCTTCACGTGGTTCCTCATGTAAGTACAATAATTATTTCTAAAAAGAATCTAGGGAAACAATGTCAACATCAGAACTAAAAAATTAAAAATAAATAAAGCAAGTATTTACATTTAAGAGTGGTCCCTCTCTGTATGTGATTCGATGTGGCGAGTGAAAAATGCAAAAAATTTTGGGTAATTTTTCTGAGGTCAACGATGCTCATTTTATATCCAGAACAATTGCATCTACATTTTGGCCAAGTTTCAGTAAAATTGAATGGATGGATCAAACGTTATGGGTAAAAAGGGTCATTTTTTGCCATTTTGGGGGCTTTTGACGCCCTGGGGGCGCGAACCAGATTTTTTCAAAGGTCAGCGATACTTATTTTCGATTAGGAACAATTGCCTCCACATTTTGGCCAAGTTTCAGAGAAATTGAACGGATGGATGAAAAGTTATGGGGCAAAAAATGTCATTTTTTGCCATTTCGGGGCCTTTTGACCCCCTGGGGGGATAACCAGATTATTTTTCAAAAATCGGAGAATGTCACTTTCTAACCTAACCAAAGTTACAACTTCATGCAAAATTTCAGAGAAATTCAATGGATGGTTGCGGAGAAAAATACGGACGGACGGATGGACGGACATGCCTCAAAAAAAAAAAAATAATAATCCAGAAAGTAACCGATTCTAAATACAATCCTTTGCCTATATAAGAGTCAGATACGTCCTAAGATGGAATACTTCTCCCTGTTTCCCCGACAGTACTGACATGCAGAAATTTAAAATTAATGTAAACAGACATCTCGCTGCACAGATCCCAGTTTAGGTTGACCCCTTTAACCGTTTGGGGTGAACTACGTAAAAAAAAAAAAATTTAATCTGAAAACCACATTGAACGATTAGATAAAATCCCATAACATGTAAATTTAAAAACTAATACCTTCATTCCGAAACCCATAGATTACAGCGACTGAAATGTTATGAGATAATTGTCGGCATCATTTTTATTGCGCCATCTTGTTTTACGCCATCTTGTTTTACACCATCTTGTTTTACGCCATCTTGTTTTACGCCATCTTGTTTTACGCCATCTTGTTTTACGCCATCTTGTTTTACGCCATCTTGTTTTACGCCATCTTGGTGTATACAACAAAAGATCGTGTTAGAGTAGTTATCATTATTGAAAAGTTGCACTTTCTGATGTTTTTTATGGTTGTTGTTAAAAAAATAAAGTTTTCATAAGTCCTCACAAACAATTGATCAATTAAAGTCATTTATTAATAAAAAAAAAAGTTTGAGAATAACTCCAGAAATTTATTAAAAAGCTATGCAATATTTTGTAACCCGTTTTCAGAAATGTATAGCAAGTAAGGGACATTAGGTTGAATGACACATAGTTTTACTATATATTGTTCATTGTGTAGACGTATTATCATAATATACAGTTGTGATGTTATTCCATTTTTTAATTGATTATTACATTTTAAAGAGCCTGTATGATATTGTTTTTTTTTAAATTGAAAGCAAAAAAAAACCCGCAAAATTTGAAAAAAAGAGTATTGATTTACTCCGCTCCAGGAGTTAGGCACAAGGCCAATTTTTATCTTACTCCCACAAGTAAGATGTGACCAAAGGTCGGGTCGGGAAAGTGGGGTTTAAAAATTGCCTGGGCAGCCCCGTCGGCATTCCCCGGTAGGGGCGCCTTAGGCAGTAAGCAATAAACTTACTCTTCTCCAAAGAGGGGAGGCGAAGCCTGGGAGGGTGGACCTCCTAGAACTGCACAGGACAGACCCATAGACCGGCGTAAATCAAGCCCCGAAAGCCAAGACAATACCAGTCTATGGGGTGCAGTATCCATCGGAACAGATACTACACTTTGATCTTAGCCAAAAGGCCAAGAAATTTTTTTATACTTATTGACAACTAGCAGGCATAGCCCGCTTGCTATCACTTCGAAATTTAATTCTTATTAATTACTTGAAATCATTGAAACGAAACGAAATTATAGAAAAAGAAGACAAAACCCCTTCCACTCTCTTTCTCTATCAATAAAAAAATACAAAACTAATTGATAAGTAATAGAAGACAAAACTCTCTCTCTCTCTCTCTCTCTCTCTCTCTCTCTCTCTCTCTCTCTCTCTTTCTTCCTTCAGTCTGTTTTAATATAAATAAGGGAATATTTAAAGTGAAAGAAATTATTTCCTTTCTTTTTATTATTAGCAAATATTATTAAGATTTAGCCTCACCTTCTTTGCTCATGAAATTAAAATTTTCACATGTAATTATTCCGTCCTTTTTTTGTTTTATTATCAGTAATTATTAGGATTAAGCCTTTTCTTTTTGCTTATGAAAATAAATTTGTTAACGTGATTATTTAAAGTTGGCCGGACACACGTACGTTCGCCACGAAAGAAGTGTATCAAAAGAGCGCATTATGAAATTACGTACGTCCAAACCTCAAGCTAATTGCTCTGGGTCTTTTTTTTTTACTTGTTTAGGTATGCATCCACAGAAAATATGCCAAAATATTTTATATATATATATATATATATATATATATATATATATATATATATGTATATATATATATATATATAAAGTTAGGTATGTTTAGATGTTTATATATTTGTATGTACAAGATTCAATCCGACACTAACTAACCGATCCTTATGAATTTTTGCACACAGCTTCTAGACGTAAGGGATCTAAATGTGGACTATACTTAGCATTTTTAGTTAAGAAAAAAAAAATCCCCCCCCCCATTTTTTTTTATCCTCCCCCATACATAAAAATATTTTTAATTAAAAAAAAAAAAGAAAAACAGTAAAAAAAATCAAATATAGCGAACACGATTAGTTATTTAAATGCTCTCGAGAATAAGTTTACCTAAATTAAATTCATTAGAATGTTTTTTTTAAATAGTAATTTTTAAATCAATTATTATTTTAATTAAACAAGTTGATTTAATAAAATTGTTATAATCAACAATTTAAAAAACTAAATACAGCGAACAGTATTTTTCGAATTGGAAAAAGGGTGTACCTAAAATAAAACAATAAAAAAATCGGTAATCTTTTACTGAAGGACCCGCGCTGACTTTGACCATGACCCTAACCATAACTCTAAACCCTAACCCTAACCCCCCCCCCCTTGTACCCTGACCCTAACGCTAACGAAGGGGTCAAAGTTAGCGCGGGTCCTACAGTGAAAAACGCACCAAAAAATCAAATACAGTGAACACGATTAGTTATGTAAATGCTCTCGGAAATAAAGTTTACCTAAATTAAATTCATTAGAGTGTGTATGTGTGTGTGTTTGTTTAATGACCTTTTGTAATTAAACAATTTGATTCTGAAATCACTTATATAGTTTTCCAGTACAATGTGTTAGTTCTTTTTGTTGACGGAAAAGAAAAAAAATCACATCACATCTTTTATTTTAATAAATAAAACACGGATAATAAAAACAGTTTGTAAATAAAAGCTTAACAGCGTAAAAGGTAAAAACTTAATCTTAAACACAGTTAAGGTTGTAAGAAGATGATAATATTGGAAGTTTTTTCAAATCGGAAGAAAAGGTGTACCTATAATGAAAGTATTAAAAAATCAAATACACTAAACACGAATAGTTTTTTAAATGCTCTCGAAAAAAAAAGTTTACCTAAACTAAATTCATTATAATGTGTGTGTGTGTTTTAAAATAGTAATTTTTTAATCAATTATTATTTTAATTAAAAAATTTGATTCAATAAATGTGTGTTTTAAAACATAATGGCTAATAAGATTAAGAAAATAAACAAACTCAGAACGTTTTAATTAAAAAAATCAGAGTAAAAGTAACACGGTAAATGCCAGCGTTTTGTTTACATTTTAAATAACGCGCCCGTCTTGCGTCCATACTGAATAATCAGAGGGAGGTAACCGTTTCAATGGAGTAACTCTGGCTGTTCAATCAGTTTCACAATAGATAGATTAACTACGTAACTCATTTCATGTATGTATATAAATAAATAATAAAAGAAATAATTATAATTTATAAGATTATTAACGAGCAAAATAGCGTATATACATGTGGAAATCTGAAGAAAACAATCATGAGTGTATATTTGCGAATACTAATTTATTAGAAGTTGAAAAGCAATTAATTATGTAAATTGAGAAATGCACATAGTGTTTACGGTGGTTTTTGTAGTAGTATATAACGAAGCTGGCAGACTAAGTAAATAGTAATATTACTCTGATGGAGTTTCGGCTTCAGACAGATACATAATCTCCATTATTAATATATATATATATATATATATATATATATATATATATATATATATATATATATATAAGGAATCGACCACATCTTTGAAGCATCCATTAATACGAATATTTTATGTTAAAATTTGAACACCAAAACATGATACAATTTTAAAAAATAGGGCCCTCATAATATAACAATTACTATTATTATTTAGGTAATTACTATTTCTTACAATATTATTATCGTTATTTTTATTGTTGTTATATTTATCACTTTTCTACACATTTTATTTTCTTCTTTACTACTCTCATTTAGTTTGTTTTTTATTGTGATCTTTGATTATCATTTCTAAGGTTTAACAACAATTGTAAGGCAGTTTTAAGTTATTCAATAAAAACACTACTCAGATATAAGGGCAATAAAAAAGTATAAATCCATGCATCTAACCTGAGGATTTCTTGCGGGAATGAAAGATAAATGTTTATGCGTAGCTTACTTGCCATGTATATATATATTCGTACTACTACTAAGCCCCACTTACGTATTGAGCACTATTGAAGTAAATACTGAATATATATCTATATACAGAATATATTATATTATCTAATAATATTATATGTGTATATTCATGAAATAGTATATATCTATAAATAGATATATATATATATATATATATATATATATATATATATATATATAATTAAACAAGTCCAAATGTATTTATAAAATGAACTTACAAACAAAAATGTTTTCAAAAGTGCTCAATACTATAGGCAGAGCTTTATAAATAGTTATTATAGAAACAGTTAATTTGAATTAATTTATTTAATTAGTTAAATTACATGTTTATACAATATATATATATATATATATATATATAAGATATATTATATAATATATATATATATATATATATATATATATATATATATATATATATATATATATAATATAAACATTATATATATATATATATATATATATATATGGGAAGAGAAGGATGAAGGTAATCCGACGTGATGGGAAAATGAAAAAGGAAAACCAAAAATGGATGTTTTTTATGTGTACATCAACGTTTCGTCTTTATTTATAAGACTTCATCAGGATGATAAAATAGAGAAAAAATGTCATGCAAGCACAGATACATGTAGGGTAGACATATTGGGAGGAAAAATAGAATGAAATAATGGCCACTGCTGGGTGGACGTCCGTATTTGTCGGAGAAATAGAAATGACGGACGTCCACCCATCAGTGGCCATTATTTCATTCTATTTTTCCTCCCAATATGTCTACCCTACATGTATCTGTGCTTGCATGACATTTTTTCTCTATTTTATCATCCTGATGAAGTCTTATAAATAAAGACGAAACGTGTATGTACACATAAAAATCATCCATTTTTAGGTTTTCCTTTTTCATTTTACCATATATATATATATTTATATATATATATATATGTGTGTGTGTGTGTGTAACTTTTTTCACAATTACTCATCCTTAACACCGGACCCCATCTCACCCATCTGTCCCACCCATCCATCGATCCCACCCTCCCTAAACAAAATAATTCACATTGTAGAAGCTTAAATGTTTACACTTCGTGCCCCCTCCCCGTCGGTTTTTCTCCCGACTCTTGTCCTGTCCCCAGCGGCGTACGAAACTTTGCGATTGGCCAGTTAGTTGCCTTCAAGTAAAATGACCGCACAAAACCTCAAACATTTCTTTATACGCTCAAAAATTGAGGAGCAATGGATGTCAAAGCAGCAAAACAAAACGTCACGGGCTCACTTGGCCGCCTCCACCGAATTGGGTTCAAAGGAACTTTTCTGGGTCGACTTGACTTTTAACTTTTATTGTTCAGTGTAAAGAAACAGATATGTAATAAACACGGTTGAACTTCTGCCACCTGTTGACAAAGCTGTATGGTAAAAG
>OY744543.1:26100566-26128066 GCA_963556195.1 Sepiola atlantica
AGGCCCCTTTAAAGATGTAACAGTCTTAACAGTAGAGCCCTGTTTGAAATTGAAAAAGTTTGTTGTTATTTCTGCGATAAGCAAGTTCCGCTCGAGCGTTGAACACTGTAGAGGACCAGACACTTCCCCCACCTCCTGGGTAAGTGTATCTTAATTTCAATTATTGTCTGTGTCGATTTCTCGCGGCCGTATGGTCCTGAGCGTTTGTCACGTGATTCTAGCCTGAATCTACGAACTGCGTTCGAGCCCATGCAACCGCATGTAACCGGCACTCCTACACTGGTGAGGGTAAGAGTAGGTGAAAAAAAAACCCTTTAATATCTAAAAAATAATTTCTCTCTCTCTCTTTCTCTCTCTCTATCTCTCTCTCTAATAAATATTAGAAAATAAAAAGACACAATCTAATTTGTAAACTGACATTTTCCTGATTCAACGAATTTCTCCCGAGCTCCATGGGTGGCAAAACGGGTCACATTTTGTAGTATATTTTAAATATGTTATACATGTTTTTGAAGTCTGTGTTATAAAATAAAATTATAAAACTAACGAAATATAATAATATGACGACAAGTACTTTTTTATATATTTAAATGCTATTCTTTATTTTGTAAACCATGTTCTGCAGAGTTTTATAACCCAAATGAAAATCATGAAATGGATTTGGATCAAAATAAGAAATAAGGATTCCAGACATAAGGTAGCATTATTATTATATCTTGATTTTAATCATTCTAAGGGGACATAATTATTATTATATCTTGATTTTAATCATTCTAAGGGGACATAATTATTATTATATCTTGATTTTAATCATTCTAAGGGGACATAATTATTATTATATCTTGATTTTAATCATTCTAAGGGGACATAATTATTATTATATCTTGATTTTAATCATTCTAAGGGGACATAATTATTATTATATCTTGATTTTAATCATTCTAAGGGGACATAATTATTATATCTTGATTTTAATCATTCTAAGGGGACATAATTATTATTATATCTTGATTTTAATCATTCTAAGGGGACATAATTATTATTATATCTTGATTTTAATCATTCTAAGGGGACATAATTATTATTATATCTTGATTTTAATCATTCTAAGGGGACATAATTATTATTATATCTTGATTTTAATCATTCTAAGGGGACATAATTATTATTATATCTTGATTTTAATCATTCTAAGGGGACATAATTATTATTATATCTTGATTTTAATCATTCTAAGGGGGCATAATTATTATTATATCTTGATTTTAATCATTCTAAGGGGACATAATTATTATATCTTGATTTTAATCATTCTAAGGGGACATAATTATTATTATATCTTGATTTTAATCATTCTAAGGGGACATAATTATTATTATATCTTGATTTTAATCATTCTAAGGGGACATAATTATTATTATATCTTGATTTTAATCATTCTAAGGGGACATAATTATTATTATATCTTGATTTTAATCATTCTAAGGGGGCATAATTATTATTATATCTTGATTTTAATCATTCTAAGGGGACATAATTATTATTATATCTTGATTTTAATCATTCTAAGGGGACATAATTATTATTATATCTTGATTTTAATCATTCTAAGGGGACATAATTATTATTATATCTTGATTTTAATCATTCTAAGGGGACATAATTATTATTATATCTTGATTTTAATCATTCTAAGGGGACATAATTATTATTATATCTTGATTTTAATCATTCTAAGGGGACATAATTATTATTATATCTTGATTTTAATCATTCTAAGGGGACATAATTATTATTATATCTTGATTTTAATCATTCTAAGGGGACATAATTATTATTATATCTTGATTTTAATCATTCTAAGGGGACATAATTATTATTATATCTTGATTTTAATCATTCTAAGGGGACATAATACTGATTGCAAGACTGTTCTGAATTAATTTTACCAGTTCTGGTGCGGGTATTCTTCTAGCTTTGAATACATTATACTTGATTTTGAGTTGAGTAGGTGATCGTACCCGTCAGAGGCACGTCATTGACAATCAGTCCGACAATTACTTTGTTTCTTGTCGGGCTGAGATCTTGTCTTATTCACTCCCTGGGTGTCCACCTTCCCAGACTTTACCTTATCTCGGAGAAGGGGTTAGTTTATTGCTAATCGGCTGAGGCGCCCCCCCCCACCAGGGAATGCCGATGGGGCTGCTCAGGCATTTTTTGTAGGTCAGAGTGTGTTTATTTAAGTGCGCTGGTTTTCCAAACCACACCTGACCTTGTGTCTAACCTCCTCGACAGCAGATAAATAAAATACTTGCTTTTGAAATTGACTCCAGTTTGACAAAAAGCATCTATGTTATAAAATCAGATTTTAAAACTAATATTATCATGAGTTTTCTTTCATATATTTACAGCCTATTATTTACGTGATTGCAGAATTTTATAGCTATAAAATCTATAAAATCATAGCTAATAAATCCATGTTATAAAATCAGATTTTAAAAATAATATTATCATGGGTTTTCTTTCATATATTTACAGCCTATTATTTACGTGATTGCAGAATTTCATAGCTATAAAATCTATAAAATCATAGCTAATAAATCTATGTTATAAAATCAGATTTTAAAAATAATATAATCATGGGTTTTCTTTCATATATTTACAGCCTATCATTTACGTGATTGCAGAATTTCATAGCTATAAAATCTATAAAATCATAGCTAATAAATCCATGTTATAAAATCAGATTTTAAAAATAATATTATCATGGGTTTTCTTTCATATATTTACAGCCTATTATTTATGTGATTGCAGAATTTCATAGCTATAAAATCTATAAAATCATAGCTAATAAATCTATGTTATAAAATCAGATTTTAAAAATAATATTATCATGGGTTTTCTTTCATATATTTACAGCCTATTATTTACGTGATTGCAGAATTTCATAGCTATAAAATCTATAAAATCATAGCTAATAAATCTATGTTATAAAATCAGATTTTAAAAATAATATTATCATGAGTTTTCTTTCATATATTTACAGCCTATCATTTACGTGATTGCAGAATTTCATAGCTATAAAATCTATAAAATCATAGCTAATAAATCTATGTTATAAAATCAGATTTTAAAAATAATATTATCATGAGTTTTCTTTCATATATTTACAGCCTATCATTTACGTGATTGCAGAATTTTATAGCTACAAAATCTATAAAATCATAGCTAATAAATCTATGTTATAAAATCAGATTTTAAAAATAATATTATCATGGGTTTTCTTTCATATATTTACAGCCTATCATTTACGTGATTGCAGAATTTCATAGCTATAAAATCTATAAAATCATAGCTAATAAATCCATGTTATAAAATCAGATTTTAAAAATAATATTATCATGGGTTTTCTTTCATATATTTACAGCCTATTATTGACGTGATTGCAGAATTTCATAGCTCTAAAATCTATAAAATCATAGCTAATAAATCTATGTTATAAAATCAGATTTTAAAAATAATATTATCATGAGTTTTCTTTCATATATTTACAGCCTATCATTTACGTGATTGCAGAATTTCATAGCTATAAAATCTATAAAATCATAGCTAATAAATCTATGTTATAAAATCAGATTTTAAAAATAATATTATCATGAGTTTTCTTTCATATATTTACAGCCTATCATTTACGTGATTGCAGAATTTCATAGCTATAAAATCTATAAAATCATAGCTAATAAATCTATGTTATAAAATCAGATTTTAAAAATAATATTATCATGAGTTTTCTTTCATATATTTACAGCCTATCATTTACGTGATTGCAGAATTTCATAGCTATAAAATCTATAAAATCATAGCTAATAAATCTGTTATAAAATCAGATTTTAAAAATAATATTATCATGGGTTTTCTTTCATATATTTACAGCCTATCATTTACGTGATTGCAGAATTTTATAGCTATAAAATCTATAAAATCATAGCTAATAAATCTATGTTATAAAATCAGATTTTAAAAATAATATTATCATGAGTTTTCTTTCATATATTTACAGCCTATCATTTACGTGATTGCAGAATTTCATAGCTATAAAATCTATAAAATCATAGCTAATAAATCCATGTTATAAAATCAGATTTTAAAAATAATATTATCATGGGTTTTCTTTCATATATTTACAGCCTATTATTTACGTGATTGCAGAATTTCATAGCTATAAAATCTATAAAATCATAGCTAATAAATCTATGTTATAAAATCAGATTTTAAAAATAATATCATCATGGGTTTTCTTTCATATATTTACAGCCTATTATTTACGTGATTGCAGAATTTCATAGCTATAAAATCTATAAAATCATAGCTAATAAATCTATGTTATAAAATCAGATTTTAAAAATAATATCATCATGGGTTTTCTTTCATATATTTACAGCCTATTATTTACGTGATTGCAGAATTTCATAGCTATAAAATCTATAAAATCATAGCTAATAAATCTATGTTATAAAATCAGATTTTAAAAATAATATCATCATGGGTTTTCTTTCATATATTTACAGCCTATTATTTACGTGATTGCAGAATTTCCTAACACGTGGATCGCGGACGAAAGTTAGATCAGTCGCAAAATATTTGGAAGTAAATTTAAAGGTTCAATTCTAAAAATAGGCGCAAAGTGTATTATATGTACTGATACTACACTTCATATTTTCTGTCCTTGGTCAGCGAAAAGAAATCTTTATAGACTGAGTTTTTTTTTGTTATTTTTTGTCTTAATTAATGGGTTTTCTCCGCATTAAAAAAACACCTTGTGTCTAATTCTGCCCTCGTGGGGAGGGAGGGAGTAAATATTTAACTCTGAAAATATAAAATTGTATGCTAAATTTTGCAGAGTATCCGTTTAGTTTTTGTTCGATCTGACATAAGGTCAGATCGAACAAAAACTAAACGTCACTGAGTCGTGGGATCGATGATCAATCGCTAGGGTGGAGTCTCTTTCACATTCTTTATATCACTATCAGTATAAGTGCGAGTTCTTTGTCAATCGGGACTTGTGGATAGCTGTTAATAAGGCGTTGGTAGTTCTCAAATTGATAAATTACCTTCAGAAGTGAGTTTTATGTGTTGCCTTTAGCGAAGTAAACGAGCAGCCTAAACATTTTTACTTCAAATAATAAGATTTAACTAGCGGAACCCGTGTAAATTACACGAAATGATGTTTTCAATACGGGTCCTAATGTAACAAAGCACCCTCTATTTGTTAGTAAGTTACGCTTGCTTTATTATGAGCCACCCCCTTCTAGATAAAAGTGAAATAATTGTTTGAAATAGTAACTCGTGTACGATGGACACTGCGCATATCTACTAAAAAAGGTTGATATGCCATCCGTTCAAAAAAAAAAGACAACAAAATAATACTGGCCGATACCCTACTTTTTAAGCAGTCAACGTAATTAAATAGACAATGCCATTAAAAACGCCAACATAAAAACAAAAAATAGTTTTAAGTTTTAAGCAACACAAAAAAGTAGTTTTTAACCAGGTAATAAAAAAATGTATTATTTCTTCCCCTTCCCCTCGAAATGTAGAATAAAAATCTTAGAGGTTGGTTGAGATCGAACTATAAACCAGTTGGGCCGAAGTAAAAATTACCACCTCGCTAACCATTGCGCCAGAGAGACAAAGGTATAAATACACCAAAACGAAGGCTAGTTGAATGTTTTTCAAAATTTACGTGCAGCACGCATGCGCAGATCTTTTGCCGGAAGCGTGACACACGAACACACACGCTATCGTATTAATATATAGATGATATCCATAAATTTTACTATCTAGCCTATAAAATTACCTTGTTGGATTTTCAAAGTCAGACCAAAATAACATTTAAGCTGGATGTGTTTATTTGCATGCGCTGTTCTATTATATTGGGTCTGGGACCCAATATTATTGTATGAACCTGTGTGCGTTTACTGCACATGTCGCGATCGTCTGGTCGTTGTGCCGGTCTAAAATATAATCGCTGGGTTCCGCTACCGGTCGAAGTGTCAACCGTGTAGTCTCAGTCAGCGCTGCAACAGAATAATTGCCCCTTCAAATAAAACCACAACTAAAGTTTAAAACAAATAACAAAGGTTTATTTTTGTGCATGTTACAATAGTTCTCGTTTCCTCTACTGAACATCAAACATTGCAAATGAGAAATCTCAGCCCATCCAAATCAAAAAACAAGTCCAACTGCACACAATCCATTATCTAAGAGCCGAACGACCTAGCTTTCTCTGGAACATCAGACATTGCAAATGAGAAATCTCAGCCCGTCCAAATCAAAAAACAAGTCCAACTGCACACAATCCATTAGCTACGAGCCGAAGGACCTAGCTCTCTCTGGAACATAAGACATTGCAAATGAGAAATCCCAGCCCGGACAAATCAAAACACAAGTCCAACTGCACACAATCCATTATCTAAGAGCCGAAGGACCTAGCTCTCTCTGGAACATCAGACATTGCAAATGAGAAATCCCAGCCCGGACAAATCAAAACACAAGTCCAACTGCACACAATCCATTAGCTAAGAGCCGAATGACCTAGCTCTCTCTGGAACATCAGACATTGCAAATGAGAAATCTCAGCCCGACCAAATCAAAACACAAGTCCAACTGCCCACAATCCCAAGGGTTCATCTGTCTCCGAGATGCACACAAACATTAACTGACCGTGAAACACTCAGAAAACAAACTGACTGTCGACCCCAGAAGACCAAACTGATTCTAAGATGCCCAGTTGGCCAACTCATCGTCCTACACTCAGCCAACCAACTGCCCCACCTGCTCAGCTGCTTGAATATATATATAGCCATTCCTGGGACCACAACAGAAAGACCACCCAGATATTCACTTGTGAAGGCTAATTTACTGCAAATCCATGGACATCAAAAATTCAATGCCTAGGGTGTCCGAGCCATCATTATTGCCAAAATTCAAGTGGATCATAACTATAGCAGGCAACGTCCTATCTGAATTATTTTGTCAAGTCAACAAATCAAATCCTGGGTAGTCAAACCCAAAATCAGAGATATTTCCCATTTTCTTGTGTAGCCTCTTTTCTCTTAGTAAACTATTTCTCGCTTGCAGCAAGTCTGTTGTTTGCATGCATTGCAATTATGCAACTTACTAAACATGCTGCCTAGTGCATGGTTACAATTGTGACGAATAAGAAAACAATCGCTGAAATTCAGACTGTGCGCTTTATGCGATTTGTCGTAGGTAGAAAGTAAACAATAAATGGTATAAGCACTTTTGTTACAAGTGACGAATCATGATAACTGAGCCGGGAGAAACTTCTCCAGCTAAATAAAAAGTTGTTTTTTTATTGATAAGTACATGTAAATTGAACCTTACGTCAGTATTGTGCCAAATTCAGGGCATGTACTTTCATTTATATGAACTTCCAAGATGCTCACGGACAAGGATTCCATTCAGAGTCTAACACTAATCAGCCATTCTAACTGCATCCCAGCGTCCCTGATCTCTTATCTCCATCCAGTTCACGTCGCGATGAAATATCCCTCCTTGCTCGTCGCTTATCATGAAACGGATCCATATGTGAAATTAAGAAATGCATTTCGATGTTTCTATTGCATCTGAGGTTTCTGAAAGCATTCAGCATATTGCTGATAAGTTCTGCGTAGTTCTTCGCCTTTCTGTTGCCAAGAAAGTTTTTCACGAGCAGAACCGAAGCCTCCCATACTTCCAGTTCCACGTCGTTCACTGAGTTTTAACTTCGCGAGTTCATGTGTGTTTCTTTTGTTGCACACTCAACTTTGATTTAAAATACAATTATCTTAGTATATTTGCGATTGTGTTTCTGCTTGCTAGACTGTTTACGACCACTTTGTCTTTGGACGTTTTGAACCCTGATTTGATATTCTATTGAATTTTTTTTTTTATTTCTACGCGTATTTTGATCGTTAGACTTTCGGTTAGAAGCAAAGTGTAGTATTTGTTGTGATGCTACACTTCATCTGTTATTTTCTAGGTCACTGAAGAAAGAAATCCTTCTAGACTGAGGCGATTTTTATTTTTGTTATTTTGTCCTAATCCAGAATACCCCTTTTGGGGAGTTGGACATTTCTGCCCTTCTATAATATGTGGAAATCGGTCAAAAATGAAGCATTTAGTTCACAAAATGATAAATTTTACCATCCGTGGCGGCCATCTTGAAAAATGGCGGCCATCTTGGATTTTTTGAGTGGCCCAAAAGTTTTTTCGGAAGAGTAGACCATTGTGAGCAATCGTGCCAAGTTTCATGCTTGCTTACCAAAATGCACGATTCTTCATCATTTTTGACTTAAGCTGCTCAGCTATTCGTGGTGAGGCAAGTAAAAAGAGACAGTTTGCGATCGCTTTGCTTGAATACACTTTCGATTGAACCTAGTGTTGGTTAGTCTGTTGGTTTTCTGTATTTTTATGACCCTTATCGGTTTAGTACTCTTTAGTTACTTTAGTAAAAGGGTCCCAAGACAAAAAAAGGTTCACATGAAAAAAAGTAGCTCATGGGTTTCCAATACTATGCACCGGTTGAACCTTTTACTTCATATAGGCTGTTTTCCTGGCAAACCATTATTTTGATAATTGGCTAATGAATCGTGTCGATGGTCGTGCATAGGAATAGCCCTGAATATGGCGGGAAATGTTAATTTCAGTCGACAGATAAATTAGCGTTATCACTTCTCTGACGATACAGACAAAACACTGAGCTAACGATACAGATTATATTCAAAGCTAAATAAATCAGGTGCCAATAATATAGACGCCCCCCCCCCCCGTCCGTGATTAAGTATCCTTTTGAAAAAAAAAAAAAATACAGCAGCGCGTAATGATAAGAAATAGCGACCACCACAGTTTCTCCAAATCGCTTCTGGGGTAACTGAGTACACTTTTCATTCTAGATAAGTGCTGGATATTTGCACTATCAGAAAATTGGCTTCCCGCTTCAGTCATTCCGAATATCGGATAAACAAGCAAACATAATTGGAGAAAGAAAGAGAACGCGTATGATATTCGGCTTCAAAAGTCATTTAGTCTAAAAGGAGTTTATTAAGATGGCGGCCTCCAATTAGGCTTAGGAAAAATAGAGTGAATCGGAAGTAAGAGGGCAGCCTAAACAGTTTTACATCAAATAATAAGATTTATTGATATCAAGAAATTTTACCAACTAACATATAAAATTATCTTGTCGGATTTTCAAAGTCAGACCCAAATATCATTTAAGCTGACAAATTAAACTTTGCTTCTGACGAGCCAATTTTCGTTTGTTATGTGTTATTATTAGCAATATAATGACGTACTTAGCTACAATGTATTTACAAATATATATTTATTCCTGCTCGGATGATCACCTAAAACAAGAATCAGCAACGGGATAACTCATATTTTGATTGACGAATATAATAGGATCTACCTATCTTACAACTAAGATTTTCTTTCGTTTTTTTTATTTATTTTACTTCAGTCGAAATTCTCAGAAATCAAGGAACCCCTTCCTGTGACTAAAACTTGATCTCTATATAAGATACATAGATATTCGAAAATTCTATTTAAATTCTCCTTTACCCGTCAAACGTTGAGTTAGTAAACCAGTGAGGAACATTAATGTTCCTCTCCTTAATTGACCAGTTAACTATGATATAGTTTATCTTTCTTATGTTCTTTTTGTCTTACTCGATTCCAGGACAAGAATTCATCCTGTCTGGTGGAGTATCCAGCTAAGTGATACTACTTGAAGTAACATCACTAGGAGAAGGTGCATCATTTCTTTCTAGGCCGATGTATAGCCGTGTCGAGAGGATCATATTTGTGCTTCGAATACTATGTTATTTTAAATATTTGGTCAGGGTTTACTTGTAAGGTGAAGTATCGTCATGCCAGGTTTTCCTGACAAACCCTTGTACAGAACGACTGAAGACACTCGAGGATGGTGTTTAGTAGGTAATTCAAACTCTCTAGTAGGTAATTCAAACTCCTCTTTCTTTTTTCTGTATAGGTTTTAAAATGTGCAATCAATTACAAAACTAAAATGCCTTCACTGTATTCCGGGCAACGTCGGGTCGAGACAGGTAGTATTTAATAAATTTTACCGAAAGCCGAATACACAGAATGCGTCACATATTTGAGTACATATTTTATTATTTTTTTAAGTATATTTATCTGATCGAAAGTCAGACACACAGGATACGTACGGTATTTGAGGACATATTTTATATAGTTATTTGCATTATTATTATATAGTACTTAGCTACGATTTATTTTTTAAAAAATAATTAGACCGGCTCAGACAAATGCTAATACGAAACATTTTAAAATAATCCCCTAAAAATAAAAATCAGCAAGGGAGTTAACTCATTTTAAATTTAAAAATATAATATGAGTTGTTTAATTAAGTTTAAAAATGTCCAAATAAAAAATAAAAATTAAAATGTCTTCTTTGCATCCCGAGCGACGTCGAGCAAGTACTGTTAGTTTAAACTAAAACAGTGTATTTTCTTCTGCGATATTTTCACCTATTTATTTCTTGTTTCTCTTTTTCTTTTTCTTGTTTAACTTTCTTTCTTTCCATTGTGCTTCCTTCTTTTTTCCTTCTTTTTTAAAGTCATTTTTTTTTACATTTCTTAATTGGTCTTTTCCTCTTTCATTTATCTATATTTACATTACGTTAGGTATGTGTTCATGTTTACATATTTGTATGTATACGTTTAACTTATAAATCAATTAACCAATCTTTATTAAAAACATTAAACACCAACAAACAAACATGTCACACACTCATGCTAATCCAATTATGATTCTATCATCTAAGAGAACAAAACACACAATTTCTATGACATACACAACTAGTCAAAAATATTGGTAACCCTAAAAAACATTTTAATTCTCATCCTAGGATGCAAGAAAACTAGACAGAATTATCTTCAGTCTACTTCCAGTCTTTGAAAAATACGCAATAAAAATATAAGAAAATGGAAATGATGAAACAAGAAATAAAATGCGACACCGCAGCGGTTGTAAACGTAAGAAATATTTTGTATTTAGAGAAAATACGTTATGGGTGTTTTGTGCTCGTGTGTGCGAGTTACGTTGCGTTTTCTTTCTTTTTTCTTTTTCTTATCTTACTGTTTTTGCTGGAGATGGGGCATCCTACCGGATGCCAGACATTCACCGGCTATTTCAGACACTCCAGCCTAGAGATCGTTTTAAGATTCTAACCGTCTCTTTAAGTGCAGTTGTTTGTATTTCTCTTGCACTCGGTTCACCGGGTATACTTGCCAGATAGCTCTTGAAATTCTTCTTCATTAGTCCTGTTGCTCCTATAATTACTAGTATGATGGAGATTTTCCATAAGCTTCCAGTTTCTTTTCATGTCGTACGTAAGACCTTGATATTTCGTAATCTTTTCACTTTCTGCTCTGTTCAATCCTGTATCATTATGGACACTGACTTCAACTAGGGTTGCTACTTTCTCCCTTTTGTCCCATATTACGATGTCAGGTTTAACAGCTCCGTTTTCTAGATATGTAGCTGTAGGGATTGCATAGTCATAGTGGATGGTGTACAAATTATTTCCAACTGTTCTTTCTGGTATATGCTCCCAAGACTTGCTGCTACACTGGATATTCAACTTTTTACAAATAGTCCAGTGAAGATATTTACACACTTCATTGTGTCGCATTGTATAATAGCCACCCCCAGGAGAACCTTACAACTGGATGTCAGGTGGCTCACACTCTCTACTTCTGTGTGGCAGAACCTGCACTTGTTATTGTTGCTGAGATCACTCATCTTTTTAAAGGCATTGGTCATCAAGCCTTGATATTGAGCAGCCATTATCATTCTCTCCTGATCATAGTGGAGAGATCCTCTTTTCTGAAAATGTCTCTTGCTTGCTTCATGTAAGGGACAGTTTTTCAGGTAGAAATATGTATGTGCGTGTGTTATCAGCAGTTTTCATAATCTGTCGTTCTGCCAGATTTGATGATCAAGTAGATGCTGCTGCTTGTTGTTTTTGTCGTTGATCGCTGAAGGCATAGAATCTGCTTTCTGTTTTTTTTATTGTTTGCTGTATGATCTTCGCACGCACGACGAATATGCAGAAGTGATGTTTGTTAGTGTGCCATTTCTGATTTGCCTCTCAAATAAGCAGATTCTATTTCCCTAATATATACTCCGCTTGAGATGCAAGGTCAACTAATCTGTTAACGGGAAATATGGATTTTGCTTTGACGTGGAGATTATGGAATGTCGTTTAGATGCTGGCTCCGATCTGGTTCGGTCGTTCGATTGTTGTCTTTTATAGATGTTCACATCGAACATTTTGGAATATTTTCCTTCCGCGGAGAACACCAAGATTTGTTAATTGTTGCATGGATGTTTGGTTTTCACCTGTTATTTTGTGTTAGTAATCGGATGGATAGCATCTCAAATTCAGTCAGTCTCGACAAGTGGAGAACATGTTGCGTATCTGTAAAGCAGTGATAGCGTTCAAAGGAGGATCATTTTGATAAATAAAAGTTTAAGAAATATTTTTTTTAATTTTTGTTTAATTTGTATGTAATATGACCTAAGAAGACTGAAGGAATAAAAAGAGAAACAATGAGAGAAAGATGGTGTTTGTTGATGGAAAGAAAACATGCTCGTCATTGGAACTTTGTTACGTTGTATACTTTTCTCAAGTGGCACCATATTCAATTTAGTAACGTGTTTGCCACTAGATCTTTATCACGTATTAGACTTTTCACCAACAATATTTTTTATGGAATTCGCTCCAGACAAGGCACGAAACCACTTGATGTAAGGAGCTCAAAAAATACTTATTCAATGTTAAAACCTAGCCAACGATAAATGTTAGATGGATAGATTCCGACCCAGAAAACAGTAATTCTTCCCCGTTTGTCAGAAACATCGCTCATGGAATGTAAGGACTAAGGGACAAAATAAGGGAAGCGAGAGTTACGAGGCTGCCGGAAGTAAACCCAACGCCCACTTTCTATTCTCTAATATCGTTTTCGATACCGATCTCGGGAACAATGTGCTCGCCACTGGAACTTCGTTATATGGTATACTTTTTTCAAACAACACCGTTTCCAATACCGATGACTGTCACGCAATGATCTTAGCCCATTTAGTGCTTAAACGCGCCTGACAACTTTTATAAGGTTACCTTTCATGGATAACGAAGCACACCGGTCATACGTGGTCGATACGCATAAATATTCTTGTTCCGGTGTCCACTTGTTCTTTCTCGCATCCAGATTCTGCACGCCAAACAGAGACGAAATCTTTTATGGCGGCGATAAGGCAAATAAAGACGGTTTTTATTTACTCCTCCCCAGGAGTTAGGCACAAGGCCAGTTTTATCTTACTCCCACAAGTAAGATGTGACCCAAGATCGGGTCGAGAAAGTGGGGTTTGAAAAGCCAGCGCTCGAGAGGTGAGCACTCTGGCCATTTAAAAATTGCCTGAGCAGCCCCGTCGGCATTCCCCGGTAGGGGCGCCTCAGACAGTAAGCAATAAACTTACTCCTCCCCAAAGAGGGGAGGCAAAGCCTGGGAGGGTGGACCTCCTAGAACTGCACAGGACAGGCGTGCAGTATCCATCGGAACAGATACTACACTTTGATCTTAGCCAAAAGACCAAGGTTCAAGCTCACCAAGTCCAATACAAAGACTTGTATTTAGTATAATATATAAAACTATTGTAGTGCTTAACGTGTTTCAGTAAAAATGACACGTTTAAGATGTAAAATACAAATGTTGCGGGTAACCAAATACTTTTGACTGGGATATGAACAAATAAACACGCAAGAAAGACATGTCAGATACAGTCATGGGAATAAATGTAAATAATAAAATTAAAAAAAATTCCAAAGCTGAATTTAAACACTGAAAGCCTAAACATGGCGACCGCGTCGTCACCACAAAACATTGAAAGTCATAACAGTCGTAATTTGAGGATCGTTCGTAATCAAATATATAAGTTTATTTATTTACTTTATTATTTAGTTTTGCTTTCGTTTTCTCTCCATTTCTTCCTCCCTTTTATTTTCCTTTTTCTTTTGACCCGTTTCTTTCACTTTCCTTTCATTCCTTTATTATTTCCTTCCCACTTCTTACTTTCATTTTTTTAATTTCCCTCTTTTTTCCGTTTTCTTTTTCCCCTTCTTTCTTTCTTCATTTTATTCGTCCTTCTTTTTTCTGTCATTCTTTACTTCCTTCCTCTTTTTCCCCTCTTCCTTTCCGCTACTCTTTATCCTTTTATGAAAATTACATTAATCTATTTATACATGACATTCTGAACCGTTTCAAATTGACTCTAAAGATGTATTTTCTGTGTTAGAATTCTTGCAGACGATGTCTCTGTAATACTGCCTCTTTACTGAATGTAGCAGACCTCCGTCAAATAACTAACTCATATTTCTTTGAAACTATTTCGTTAGAGATGTGTATGCGTAGAAGACATCCTTTAACATTCGTTCGGCTTTAAAGGAAGAAAAGAAGCAAATATATTCCTGGCTTCTATTTATCTTCCTCCCACAATGTAAGATGTGACACAAGGTCGGGAAAGTGAGATTTGAAAAACCAGCGCTCGAGAATTTGAGCGCTCTGGTCATTTAAAAATTGCCTGGGCAGCCCCGTCGGCATTCCCTCAGGCGATTAGCAATAAACTAACCCCTTCCCAAAGGGTGGGAAGGCAAAGCCTGGGAGGGTGGACCTCCTAGAACTGCACAGGACGGACAACCGATAGACCGGCGTAAATCAAGACTCGAAGACCCAGACAATACATTCCTGGCTTTTTAACAACCAAATAAGACGATGATTTGAAAAGAATAACAAATGAAAAACAACAGCAGCGTAAAAGACATTCTTTAAATTTAAAAGAACAATTTATTCTTATATATAGAACTGTCATAACACATATGTAAACTCCCTAAAATCTAACATCTCCTCAACGAGTAGTGTCAGAACTATGCCGTCGGAAACTTAAGCTCTTGATAGGGAGACCCAAGACGAATCGGTCTGACACCCAGCGGTATTAGGACCGCAACCCGGCTAATCGATGATTTGGTGAAAATTAAAAAGCGTCTGATCCGACAACCGGTGACTTCTAATCGTCTTGTTCCTGCGTCTGTGAAAAATCTGCGGCAGACAAGTCGTTCTCCTAACACGGATACAGTTGCGGCTGGGAACCTCTAGTGAATCTAAGATACTCCATACATTGCCTTATGCTCCTCTAACAAAATATGATAAATTATAGTATAAAGTTCTCGCAAACTGGCACGCTCACTGCCCCAGTGATATGACTGTCAAATCAGCAAACTGATATGATTATGAGACATAGAAATGGCTATTATTTTGCCTATTAGATCATCAGAACCTTGATGCAGAAAGAACGCCAAGCGCTCAGAACAAACTCCATTTCAAAGAAAAACGTCGACTTGGCCTGCCACTCAGAAGTCAGACTTCCTGATACGGGCTGTCGTAAAATAACACGAAACCTCATATCACCTCTACTACAGTAGTCCGACCGATCCAATCGGTTCAACGATTTCGAAGTACACAAATCTGAAGATGCTATCTCAGATGAACTTTAGCAAACTGTCATGCGTAACCTCTAATCTGTGACGTCTGAGACGCTTGTAAGTATTCAGCGAAAATACAAAGATTGGATCTCGGGCAAAACAATTGAAATGGCTGAAAAAGCAAAACAAGCCCAATGCAACAAATCTGACGCCTTCAGACAACTACACTGTGATGCAACCCGTTCTGCTCGTAATACATTCTGTGGCAGAAGACATGTAACGTGCCTCAGCTGTTGAGGATTCCCGTAAACATTACAGCCTCCACCGGTCAAGCTCAAAGATAGGCTGAGATGGTAACCAAACCATTTTGAACTAGAATGGCCAGCCAATCACCAATTTCAATGAACGTAGTATCCACTGCGGACATCATCTCGCCAATCTGCTAAACCACGACCAACAGCACTCATCGACTTCTACGAATAATGTCGATCTAACTCCTTATGATTGCCAAAACAACGCTTGAAGGAGTTGTTGCTGTTATCAGAAGTCTCAAAAATGTAAATAAAATGTAGGCGAATACACAGCGCTAACATACTAAAGCCTGCCATCCATCACGTTATCACCCGGGTTTATGAAACTGAAACTATCCCCAAAACTCGAGCGATGCAGCACTCGTGTCATACTTTAAGAAAGGCGATAAGCACTGCTGCAGCAACTATCAAGGTATCAGACTTATCGACGTGTATGTTAAAATATTCGCTTCTATTCTATTAAGACGATTCCAATCAAAACGTGGCTCAACAACGAGATTAAGCCAATGTGGGTTTCGTCCGGGCCCTGCGTGACCGATCAAATCTTAACCCTAAGACGAATCCTCGAACATCGTTGGTGTCTACAGCAAAAGACAATAATCTGTTTCATTGATTTCGCTGCTTCATTAGATTCTATAGACCGCGCTCTTGGCCTTTTGGCTAAGATCAAAGTGTAGTATCTGTTCCGATGGATACTGCACCCCCATAGACTGGTATTGTCTTGGCCTTCGGGGCTTGATTTACGCCGGTCTATGGGTCTGTCCTGTGCAGTTCTAGGAGGTCCACCCTCCCAGGCTTCGCCTCCCCTCTTTGGGAAGGAGTAAGTTTATTGCTTACTGCCTGAGGCGTCCCTACCGGGGAATGCCGACGGGGCTGCCCAGGCAATTTTTAAACCCCACTTTCCCGACCCGACCTTGGGTCACATCTTACTTGTGGGAGTAAGATAAAAACTGGCCTTGTGCCTAACTCCTGGAGAGGAGTAAATCAATACTCTCTGGAAGGTTATGCTGTGGCAATGTGCTGGAGTCCTACGAAATAATTTAGGTTTATTAGAGGAAATAGTATACATTTAGAAGAGTGTACCCACAGTATCTAGAATTAATATTTCACACGATTTGAACAAATGATCTGGCCGGAAATTCGTATTGTTTGGTTAACGAACTGAGTAAAGGAAATTGCATCTGTGACCTGATGAAATGTGAGTTACGGTCAGATGTGTAATGAGTGTCAGAAATATCTGCCGAAAATAGCCCAGTGCATGAGATGATATTAATAGAAACAAAACCGAAGCATGAGTGAGGATGCAGCGAGACGTTCTCCGAAGTTTGAGCTAAGGTAGTCGGCGGCCAATCAAACCGCTTAATGGCCGCGACGAAAAGATTCGTTCGGACAACGTCGAGTTATCTTGGCTCAGTATATTAAGCGGATCTGAATGAAGTGGAGGTAATCTGGGCAATGCCAGAACCGAGGACGGTGTGGCAGGTCCAATGATTCATAGGGGGCAATCAGCTGCTACAGGCGATTCGTTCCAGTCTTTAGTCAATTAGCCGAACCACTAATAGTACAAACAAAGAAGCATGCCAGCTTTAAGTGAACAGGGGAATGTTATAGGGCATTCGAGGCCCTGAAGCAGCAACTTACCGCAGTGCACTTGTTTACATATCCCGATCTAACCAGACCCATGATCGTCTACACGGACGCTAGTGATCAATGTATAGGCGCGGTGTCGTCGCAGCCATGTCCCGATAAGAACGGGCCAGTATTTCCTGTCGTATCAGCTCTCTGATACACTGCGGAGATGGCCGATAATTTAGAAAGAAGCATACGCGATTTTGTAAGCGGTGCAGAAGCCGGACTACAATCAGACCGAGACGTCTTTACGATCAAGACCGATCACCAACCCCTAAAACACTGGTTAAGGGCGGAATAAAATAACAAGAAGATCGCGCAATGGGCCTTGAAACTGAGTTGGTTTCACTGCAACGTTGATTATCTGGCCTGCAAGGACAATACCGGCGCAGATTTGTTGTCCCGGATTCCGAAACAGTTAGAGTCGGAATTGAGTGTGAACCAAGACTGGATAATAGGGCCATTTAGATAGGTGTCATCAACTCTAACCGGTTGAGAAAATCCCCCGAGTAGGATAGTAAGGACGAAAATTAAGGGTCGAAGATAAGTGATCGCCATGGAGAAATATAATAGAAGGGAACCAGGTTGATAGTGAAATCGGTGATCTCCGAGACAAAGTAGGAAGTAGGCAGTGTCTCCCGGTTTGTGATACATGGGGAAATGCTCTGGTATTTCGCCGGGAAAGCTGAGAGGTGAAACCGCAGGTTGTTTGTGCCCCGGGATCCCGGAACAGTGTCATGAGAAAATCGATCAAATGGGGATCGATAAGACACACAAGCTGATTAAAAGAAATTGTTACTGGCCCGGGTTGTATAGCGAGGTAGTCAGTCATGTGTGAGTGTGCATAATCTGCCAGACGCAAAGCCGAAAACAGAGAACGGTTTAACTGATGGAGGCAAATGTCCCCGAGTATCCATTCTAGAAAGTGAGTATAGCTATTTCAGGACCGTATGCAAAAAACACTTAGGGAAACCAATATATCCTGAGTTTTGCGGACGGGCTAGCGAATTACTCAGAAGCGTTCGCGATTCCGGATAAAAGGGCGCGGACAGTGCCTGACCTGATTCTAAGAGAGATATTCGCAAGGTATGAAGCACATGAACAACTGACGACTGACAATGGACCGAAAAAGCTAAATTAGGTGATGAAAGATACACTGGAAGGGTTGAACATACGGCACGTGATCACTTCAATTTATTTTCTCTATATTAGCTCAAAGGTTGGGCGCTTCTACCGGACTCTACCCGATGTGTTAGCTAAACTGGCCGAGGGGTGGCCAGGAGATTTGGGATGTTTATTTGACCCAGGTCCTGATAGAGGTGAGGATTACAATAAATGAAACCTCGAAGTTCGCGCCATATTATTTGCTGTTTGGGCGTGACGTCGTCCTGCCCGGCAACAACTTGTTGAAGCTTCGACGAAGATACATGGGAGTGGATCACCATAGGTTGATCCTGGAGCAATAGCATAACATTTTTGCTCAGGTGAGACGAAGGGTCAAGAAAGCGCAAAAACGAAATAACTGGAAAAGTAAACGAGAACTGACATGAGATTGATCTCAGGTAGGAGACACCGTGTATTATATACTATATCTAAAGGAAGGATAAGTTGGACGGAAGGTGGGCTCTGTTTTATCGGATCGTTGAAGGGATCAGTCCGGTGTAATTGGCAATTTGGGAGCAAGTGCCAGGAAAGGTCATGCTAGTGCACGCTGGTGACCTAAAGTTGGCCGAGTCAGAGAGCTGGGAGGAAACCGAACGACGAGGTAAGAAGAGAATACAAAGAAAGGTAACCTTCATCGATCCAGAAGAAATGGAGACGAGTAATTGATCCGAAGGATGAGATAAAAAGGTCTTAATCTTGTTAAGCCGTTGATGATGAAAATGATCCTCGCAGGTAACGCAAAAGAACCACGGAGCTAACTGAAGGGGAATCAAGTGAGTAGGAGGATTAGGATATGATACCTCTATCCTAATTCCGAGGGAGGCTGGGGTAGGAGAAGACAGCTCATGCTGTGGAGAAACTGCCATTGGAATTTCGGTTGAGTGGAATCACGCGCTCTAGTCCTCGAATGAACAACGAGAAAGAATTGCCAGGTGAAAGTTCATACGAATTAATGAAAACGACTTGCCAGGTGAAAGTCCTGACAAATGGAAAAATTGCCAGGTGCACAAGCTTGACCTTTCCTGACACCTGATCTCAAATCACCCATAACACCGGACCAGTCCGATTAAATGGAAAAAATGCCAGGTGCACAAGCTTGACCTTTCCTGACACCTGATCCCAAATTACCCATAACACCGGACTGGTCCTATTAAATAGAAAAAAATGCCAGGTGCACAAGCTTGACCTTTCCTGACACCTGATCCCAAATTACCCATGACACCGGACAGATCCGATTAAATGGAAAAATCGCCAGCTGAAAGTCCTGACAAATGATGAAAAATTGCCAGGTCCTGAAAAATGAATGCAAAAGCCTAACCAAGTGAAAGTCTGGACAGACGAGAAGCAGAGGTGATCACTTCAGAAATATCTGTCTCTCCATTTCGAAGGAAGATATGAACGGGAGAAGGTGCGGCTGGTGCTGATGATGATTCCCGCAGTAAACACATAGGGACACAATAACACAGTGCGAATACCGTGATCAAAAAGAAAAGCGAAGTGGTAATCACTAGTTCAAAGTGGTTAATTACTTTGGCAATCGACCTCCAGTCTTATTAAGTGATTTTAAACACACTGAGAGAAAGGGTCCAGAATTTTACCGAGGTCGGACAGCAGGTGGACAAGAGATATTTGGAGAGATAAGATTACCTCATATTGTTGGACTCATTGAAGCGTTGTCGGGTGAGTGGAGAGAGGTAAGTCTGTATATGAAACAGATAAGTAGACGAAGCAGAAAGGGCACTGTTACCAATAGTTGGTAATGCCCCCAACCTCCTGTTTGAAATCGTCTCGGAAGGAGACGTTGGAACGACTCGGGAAAAATTAGCCGATCTGATGGAAAACCAGGAGGCATTAGTTGACGTGGTTGACGAGAGTGCGTCAGTGGGGACTTCACGAGACTCGAAGTAGCCCGCAATAGGGGAAGTCTAAATTGGTTGATTTCCTAGGTGCACGCCATCCGAGAGGAGACACGTAACGTACCCGAAGCTACGAACAAGGATATCCATGAACTGGAGGGGTGTTAACAGCAGTATTTGCAGTTATCAGACGGATATATTGAATTGACGAGTCCCTGACAAGGCTAATAAGGCATTTCAGAGAACAACTGGACATGTCGTCGTGGCAGCTATCACCGAGCATTGTGATTCCCAAACGACTGCTGGGGATACAAACCAAATTACCCCATAAATTGAGATTGCTGGTACACCCGACCGAGCAATCGTGGAAGTACTATAATGCCTCGGGGTGGGTGACGTTTCTCGAACAAAACAAACTGTTGGTGTTAGTGGCTGCACCTCAGTCAGATAGAGAAGAGGTTAAAGATATATGAGGCTATCAGTTTATTCATTCCTTACCCCCGAACTGACCTTAAGTTAGCCGCAGTAGCCAGGTATAAGCTCGATGCGAAGTTTATGGCCTTTTATTTGGCCAGAAAGAAGTTCATGCTCTTGATAGAAAATGAGGCAAACAAATCGAAGACAGTCGCAATGTGGACCTGCGTGTACGTAAGTACGGTCTATGTGAAAGAAATTCTCAGGTGGAATTCATAACCAATGTTGGCAATTAGCATCGCGGATAGAATGTGGGCGGTGGCCGTCCAGAGATAGATAGAATTGTCACGAGTGTATGAGGAGAACGCACCAAGTCGATAAGGGTAACGCTTCCGTTGTCAGTGATAGTATTGCAGCATTTTCTTCCCCCATGCCAATAAACTTTTGAAAGGTTCGAGGCAGAGAAGTCCTTCCTCGGATTGGTAGGGACCACTGCGAATTGTTTAATCAAGCTGTGGGGGCTGTTGGAGATGATGCCGAAGCTGTTAAGGCCGGTAGTGAAGGTAAAACTTGAGCGATTAAGGGCCGGGTTAAACCAGATATAAAATGCCAATCGTAGATGGACGAGTATGGTAGACCTCTGGATCATCTGTCCGGTAGTCTCCGTGATAATAGTGGCAATAATGGTACTTTCGGCAGTATGCGCGCTGAAAATGGTTTGGGAACAACTTAGAACCTTGACGGCGTTTGCCTCTTCTGTTCGAGGAGTTTTACCCTTCCTGTGATTGGTATTCGTCTATTTCTGTATAATATATAAATAGAGTATTGATTTACTCCTCTCCAGGAGTTAGGCACAAGGCCAGTTTTTATCTTACTCCCACAAGTAAGATGTGACCCAAGGTCGGGTCGGGAAAGTGGGGTTTAAAAATTGCCTGGGCAGCCCCGTCGGCATTCCCCGGTAGGGGCGCCTCAGACAGTAAGCAATAAACTTACTCCTCCCCAAAGAGGGAAGGCGAAGCCTGGGAGGGTGGACCTCCTAGAACTGCACAGGACAGACCAATTGACTGGCGTAAATCAAGACCCGAAGGCCAAGACAACACCAGTATGGGGTGCAGTATCCATCGGAACAGATACTACACTTTGATCTTAGCCAAAAGGCCAAGAAGAGTAGTCTACTGTATTAAGCTTGATGCTACGCAACTGATTTCCAACATATTTATCTTGTTTTTTTTCTTCTTCTTTTAAATATCTCACATGAGTCGCTTAAAATAATAGGAAATCCTTAGCCTATTAAGCAAAGAAATTAATGTCATGTTCTGTTCCTCGAATAAACGCGCTTGTAATGTAACTCGGGACGAAAGATGCGATCTTCTACGGTCATTAAGTGCTATCTTTTTTCAGGACGAATACCTATGTTAATACTACCTCAGTACGAATCCGAATCACGCTGAAAACTATTGGTAACTAGCAGGACCACCCGGCGTTGCCCGGGAGAGTACTGAATAATATATTTACATCAATCACAATTGATTTCCTACTGCTTTCATGCGCGAAATAAATCTTACTGTAAAACACGAAACGACTAATCGAGAAAAAACTTAGCAAAAGAACAACAAAAATAAACAACAAATACGCGAGTTTAATCTTACTTAAAGAAATTATACGTGACCAAAGTTTTACTTCAAAAAATAAATCACCCCCCCCCTCTCTAAATCTGTAAATAAAGCATCTGTTTAGATTAATCCCTATTATAGTAACAGAAATGCTAAGAACAAGGTAATATTTTTTGTGTCGATTAAAAACTGAAAGAAATTATTTCCTTTATTTTTAGTATCAGTTATTAAGATTAAGCATCCTCTTCTTTGCTCATAAAATTAAATTTGCATACGTTATTATTCGTTCCTTTCTTTATTACTATCAGTAATTATGAAGATTAAGAATCTCTTTCTTTGCTAATAAAAATTAAATTTACATATCTGATTATTGAAGAGAGCCGGATACACGTAGTTCACTTTTATTATAGAGATTAACCAGAAAAATACTTGAGTGAAATTATTTCTCCGAACTGAACAGTTTTGCACCACTTTTATTCGCATCAACATATAATGATACTAAACCTTATGTCTAGAATCCTTATTCTAATTTTGATCAACATGCAGTACATGATTTTCATCCCAGAAAATGTCTAAAATTTAAGGGATCTTAAGAAGAAATTTAAATTTAGGGAATCTTGCTTAATTCGTGTCTAATTGTTATGGATCAAATTCAATGCAAATCTGAAATATTTTAATTCATAAATGGGAGGCTGTTCCCATATTATGACAGACACTATGGGAGTACTGATATTGATCAATGGTATGAACTTATTACTTATAGGTCGTTTTTTTTACAAATATCTACTACTGCTGCTGCTGCCGCTCTTGCTTTTGCTGCTAATACTAAAATCACGTTTAGGGTCCAAAACTATTAATCAACTTTGTGCCACGTTTGGTATTAAACACTTTTGAAGTGTTGTAGAAGATAAAAAATTTACTAGTACTCATCGTTCCCCTCTGCTTTTTGTTGTTGCTGTTTTTATTGTTGAGCGAATTGGATTTTGGCACATAACCTATGAAGGCCGTCACTCAGGATTGCCTGGGCTAGATTAAATCCTTCTCCTTGGCCGTACCTATTCTTTATACTTGCAAGATTTCAGAGTTTTATCCCGACACGATGAGCGGCAATACATTGCAGTTGGATACGAAGTCATGGAAGGTTATGTCCGTAACACAATGGCGGTTGCACATGCGCAGAAACAACGTTGTTAAACTCATTCCGGGGATTTGTGATTACAAACTTGGGACGTCCTTGGTTACTACAGACTCAGAGAGAGAGAGAGAGAGAGAGAGAGAGAGAGAGAGAGAGAGAGAGAGAGAGAGAGACGACCAGAGAATGACGGTTACTGATATTGACTCTTCCTGGATTTTCATCAGAGCCATATTGGTGTTGTTGTGTTTCTAATATAGCTTAGTACCAGACCTCTTCGCCATGGGTGACCTTTCCAGGAACCGGAGTTCCAGACAGTATAGATCTGAAATAACCACGTCATCACAACCCCAACCACAGTGATAAAAAGTCGGGCATTAATTATTATTCACTCTGAATCATGAAAAAAATCATTATTATTTCTGCAATCCAACCATTTTGGTATCAATAAGTGTCAATCTATGCGTGACTTGTCCACCAAGTTCTAGTCATTAATGTCTAACACTTTTTATTTTATCACCGTTCGATGATATGCGGGGATACGTTAGTGATCGTCTCATAAGTAGGAGGTGTGATCCTGAATGAGATTCAAACTCACCAGGCCTTAACCTCCGAATTTTTTTTCTTTGAATTTATTTTGAATGTTATGTCCATAAAAACAATCCCCAGTGTGTCAGAGTGCTGGTCGTATCCAGGCGTGCTTATGATTAAACAGCGATAAAATAAAGACTGTTGGACATTCATGAGTAAAGCATGGTGGACAAGTCAGGCATAAACTGAAGTTAATTTGAACCTAATATAGTTTGATTTCAGAAAGAACTTTGAATTTTATTAAAGATTCCATCAGTAGGTGGCATTTAATTTGGTCCATCTTTTAGTATTTGAATGGGTTCTATTTATGGGCTAAGTAGAATCATTTTCAGGCTATTTGTTAACAAAATATACGCCGATAAAAGAAATAAATCTATAAACATTTGAGAGTATCAATAACTTGAAACATAAACACTTTTACCAAAATTACTGAATTCGAAATTAATTTCCCCCAATATGCTGTAAAACAAACCTGTCAAACTTGCCTCCATCAAGCAGATGGAAGTTATAAATACCATTTATGTTGGTCCGTTAAGTTTGAAACATAGGGTGGGTATTTATCTACCTCCCACAAAGTAAAATGTGACACAAGGTCGGAAAGTGGGATTTGATAAGTCAGCACCTTAGAGGAAGAGCACCTGTGACACTCAAAAAATGCCTGAGCAGCCCCGTCGACATTCCCCGGTAAGGGCGCCTCAGACGATTAGCAATAAACTAACCCCTTCTCAAAGGGTGAGAAGGCAAAGCCTGGGAGGGTTGACCTCCTAGAACTGCACAAGACAAACCCATACGGAGATCAAGCCCCGAAGGTCAAGACGATACCGGTCTATAGAGTGTAGTATCCATCGGAACAGATACTACACTTTGACACTGGTAAAAAAAAACACGCTCGTAACTTATGAACCAAACAAGTAAGAGTATAATACCTTGATTTTTCTAAAAGCTGAAATGGTAACTATTCGAATGGGTGTTAATTCAATGTCAGTTCTTATTAAATTAAAATATTATAACCATGTTTTGAAATTTGCACCTCGACGCTGATGGAATACTTCATTGACCATCACTGTCTCCCAAACTTCATTATCAAAACAAAATCGTGCGATTATGTCAGGTTAAGAGATAGCGACCCACGCGATGCACTTGAATAATCAGTTCTTAGTGTCATTCTTCTGTAGGTTAAAGGTTCAATCCTCACTACAGGCGATAATTTAAGAATAAAATTTAAAGGAATGTTTAATGCTTGTACACGGTCATGGCTGACTGAAAGATAAGAATCTACCATCATGAAGGGTTCGAAATTTCGTGCGGATTCCCGAGTTCGACAAGATGCACATGAAGATGTTCGGAGGTTACATCGGCCAAAACGTTGTAAGAATAACATCCAAGATGAAAACAGTAGTTTGAATAATCTAATTATTGGCGGAGTTATTAAATTAGGTCACGTTTATACTAAGACTCTGTTCCATATGTGTTGACCGGTCGCGTTTCAGTTCGAAATAGTATTTTCAACGCTAAGCACGCAGATTTGAAAGGACGTATCTTATGTTAGACATGTCCAAGTATTTCTATAATAGGCTCTGTTCGTTGGTCGGTTTGTCACTCTTAAGTTTTCAAATCGCATTTTTAGTGGGTCTGTAATAAATAAATAAAACTTTTATTCGCCCAAAACAAGGCATATTGCAACTGAAGCGTAAGGGACTACTGTGATAGGGGTCAGGGAGCAGGAAAGAAAATTCCAAAGGCAAGCGGTCCGAGGAAAGAAGCTATTAGAGTAAAAGGGTGGGATTTAGCAGTATTTACGTGTAGGGGGGGGGGGGGCAAATAGAGTAAGTTCATCGGAGCACATTCCGTGGAAGTACTTGTAAAACAAGCACAGGGATGCAACAGTGCAACGATGTGACAGGGCCTTGAGCTTGACTGACCGTTCAGGACCTATTAGGTTAGAATTTCTTTCTGCCCCCACTCCAAGAAGGAGAGGCTAGTGTTTTTGTTTTTTTTGCATCAATTCAGAAATGGCAACAGTACTCCGTACACGGGCGAATGGTGGATTTAATAGTGCTATAGGATACTAGCAAGTGTGAGAAGTTTTCTAGCTCGACAAAGGGAGACTACCTTGTTTGTATTAGTCTTGGCAACATCTTCTATGTACTTATTTAATCTTATGTTGCCTCCGTTTGAAATAAGATTTTCATCACTAAACACGCGGCTTGAACGGACGCAACTTCAGAAGAACTGTTCTCGTTCGGAGCCAATCATCGAATGTGCCATTATTGGCGGGGATTATCTCCTGGTGCCATTCTATTCATCGAGTAACACAACAATAGACGTTCGAGATTAGTAGCAGACGACAGGAAAAGAATCACAATCAACGAAAGGAATAGAGACATTCAATTGTATGATTATTGCACGAAACGATTATTTAAATAAATGGCAGACATTTTGTTTTCGTTTTGTTTCTTAAACTTTGTTTATTCTGATCACAAAAGACGAACACAAAGACGCGCAGGTCTAGCAAGACTGTCTATAAAGTGATGAAATTGATTGTACGAAATTACGTATTATCTATCCTCTTCTACTATATAAAGCCCAGTTGTCTGTATGTGTCCGTCTAAAACTCAAAATGTACCAAGGATATACTTACAATATATATATATATATATATATATATATATATATATATATATATATATATATATGGGAAATGAAAAGGAAAAACCAAAAAGGATGTTTTTTTTTATATATTCATCAACGTTTCGTCTTTATTTTTAAGACTTCTTCAGGATGATAATATTAAGAAAAATGTCATACAAGTACGTGAAAATATTGGGTTTACATGATGGGTTGATGGGAAGAAGTCGGAGCCACTGCTAGGAGAAGTAGGACCGAGGTCCGGGCTTAGTGATGTCAGTAGCATGGAATGAAATAATTGTGGATGTTTCTGAGTTAAAAAATATGGAGCGGTGGGGGTGAGCGGGAATAATGTGGATGGCAGTGAGTGAAGAGGTGGAGAGATGGGTAAAGAGGAGGGGGAGGCTCTGTGATTTTGGTGAGTGAGTAATGTTATGGTTTTAGAAAAGATTTGAAAAAATGAGGTTGTTTGAGAGTGGGATGGATGGGTGGGTAAGAGTGTGAGAGAAGTGGTCGAGAGGATGAAATGGGTGAGGAGGTAGAGGGGAGATTTCGTTTATATATAAATTATAAATATTTGTT
>OY744543.1:26133066-26135566 GCA_963556195.1 Sepiola atlantica
ATATTTATGTATTTATATAAATAAATGTTAATGTTTATCTTTTTATATGAATAAATGTTAATGTGTATCTATTTATATGAATAAATGTTAATGTGTATCTATTTATATGAATAAATGTTTATATTTATCTATTTATATGAATAAATGTTAATGTTTATCTATTTATATGAATAAATGTTAATATTTATCTATTTATATGAATAAAAGTTAATGTTTATCTTTTTATATGACTAAATGTTAATGTTTATCTTTTTATGTGAATAAATGTTAATGTGTATCTATTTATATGAATAAATGTTAATGTGTATCTATTTATATGAATAAATGTTAATATTTGTCTATTTATATGAATAAATGTTTATATTTATCTATTTATATGAATAAATGTTAATATTTATTATTTATATGTATAAATGTTAATGTTTATCTATTTATATGACTAAATGTTAATGTTTATCTATTTATATGAATAAATGTTTATATTTATCTATTTATATGAATAAATGTTAATATTTATTATTTATATGTATAAATGTTAATGTTTATCTATTTATATGACTAAATGTTAATGTTTATCTTTTTATATGAATAAATGTTAATGTTTATCTTTTAATATGAATAAATGTTAATGTGTATCTTTTTATATGAATAAATGTTAATGTGTATCTATTTATATAAATAAAAGTAAATATTTATCTATTTATATGTATAAATGTTAATGTGTATCTATTTATATGAATAAATTTTAATATTTATATATTTATATGTATAAATGTTAATGTTTATCTATTTATATGAATAAATGTTAATATTTATCTATTTATATGAATAAATGTTAATGTTTATCTATTGATATGAATAAATGTTAATGTTTATCTATTCATATGAATAAATGTTTATATTTATCTATTTATATGAATAAATGTTTATATTTATCTATTTATATGAATAAATGTATATATTTATCTATTTATATGAATAAATGTTTATATTTATCTATTTATATGAATAAATGTGAATATTTATCTATTTATATAAATAAATGTTAATATTTATCTATTTATATGTATAAATTTAAATATTTATCTATTTATATGAATAAATGTTAATATTTATCTATTTATATGAATAAATGTTAATGTTTATCTATTTATATTGTATAAATGTTAATATTTATCTATTTATATGAATAAATGTTAATATTTATCTATTTATATGAATAAATGTTAATATTTATCTATTTATATGAATAAATGTTAATGTTTATCTATTTATATTGTATAGGATTACCTCCCTTTCCTACGGACCATAAAATAATCGTTGCGCCTTTCTATTAAATTAGCTGTCAGACATACAGTGCGTCAGTATGTATCTTAATTATATTGAACGAATAAATATACTATTATCAAATTATTTGACTTCCTCTTATTGCCTATTATTTCTCTCATGCTAGTCTCAGTCTCTTTTATAAGTACTATTATTCCATGTGTTCTTCAGAATTGTCCAGATTTATTCTCTGCTTCCTTTGTTTGAGCTCGTTTGACTCGTTGGTCTAGTGGTCTTCATGAATTCGCTGTTCAGATATCTCGATGTAATACATCTTCCTATTCCAGTAGCTTATTTCCAAGAACTGCTGGCTTGTGGAACCCTCTCCTTGATGACTGTTTTCCTCCTACCTATAGCCTTTTTATTTTTTTCAAGAGTGGTGTCAACAGATATCTCCGATCTTTGCGTTAGTTATCTTTGTTCTTTTCATTTGATAATAGTATATTTATTCGTTCAATATAATTCAGATTCTACTGACGCACTGTCTGTCTGACAACTAACTTAATAGAAAGGTGGCGGTGGTTAAGTGGATAACGACACGGACTGACGACCTGGGTGTACCAAGTTCGAATCCAGACGATTCCATAATATCACTTTCACTTAGGGATGTTGGTAACAATTACGTGGTCCCTCCTGCAACAGAATCAAACAGGTCAACAAAGTCGTATCATTCTGATTCATACATATTTACTTTTACTATCTCCTTACATCAAGTGGCGTCATGTCTTGTCTGGTGCAACTTCCATAAAAATATAGATTAAGAATGTTCGCATAAAAGACTGATTTTGGCAAATAATAACTCGAAAAAGGCTTGATATGCCGGATAATAAAACAATTAAACTAAACAGAAATTTATACAAGGAATAAATATCTGAAGATATCAAAAGGTTTACGCCTAAAATATATATATATATATTTAAATAACTGGATTCGGCAATAAAAAACAACAAACACCAAACAAGCGAACTTAATATGTTACATGAAAACACTTTAGAATGTGAAACTTCAAGGTTTCAGAGCGATAGACGGCCGGAAATGGTAACTCGAGATTTTGAGAAATTTCTGACTGAGGCTGGCGACTGTAAAACTTATTATTTTGTTTGTGTTCCTTCTTTTGCCCATTGACGATTCGCTTCTCTTAAACAGCAGTTTTCAATCACGAAGCAAAGTCGCC
>OY744543.1:26138066-26143066 GCA_963556195.1 Sepiola atlantica
AAAGGAGAGGGTGAGAGTTTTAGTAAATTTGCCTTAGGGTGGGAGAGAGGAAAGGGGGCTGAGGTTTTTGTCGTGGTGAGGTATGGCATGGACTACTTTTTCTTATCAACCCATCATGTCAACCCAATATTTCGATGTACGTGCATGACATTTTTCTTAAAATTATCATCGTGATGAAGTCTTACAATAAAGACGAAACGTTGATGAATATATAAAAAATATCTCTTGTTTTTTTTTTCATTTCCCATTACGTCGGATTACTCTCATCCTTCCTTTCTCATTATATATATATATATATATATATATATATATATAGAAAGAGAGAGAGAGAGAGAGAGAGAGAGTTGGAATCACCTACTACAGACATCCTCGAGTGGTTTCGGTCTCTCTGTACAAGGGTTTGTCAGGACAACCTGACATGAAGATACTTCAGGCTACTATTAAATATTCAAAATAACATAGTATTCGAAGCTAAAAAGAGAAATAAGACAGAAAAAAAGAAAACGTCTCAAACTGGAATGTTTGGAAAAAACCCAAAGAAAAGATATAAACGTATAAATCGGTGTAGAAAGAAGAAATTAACAACGAAGAAAAATGTCTCATTATGAAAATAACATTTCTATTCCATTTATTATACACGCGTAAAGATAGCGAAGAAAGAAAACTCTGTGGTCTTTAATGACGCGTGTATAATATATATATATATATATATATATATATATATATATATATATATATATATATATATATGTGTGTGTGTGTGTGTGTGTGTGTGTATGTGTGTGTGTGTGTATTGGTACGGCAGACAGATAGGATTAACTGAAGAGAGAACATATTGATAAATGAAAAGGGGGTTGAAAAATATATTGTTAATATATATAATAAGAAAAAGTAATAAAATCTCTTAAAGTCTTTTTCGTCTGATCCTCTTCAGAAGAAAAACATCAGAAATGATAACAAGAAAGACTAAGAGAACGTTGAATTATTAACTTTGTATGTTTGAAATATTAACTAAGTTAAGGGAAAGACAGGTTATAGCAGTGCTTCTCTCATGAAGAACGCTTTTTCTATTTCCAACAATTACATATATACGTACACATTGATCATGCTGCTTTTTGTGAAAGCCTGTTGTAAAGATGCACCAGGCGATATGTTTAATGTGGTGAAAGGATCCATGCTACGAACAGCAGGCTCGCGACTGAGTAATATTCAACTAAGAGAATAGGGACCACCCAAGAAATGAGAAACATGTATGGCTTTTGGTTTGACCACTCAGAATTTGTTTTCTCCACTTGGAAACGTTATTACATGTATAATCGGTTGTTCATGCTGAGATGAAGCCACTTATCCACTTAAAGTACTTGAAAAAAGTAATGTCTGTCCAAGTACAAGACCCTCTACCGGTCACTGTTTTTTATGTTGAATAATAAAACAGATTGGCCTTTCCAAATGGATGGCTTGGTGGTATATCACAAAGGACACCAATATAGACGGACCTTTGAGCATTAAGCTGAAGGATTATGTTTGGTTGGAAGATAAGTTTGTCTTGATTTGCCGGTTTAAAAAGCATCCCCGTTCGTCAGAAAAGTTGCGAAAATAACATGTTAGCAGTGTGAACATTTTTATTACTTTAGTTGCTTAAAACTCTTAAAATTATAAGAGATCATTATTTATTGATCCATGTCAAAATATATTCATTCCGAACAAAATGGTAGCATTTTGAGGACTTAAAATGCTTTGGTTTTAAAAATATCACTATTTTAGTACAACCCTTTTGAAATCTGTGCTGATCTAAAGCGTTTTATGGCCGATGGGTATTGCTAATACCAGACATCTGATTTTTCTCTTGCCACGATTCCACATGCCTCCTACAGTCGATGTGTGCGTATACTCTTATCATAAGGATCTTCAACAAATTTGTCCTTGTGAACAACATTGTGCTGGTTAATTCCACCTTATGGTGTACCTACACCAACATACAACAAAGCCTATCAAGAGATAATCCAAGTCCGAGGTCTGGTACTCAACAACACTCTTTTGAAAGCCGTCTAAAACGAGTATAATTGTAACAGTCTTCAAAATAAAACCTTGTTACTTGTTTCAGAAAAAAGTTGTGGATTTGTTTGAAAGGAGAGCCTTTTTGTTGTAGAACTGACTGAGACAACACAATTGACACTGCACCCGGTGTCGGAATCGATGAACGACCTCAGACCAGCACAATGAATGTCTTACACTCTGTTGAGGTTTGTGTTCCTTCCAAAGAGAGCTAAGTCCTTCGGCTCTTAGCTAATTGATTGTGTGTAGTTGGACTTGTGTTTTTATTTGGATGGGCTTAGATTTTTCATTTGCAATGTCTGAGGTTCCAGAGAGAGCTAAGTCCTTCGGCTCTTAGATAATGGATTATTTGCAGTTGGACTTGTGTTTTGATTTGGACGGGCTGAGATTTCTCATTTGCAATGTCTGAGGTTCCAGAGCGAGCTAGGTACTTCGGCTCTTAGCTAATGGATTGTGGTCAGTTGGACTTGTTTTTTTATTTGGACGGGCTGAGATTTCTCATTTGCAATGTCTGAGGTTCCAGAGAGAGCAAGGTCCTTCGGCTTTTAGCTAATGGATTGTGTGCAGTTGGACTTGTGTTTTGATTTGGACGGGTTGAGATTTCTCACTTGCAATGTCTGATGTTCCAGAGAGAGCTAAGTACTTCGGCTTTTAGATAATGGATTGTGTGCAGTTGGACTTGTTTTTTGATTTGGACGGGCTGAGATTTCTCATTTGCAATGTCTGAGGTTCCAGAGAGAGCTAGGTCCTTCGGCTTTTAGCTAATGGATTGTGTGCAGTTGGACTTGTTTTTTGATTTGGACGGGCTGAGATTTCTCACTTGCAATGTCTGATGTTCCAGAGAGAGAGAGCTAGGTACTTCGGCTTTTAGCTAATGGATTGTGTGCAGTTGGACTTGTGTTTTGATTTGGACGGGCTGAGATTTCTCATTTGCAATGTCTGAAGTTCCAGAGAGAGCTAGGTCCTTCGGCTTTTAGCTAATGGATTGTGTGCAGTTGGACTTGTGTTTTGATTTGGACGGGCTGAGATTTCTCATTTGCAATGTCTGAGGTTCCAGAGAGAGCTAGGTCCTTCGGCTTTTAGCTAATGGATTGTGTGCAGTTGGACTTGTGTTTTGATTTGGACGGGCTGAGATTTCTCATTTGCAATGTCTGAGGTTCCAGAGAGAGCTAGGTCCTTCGGCTTTTAGCTAATGGATTGTGTGCAGTTGGACTTGTTTTTTGATTTGGACGGGCTGAGATTTCTCACTTGCAATGTCTGATGTTCCAGAGAGAGAGAGCTAGGTACTTCGGCTTTTAGCTAATGGATTGTGTGCAGTTGGACTTGTGTTTTGATTTGGACGGGCTGAGATTTCTCATTTGCAATGTCTGAGGTTCCAGAGAGAGCTAGGTCCTTCGGCTTTTAGCTAATGGATTGTGTGCAGTTGGACTTGTGTTTTGATTTGGACGGGCTGAGATTTCTCATTTGCAATGTCTGAGGTTCCAGAGAGAGCTAGGTCCTTCGGCTCTTAGATAATGGATTGTGTGCAGTTGGACTTGTTTTTTGATTTGGACGGGCTGAGATTTCTCATTTGCAATGTCTAAGGTTCCAGAGAGAGCTAGGTCCTTCGGCTTTTAGCTAATGGATTGTGTGCAGTTGGACTTGTGTTTTGATTTGGAGATTTCTCATTTGCAATGTCTGAGGTTCCAGAGAGAGCTAAGTCCTTCGGCTCTTAGATAATAGATTATGTGCAGTTGGACTTGTTTTTTGATTTGGACGGGCTGAGATTTCTCACTTGCAATGTCTGATGTTCCAGAGAGAGCTAGGTACTTCGGCTTTTAGCTAATGGATTGTGTGCAGTTGGACTTGTGTTTTGATTTGGACGGGCTGAGATTTCTCATTTGCAATGTCTGAGGTTCCAGAGAGAGCTAGGGCCTTAGGCTTTTAGCTAATGGATTGTGTGCAGTTGGACTTGTGTTTTGATTTGGACGGGCTGAGATTTCTCATTTGCAATGTCTGAGGTTCCAGAGAGAGCTAGGTCCTTCGGCTCTTAGATAATGGATTGTGTGCAGTTGGACTTGTTTTTTGATTTGGACGGGCTGAGATTTCTCATTTGCAATGTCTGATGTTCAGTAGTGGAAACGAGTACCATCGTAACATACAAAAAATAAACCTTTGTTGCTTGTTTTGAAACTGGAGTTGTGGTTTTTATTTGGAGAGACAATTCTTTCTGTTGCAGGACTGACTGATGCAACACGGTTGGTACATCGACCGCTGTCGGAATCGAACAACGACTCTCGACCGGCACAACAAGCGGCTGATCACGGCCTGTGCAATGAACGCACACAGACACGCGTTTATAATTTTGTATTCTATTAAATTGCTGTAAATTAGAATGGCGCCAAAAAGAGCCTAATTAGATTCATTGTAATTGGTTGCTGTCTTAACTGCGAATTTAATAGCTGTTTTATTTGGGCGGGAAACAAAGTTAAGTGTTTTAGTATTCAGTATGTCTTGGAGCAATAACCGAAAAATGGAAAATAGCAAATGGAAGAACAAGAAAAAGCTTAAAAGTTCTGATGAGGATTGATGATGAATACCTTATGTCTTTTAGATATAAGTATACGGGCATAGGAGACATAAATAAAATAGACATCAATTTTATTTGAATTAAAAATTAGCAGGACTACACAGCGTTGCCCGGGTACATAAACAACAAAATATAAGACTTAAAAGGCGTGTCTAGCATCTTTCTTTTAAAACGCCTCTCTCAATCTCACCCACTCTCTCTCTATCTCTCTACTTCTCGCACCCCTCTCTCTATCTTTCTCTCTTTATCTATATTTCCCCTCTCTTTAACACTACCACTCTTTTTAAACTTTCCCTGGCGCGTAGCCAAATGTTTGTATAAATAAACTTTTTATTGAGCACTATTATATAAAAAGGTAAAATTCTTCGGATTTTAC
>OY744543.1:26145566-26200566 GCA_963556195.1 Sepiola atlantica
TTTATGATTTGGGTTATGCGGACTACTGTTCTCATCTTGGATATTATTTTTCACAACATTTTGGGTCGATGTAACCTCCAACCTACTTTTGGGGCCTCTTGTCGAACTCGGGAATCTTCATGTCGAACTCAGAAATCTGTACCGAATTTCGAACGGAACCCTTTATTTCTACGGAGGTAGCTTTCTCTCGGTTCGTCAGCCATGACACGGTAGACGTCTTAAGTAATTTGTAATTGCATTCTTAGTATCGCCCGTACTGAGGATTGAACCTTCACCCTCCAGAAGACTGTCACTTACAACTAATTATCACTAAGCACTTTTATTTGTTGCGCCACGGCTCGTTACGAACAATTCTAGCATGAAGTGGTAGGGTTCCGTTCAAAATTCTGTGCAGATTGCCGAGTTCGACATAAAGATTCCCGACTTAGACAAAATGCACCTGAAAACAAGGTCAGAGGTTACATCGGCCGAAACGTACCGAAAATAACATTTAAGATGAGAACAGTAGTCCGAATAATCCAACTACTCCAAATGATCAATCCTCATCTAAAAAAACATCTATGCTCCACTTTGGAGTATGTTTGTTATAGAATGTGAAGGCGGACAAAGGCACTTTATCTCTTCTCAAATATAAGAGACGTCATCACGAATTAAGGAAAAATTATTTCTATTTCTGAATTACTCGAAGGTCATTTTTCGTAATCTTATATAGACATCATATTGTATCTGCCGCCTGCCTGGCGCTTCGCACATGACTTTTTTTTCCCTTCCTCTGCACGATTTTACATCTGGTGGCGGCTTGAAAACGCCCCTCTCCCTTTTTTTTTTACTGAAAACCTTGGAGCATTTAAATAGAACATTCACGTGCTCGTGTACTTGTGGATTTCTTTTTTAATCGTGATTACGGATTTTCTCCGAGGATTAGGAAGAGGAGGGGGGTATATATAAATAAACGTAATTGGTAAACAGCTATAAAAGTTTTGCATGTGGTGAAATGAATGCCCACTAAGGGGGGGGGGGAGATTGTACGGGTCAGGGAGCAATCAGTGCACGTTTTAACCGACGGGAAAAGAATTACTGGGTGGGTTAAAACGTTGCTCCAAGTGCTCTTCGTCTAGAGTGCGCAATTCCCACTTTCCGACCTTGTGTCACATTCTACTCTGTGAGAAGTAGATAAATAGGGCTTTCCCCACCTTTTGGTTGAGATCAAAGTGTAGTATCTGTTCCGATGCATACTACACCCCATAGACTGGTATTGTCTTGGCCTTCGGGGCTTGATTTACGCCTGTCTGTGGGTTTGTCCTGTGCAGTTCTAAGAGGTCCACCCTCCCAGGCTTTAGCTTCCCTCTTTGAGAAGGAGTAAGTTTATTGTTTACTGCCTGAGGCGCCCCTACCGGGGAATGCCGACGGGGTTGCCCAGACATTTTTTAATGGCCAGAGTGTTCACCTTCTCGGGCGCTGGCTTTTCAAGTCCCACTTTCCCGACCCGACCTTGGGTCACATCTTACCTTGTTGGAGTAAGATAAAACTGGCCTTGTGCCTAACCTCCTGAAGAGGAGGTAAATAATAAATAATACGTACGTCATCACCTTCCACCAATACGCCGAAGAAAGTTGTTTTTGTTTTAATTTAATCTGCTGTCACTTTCAGTGGCAATGCATTTTTGTACATTAATATAATTTTGAAAAATAAAATGTCCAACAAATCTGGGTGCATCTTAAGTAGGACGGCACCTAAAGTAAGCGTTGCATTGTGTTGACTGAGATCATTCTAGTTAAGATTAGGATAGACATTTTTATAACTTTAAACTACGTATGACCAACGACCCATTTTCCACACTTTTAATAGTATTGTGCTTAATTTGTTTAAAATGTATATATATTTTTTAATTTCTGCAAATAAATATTTCGTATATTTGTCTATAAATTTATTCATGAAAACATACACAATTTCGGTAATTTTTTACTATCTTTCCCGGTGCAGTTTACCCCCTAAAAAAAAGTTAAAATTCTACTTTTTTGTGCAAATACATTTCAACAGCTTAACAAAATATTCACAAAGAAGGAATTAAATTTATTTTTTAAATATTAAAAATTTTAGAGTGGGGGATAACTTTCCATTATAAATTGAACGTAAAATGAGCACCACTTAGCGTAAAACGAGACATGAAACCCACTTGAGTTTTTAATTTTGTGGGGGAGGGGATTTTTAAAAAATAAAAACACGATGAAAACACAAATTGTGTGGTATATTAAGTAGAACGGCCCTGAGTGGAGTTATTGTATTGTTATGACTGAGATGCTTCTAGTGAAGAGTAGGATAGACATTGTTATCACTTTAGACCGCGGATGACCAACGACACCCATTTTCCTACACATTTGATGGCCTTGTGCCTACTTTTTATTTTAAGTACTTTCTTTTATATTTTCTGCAAATAAATAATTAAAATGTACTATCTATTCTTTCCAAAGATGGTACAATAATATCGCGGGGTATGCATTCACACCGAACATCCATAGAATGGAAACATGTCATAAACTCTACAAGGATTTTGGTGATAGACCCCAATTACCAGATATATTCCGAAATAACATTTAGCAGAGTACTTAGATAAGTATGTGACAGTTTAAACAAAGGTCGTACGATAATATTGTGGTGTCTGCATTCGCGCTGGACGTCTATGGAATGGAAATATGGCACATACTGTTTTTTAAGCACAGCAACGCTATATAACATATGAAGAATACAGCTGTAGAATTTCCATGGGTTCCGGTAGTATACACTGATGATAGCAAAAGCTTAAAACGCCGGCGTATGTATGTAAAATAATATCTCTCTCTCTCTCTCTCTCTCTCTCTCTCTCTATATATATATATATATATATATATATATATATATATATATATATATATATATATATATATATTAATTAAGTATATAAATAAATACATATTAATAAGATGACAAGCTTTAAGCTGAATAATTATACTATAAATTAAATAAATTATGATAGAAATTAATTAATATTATCCAATTAGATTACCTAAACTTATTTTCTACGTATCTGCTACCTATTCTCTGCGGTATTTCGTCAACAGTTGTGTCCATCTCTTTTTTCGACCATTCGGTCATATTTTTGATTTTTATCTTTTGATATCTTTACCCGTATAGTCTATGCGAATTTTATTAACCATTCCATCAGTGATGTTTTGGGGACTCACGCTGTATATCTGCTGCATATTAACGTAGGTAATATAAGATATAACATATTAATATCGAATACGTAAGGTGACCTAAGTAAGATTGACAAAGTTTGATCCCAAGTTCATCTGCGCTCTAGATAAAGATAGATGTCTGATTGATTGGTTTAATCATGTGACATACAAAGATTTGAAGTGAGATTTCACTTTCTGAAGATTTCCTGTGAAGGAAAGAGATAATGATCAATTCTGCAAGATAGGGGCGATTAGACTCCTCGTATCAAGTCTAAGAGAAAATGTATATACACTTATTGTTGTTGTTGTTGCTGTTGTTGTTGGTAATGTTGGAGTTTGTGTTGGCGTTGTTGTTGGTGTTGTTGGTGTTGTTGTTGTTGATGTTGATGTTGTTATTGTTGTTGTTGTTGTTGAGAATGGAGAGGGGGAAGAGGAGGAGTCAGTTTATCCCTAAACCGCACATGTTTTGTATGTGATTGATTTGTGGATTAATGTTTGTTGAAGAGAATTTCTGTTACGTACAGAGTCTGGTCTTCTTAAATGGTCACCCATTTAGTACTGGCTAGGCTCAAAGTTACGTCACTTCACGGGATATATCGTCAAGTTAATACATAATGTGCCCCTATTTATTTGCCTCCCCTACGAGGGCAGAGTTAGACACAAAGCCATTTTGAATGTGGGGTGATCCAGCTCCCTGGAAATAGGGCACTCTGAATTGGGAAAAAATAAAAATTACCCCAGTCTAAAAGGATTTCTCCTTTGCTGACCGCGAACAGGAAAGATAACGTGTAGCACCAGAACAGATACTACACTTTGTTTAAGCCAAAAGATGAAATTGTCGTCGCCTCTTTATTCACAAAAGACACTCATTCATTCCTGCTTTAGCAGAAGGAGCCATCATAATGCAGGATTTGTCATTTTTCATATACACTGAGACATTTTATGATAGAATCTGTTTATTTTACTCCCATGCGACAAAGATACTACTATGTTGGAACCATAAAGGAATTATTTGACGACGTCAGGGTGGAACTTACAGTCTCCTTTTTGAAAACATTAGGCTTGTACTAAACAATCTAATATCTATAAACATAATAAACCAAACCAAATCCCCTATTTTTGGATTGCGTACTGTTTATTAACAAAATATACGTATGCGAAATAAATTAATCTACAAATGAGTTGTTGGATAAGGTACACGATAAGTCATGAAAATGAAATGCCGTGGTAGACAAAATGTTTGAAAAAAGACAAACGGAAAACAGGTTAGAATGCAGGAGAAAAACAAAAAACAAGAGATTTGACCGGTTTCGTTCGTATTATCGAACGTCTTCAGAAAAGGTGAAGATTTGGAGACAATTTTATTTTATTTTGAAGGCACACACATGGGAGAAGGAAAAGATGATCCGATTGGACCATATGAGAAGACCCTTAGCTACATTGAAATATGATTTTACAAGTAGGTGACATATTCCTCTTTATTTCTCATTCTTTTTTCATACCTTCATCCATTTTGCTTTTCTTTTCCATTTTCGCACCCACCGAGCTAGCATAGGGGGGCGGTAGGCGGAGGGGGTAAAGGCGATAAGAGGGAAGAAGACAGAGAAACTAGCCAGGATAACCCCACATAAAGTGGAAGATATATATATATATATATATATATATATATATATATATATATATATATATAAGCATGCATACAATTATGTATGTAAATATATATATAAGTATAAATAAACGCAAACTGAACCATCAACAACATAGGTGTGGGCATGAAATTGATGCACCGAACACAAGCCTCCAAAAATGAGTTATGTACAAAATAGAATCTATTAAACATTTGAAAATATTATAAACCTCAAATACACAAACTTTTTACCAAAATAAATAAAATAGGTATTAAATAACTCAAAAGGGTGGATATGTGATAAAGCAAATTAATCAATCAATTCTTGTTCATGTATGGACATGTTCCAGCTACATGTCTAAGTTAATAAACAGGTGAATTGCGTCACCCGGGTCTTCAGCAAGATATGTGATATATAACTAACTTGTAGAGTGAATATGAGGTGAGAGTCAAAATTGATGGTATTGTTGTTGGCTTTGTGAATTGCACAACAAGCAAAATTAAATAATCGATCAAAATAGAAATTATCAAGTTAATCACAATAAGACAGTCGTTAAAATATAACAACATTTACTGAGAAAAATGGTTTTGGATGTGTGAACGCGTGTATACGATTTGCGTTTGCGTGTGACCTGTCCGTTTGCCTGGGAAAGAAACTTGGTGTATGTCGCCGTGGAGACGTCTTTGGGAAGGGTGTTACATGCTGGTCACGGCACCATTGTTACCTGACCGTTTACACAAAAGAGTAACTTGGTGTGTGTGCGCCGTGGAGACGTCTTTGGAAGAGCTGTTACATGCTGGTCACGGCACCATTGTTACCTGACCGTTTGCACGGGAGAGTAACTTGGTGTGTGTGCGCCGTGAAGACGTCTTTGGGAAGGCTGTTACATGCTGGTCACGGCACCATTGTTACCTGACCGTTTGCACGGGAGAGTAACTTGGTGTGTGTGCGCCGTGAAGACGTCTTTGGAAGTGCTGTTACATGCTGGTCACGGCACCATTGTTACCTGACCGTTTGCACGGGAGAGTAACTTGGTGTGTGTGCGCCGTGAAGACGTCTTTGGGAGGGCTGTTACATGCTGGTCACGGCACCATTGTTATCTGACCGTTTGCACGGGAGAGTAACTTGATGTATGTGCGCCGTGGAGACGTCTTTGGGAGGGCTGTTACATGCTGGTCGCGGCACCATTGTTACCTGACCGTTTGCACAGAAGAGTAACTTGGTATGTTTGCGCCGTGAAGACGTCTTCGGGAGAGCTGTTACATGCTGGTCACGGCACCATTGTTACCTAACCGTTTGCACGGGAGAGTAACTTGGTGTGTGTGCGCCATGGAGACGTCTTTTGGAGGGCTGTTACATGCTGGTCACGGCACCATTGTTACCTGACCGTTTGCACGTGAGAGTAACTTGGTAGATGTGCGCCGTGAAGACGTCTTTTGGAGGGCTGTTACATGCTGGTCAATGCACCATTGTTACCTGACCGTTTGCACGTGAGAGTAACTTCGTAGATGTGCGCCGTGAAGACGTCCTTGGGAGGGCTGTTACATGCTGGTCACGGCACCATTGTTACCTGACTGTTTGCACAGGAGAGTAACTTGGTGTGTGCGTCGTGGAGAAGTCTCTGAAAGAACTGTTACGTCTTGTGCACGGCACTACACAAGCACTCCGGACTTAACGATCAATATATTTCCCTTACACGAAAGGAGTTGATCCGTCGCTGACTTGACAGGTGTTCGACGGCGTCATTAATTCTGGCTCCATTATTTCTTATTATCTGGCTGGGACCGCTGTGCTGCAACTGAACGCTTGTAATGGAGGGGGGGGGGGCACACAAGCATACTTCATATATAAAAATATATTTTATTACATTTAAGCTTGCAAAGAAAAATATAAAAACTCGAAGCTCAAGTTGAGTTGGCGTGCGACACATTTGTCGTTTACGGAAGCAAACATCTAACTGTTCATATCTTCTCTCGCTGCAAGAAAATCGAGAGAGAGAGAGGGAGAGGGAGGGAGAAAAGGAAAAGGAAAGAGGCACAGTGTGCATGAAAAAGAAAGAGAGGTAAAGAGAAACTCACTGATGTTCTGAATTTAACAGTCGCGGGTGACAGGTTCATCCGGTCAGCTCTTTGACCGTTTAAATGTACTTCGAGCCCTCGATTTTATCAACATCTTTTCAATTTTGAGTTGACGTAAACTTTTTTCGAAGTAGCATTTGTAGTGCGGTGTTTTCGATGTTACTTGTCTTCCTACGAGAGCAATAGAAGTCTGGTGCAAGGCTTATAAATGTGGGCATCTCTAGCTCCGGCAAAAGTATTACTATTCTTGTTACATTAACAAGGCGCGAACCACCGAGTTCACACTCCCTGGTCAGCGACATTGCCACATACGTTCGTATTAATCTCTCTATGTGAGTGAAATTCCCCTCGTGCTCGCTTTACGTAGGCGGAAAGTATGTTTAGTAGTGTGGTGTATGCGTGAGTTAATCAGCGGTAGCAGGTTAGCTTTACTGCTTGGTGTACTTGCTTGTTTGCGTGCGAAAAGCTATCAACATATTTTTTATCAATTGGGCGATGCTGTTTGTTGTTGCTCCTTCTATGCGGCTGGTTAATGTGTGCGATGCTGATGCTTGAAGTCTGCTTGAGAGTTTCAATAGGAATATAGCAGGTAGTATTTCTGAAACATAGACTCCAGCTAAAATAAAAGCAGCGTGAATCTTTTGGCGGAAATTATGCATTGTTTTGACGTGGAGTCATGACACATCGGTGACAATCCGATTGAAATCTAGTTAGCCGCAAGTTGTCTTAGCTTTTATAGATGATTACATCGAACATTTTAGAATGTTTTTGCTTTCGGGCAGCACACGTCGATTGGCTAACTGTTGTGTAGGCGTTTTATTAGCACACGAGTATTATCATTTTATTAGTACACGAGTATTATCATTTTATTAGCACACGAGTATTATCATTTTATTAGTACACGAGTATTATCTTTTTATTAGTACACGAGTATTATCATTTTATTAGTACACGAGTATTATCATTTTATTAGTACACGAGTATTATCATTTTTTGTCAATGTAATTGAACTGGTAACATCACGAATGCAACCCCGAAACCTGTTTTACCACTTCATTCGCCACTCAAAGATAGGATGTGACACAAAGTCGTTTTAATGCGGAAGACTCGGTGGTCAGGATCATTTACAGAAATTCCCCGTCTCTTCAACATTGTCCTCATTTTTTAGAGGCAACACATAAGACGACACAAAGTATGGGCACAGATACAACAATTTAATAAGAACCGGTGTTACCCTGCTTTCCTTGAAATTATCCCACCATCCTTGCTAGATTATCCCCAGATAATTTACTTCGCCAGACTTATAATTTGAAATGAATATAATTTTATTTTTATTTTCCATATAGAGACCTTCATCGGAGAAATATAGAGACACCGACAACAAGCAATCCTGTATAGTCACCCAATCATCAGGAGTAGTAAACGGCGCCAATACACATATACCGTCACTTCTGTCCGTCCGTCAACTGTATGTCCCTATTTACTTCCCCCCCCCCGTGAGGAGGTATATTAGATCCAATATTTATAATATGAAGAAAATCTAACTACTTAAACGCGGTTATCTGAATTGTGAACAGAAATCAAGGGGGCGCGACATCGCTCTATCCCTTAATAGACTTCAAAAACGACCTATGCTAGAAATCTCATTTCTTTGATCAGTCCTAACTCAAAAACCAATAAACCAAATTATTTAAAACTTTGCACAAAATTTTCATTTGATAGGTTCTATAAGTGTGTAGAATTTCAGCATCATTAGTCAAGGCAACCCAGAGATCCAGAAAGGTCAGGAGTGATTTTGTGTTATCCGTGTGTACGTACATACGTACGTGTGTGCCACCCTGTATCTCATCAACTATTAGATGGATTCAGCTGATTTTTGGCAGAGATAGAGGTTCTAGGGTCTAGTTGGTGGCATTTTAATTTCAGTTTACAATATACCTTAGGTTTCTAGAAAATTAAAAAAAAACTCATGAGAAGGCATTTGTATTGAGGCATAGCCTTTACAAAAGTAGTGACATTCCATGATAAATGCCAGTATACTGAAATCATATGCCCTTCATAGGGTTAAGATGAAAATTCATATACACTAAATGTACAAAAGCAAGGAAATTCCCAAATGTTTACACTTTTATTGTCATTAAGGGTATGACTACATATCAACCAAGCCATTTCATTATCACATCACTACAGTATAAATGTCTATGCATGAGTGGATGAAGTGTGTGAGGTGCGCTGAAGAAAAATTCCTACCAGTAAAATACATAGCCCTGTTGTGCTCGCATACCCTTAATGACAATAAAAGTGTAAAAATTTGGGGATTTCCTTGCTTTTGTACATTTAGTGTATATGAATCTTCATCTTAACCCTATTAAGGGCACATGGTTTCAGTATACTGGCATTTATCATGGAATATCTTTATAGCTGTCGGTAATCTCTCCCATGTAATGCCGTCTCATGAGATAGGCAATAAACTCAACCCATTCAAAAGGAGGAGATAATGCTTGCGATTGCGGTTTCTTGACGTAATGAGTTAAAAAGAACTAAAGATGATTATCGCAAAGACACGAGATGTCTATTGACTTCAGTCTTGAAAGATCAAGGTTATAGGTAGGAGAAAAATCGTCAGCAAGAAGAGAGTTCGACAAACCAGCAGTTATTGCTGAAATAGGAAGAAGTATTATATTGAGATATCAAAACAGCGAATTGATGAAGACCACTAGACCAACGAGTCAAACAAGCTTGAACAAAGGAAGCAGGGAATAGATCAAACAATTCTGAAGAACACATGCCATAATAGTATTTATTGAAAATACTGAGACTAGCAACATAACGTCTGTGACAGATACAGTGGGTGCAGAGAAGAAGAAACGGTAGAGCCAACCAAATTACATATGCTCTTTTGAACCTTATCAAGAACTCTCAAAATGGGACAAAAAATCACCAGCCCAAATATGACAACAGTACTCTATAATTATGTATTTATTGTTACATAGTCCCTCTCACCCCCCCCACACACACACACGAACACAAATTAACAAAATTTGCGATTAATTCGTGTCTACATTATTTCAGTAGAAGGGGGAGACAACTCGTGCGTTATTTCTGGTAAAGTGCACAAAACTACCAGGTCTTTATCACCAAGACATGCGCCCAATGAGAACAACCTGGCCGCCGCCGCCGCCGCCGCCGATGAGGACGACGCTGCTGCTGATATGTTTTGGTTTCATTTTATGAGCTTGTTTGTCATCCAACTTTGTTTTTCTCAGCAACTGCGTACAGCCGATTATATAGCGTAATATTATCCCACAGCAGACACGTCCCCTGTCTGCATGCCTGCGTGACGTAAACAATTGACTACGAGCGTCGGCATGCTGCCACGACTGTCTATCTTAGAGCGGGTTATTTGCGCGTAGTGTCATGTTGTTAGCCCTACCTCGGCGTATCAGTGTGCGCATTCGTGGGCGCTAGAGAAAAAAAATGATAACACTTTTTTTAGCAAGCAAACTTTTGTTGTTATTTTTTTTTGTATTTTCTTTTAGTTTTTCCCCCTGTTATTTCGCACATTGAAGGCGACCGTTGAATCTCATTGGACGAAATCCGTCATACCTTATGTACTATTGGTTGAAAACTAGGATACCCAGAACGGCTCTTCCTATTACCGAACTTCTTTTTTTTTTAGGCTTTTGTTTGTTTTTGTTTGTTATTGTTTTGAGATATCAATTCAAGACGCTTTTCTACTGTAACTTGTTTGTATCACGGTCTGTCTGGCACTGTCTCGGTTTTATGTATATGTTTAACGAGAGATTAATACTTTAAGAAGAATTCATGATAATAATAAGTTTCTTTCAATTTTTTTCCTCATCTCTCTCAAAATTCGCATAAATCTGATACAAAAATCTTATTGGACAAAACCTGTAACATTTTATATACTTAAACTCATTGGACGAATTCTATTATATAATACTGCAAAACAATCTCTATTGTAAACAAGGCTAGGAAAGATTGGTTTTAGTGAGAAGCTAGCAGGAAGCGAGTCGAGTAGGGGGGATAAAATGAGAGCTTAAAATCATTAGCAAAATGACGTTATCATCTTATTCATCCCTCCCCTCACGGCGCCATGACAACCATTAAGATCGAATAAATGTATGATTTGTCGTAATAATTCGACTGTGTTAATTAATCGAAATTATCAGCAAGTAGAAAAGTTTTAACACCATTTGCAATTTTGCTGAGAACATTTGGAAATGAAAAGCTTGGCCTCATAACTTTTCGAATCGTATTTGAATCTTTTGCAAAAGAGCCCCGCCACTAATGGAAAGATTAGTTTGGAAAAAAAACAAAGCAAACACAACAGTAATGAGCAGTGTGCGCACACGCCCTTGGCCTATTTTAGCGAGACCTCTATAGATATGCGTCGAGTTAGAGTTAAGTTAGTCTTATGATTAGAGTCCAGGTCTCGTTGAGGTCGGTGACACCATAATTTCTCGCCGTACAAAATGCAGAATAAACGCCACTATGAAGCACACCGCGGAATGAATGGTGTATAGCTATCGGTGTGAGTTTATGTGGGTGCAGAAATATAAGGGAAACGATATATTTATGCATATACTCAATGATATGAATGTATTCTATCCTCTTGAGTAAATAATGTTGTATTTTTACTACAAGCCGCATGTAATCTGCTTTTGTTGTGTGACGGACGTATTTTTTTCTGGCCTCTTCTTCAAAGGTTCCTGGATTCTGAATACATGATAAACCTCTCTTTGTTAGCCGAAACAAAACCTCTCTAGCTGCTGATAATTTCGATTAATTAAAATAGTCAAATTATTACAACTTATATGAAAATTAAATATGGCCTCTTCTTCAAAGGTTCCTGGTTTCTGAATACATGATAAACCTCCCTTTGTTAGCCGAAACAAAACTTCTCTAGCTGCTGATAATTTCGATTAATTAAAATAGTCAAATTATTACAACTTATATGAAAATTAAATATGGCCTCTTCTTCAAAGGTTCCTGGTTTCTGAATACATGATAAACCTCTCTTTGTTAGCCGAAACAAAACCTCTCTAGCTGCTGATAATTTCGATTAATTAAAATAGTCAAATTATTACAACTTATATGAAAATTAAATATGGCCTCTTCTTCAAAGGTTCCGGGATTCTGAATACATGATAAACCTCTCTTTGTTAGCCGAAACAAAACCTCTCTAGCTGCTGATAATTTCGATTAATTAAAATAGTCAAATTATTACAACTTATATGAAAATTAAATATGGCCTCTTCTTCAAAGGTTCCGGGATTCTGAATACATGATAAACCTCTCTTTGTTAGCCGAAACAAAACCTCTCTAGCTGCTGATAATTTCGATTAATTAAAATAGTCAAATTATTACAACTTATATGAAAATTAAATATGGCCTCTTCTTCAAAGGTTCCGGGATTCTGAATACATGATAAACCTCTCTTTGTTAGCCGAAACAAAACCTCTCTAGCTGCTGATAATTTCGATTAATTAAAATAGTCAAATTATTACAACTTATATGAAAATTAAATATGGCCTCTTCTTCAAAGGTTCCGGGATTCTGAATACATGATAAACCTCTCTTTGTTAGCCGAAACAAAACTTCTCTAGCTGCTGATAATTTCGATTAATTACAATAGTCAAATTATTACAACTTATATAAAAATTAAATATTATTAAAACTTATATAAAAATTTAAAAATAGCTACTTCCTGCTTTTGATTCTCAAAGCAGGGTTAACTACGTTAACCTAGGGTAACGATAAAAAATAATAAAATAACTCAATTAAATTAGAGTCAAATCGAACACAAAAATATACATAATAGATGGAGTCTCGAATTATGCTCCGCCATTGTTTGCACTAATATTTGTATCCATATAAAATAACGTCTCAATCAGTAAAGTTAATAGAAGAAATAATTATGCTCCGTCATTGTTCTCACTAATATTTGTTTTCATATAAAAGAAACGTCTGAATCATTAAAGTTAAAGGAAGAAATAATTATGCTCCTCCATTGTTTTCACTAACATTGTGATCCATATAAATAGTGTCTCAATCAGTAAAGTTAAAAGAAGAAAAAATAATGCTCCATCATTGTTTTCTCTAATTATTGTATTCATATAAAATAACGTCTAAAATAGTAAAGTTAAAGGAAGAAATAATTATGCTCCGCCATTGTTTTCATCCATATTTATATTTATATGAAATAACGTCTCAATCAGTAAACTTAAATGAATAAATAAATATGGTCAGCCATTGTTTTCACTAATATTTTCATACATATTAAATAACGTCTCAATCAGTAAAGTTAGAGGAAGAAAGAATTATGCTCTGCTATTGTTTTAACTAATATTAATATCTATATAAGTATTATTATAAAATAACGTCTAAATCAGTAAAGTTAAAAGAAAAGAAATAATTATGCTCCGCCATTATTTTCACAAATATTAGTATTATTATAAAATAACGTCTAAATCAGTAAAGTTAAAAGAAAAGAAATAATTATGCTCCGCCATTATTTTCACAAATATTAGTATTATTATAAAATAACGTCTAAATCAGTAAAGTTAAAGGAAATAAATAATTATGCTCCGCCATTATTTTCACAAACATTAGTATTATTATAAAATAACGTCTCAATCAGTAAAGTTAAATGAAGAAAGAAGTATGCTCCACCATTGTGGAATTTTCTTTTAAAAAGGGGGTTGCCGTTTGAGGCGATAATAGGAAATAACCACGTTATGCCAGTAAATATTATCATCCCAAAACGACATAGAAAAATAGACATAGTACCAGAACAAATTCCTTTAAAAGGCGATAATGAAAAGTGGCGATAAAAACGTGAATTCCCGCTTTTCCACCAACTACGAAAAAAAAAAGAAATCTTACTTGAAAAGACTGAAAAGAACAATTCAATCAAATACAATAAAAACGGTTCTTAAGATGGATTTAAATGTATTTTCTCTCCTCAGTCTTTCAATATCTTTTAAACGGTCGCTTCAGACCAAAATTCTTTTTCTTTTAAATAAAACCCAAACAAGTTTTCTCGTCCAAAATCTGTAAAAAAGAAAAGGTTCTTTAAATTTCCCTTTGAAAAGGATAATTATTGCTCTTCGAACGATGGTGTCAGAAAAAAGGGCTTCCTCTAAGGGCTGTATGTCTGGAAATCTTTTTAAACTCCCCATTTTAGGGCCAAATTGCTCTATAAATAAAAGGAGGAATTCTTCTTACGATCTTTCTATTCTAGTTAAAACATCTGTTTTTTTCAAATACTTTTTTTAAAAGGGTTTCTCTGAGTTCGGTTCTTTTAAAGAAGTTTTAACATCTGTATTTTCTTACAGCCGGAGACCAGCTAAAAACGTAATTTCTTTAGGCTTATCTGGCCGATACTGACGAAAAAAGCGCCACAAGGGTTTGTTCAAAAACATAACCTTGACCTCACGGGTTCCAAATGTCACGTCCGTCCACATCCAAGAGATGCTTGCTATGCTTTACTGAGAAACTTATGATATTCTAAACACTTAACAATTCTATCAATAAACTGTATAAATGTCAAGTCAGAGATTTTTTAAATGTGTCCGCAATGGACAAATATTTCTGGCAAGATAGGCAGACAGTAGAACCACCTAATATACAGAGCATCATCAGCCTCACACCGTCTCATACTAACAGAAAGCGGCACATCAATTTCAGCTGCTGCATCCTCAATCACTTAACTGCGTGCATTGTCTCTACTCAGTCTCCGTAAACTAACGATACAAAAATATACCAGTGTATTATTATAGTCGCCTCTCTCATAACAGCAATATACAGCGTTTGTTAGGTAGCAGGTGTCGCTGGTTTCCAAAAATTTAGATTTTATCTTTTTCAGAACGAGTTGTTCGCAAATACGACGTTATAAATAGATTTATGCCGCTGCCGTCCACACAAAAGTGACATTCGTTTAATTCATTTAAAGCTGCCATTTTTTCGCGGTAAGAAGATAGAGAATACAGTAGATATACATCGAATTTAAGTTTACATACGATAATGTAAACATGCACTGGGCTGCATGTTTGGTGTTGCATGTTTACGGTGCATGTGCATAGCCGACTTGCTGCAAGTGATTAATATTTAACAGAGAGAGGAGAAACCACACAGAAAGTTTGAAACATGTCTGATCTGAAAGTTTGTCTACTTAGAAAAATAATGTTTTCAGATAAGAGGTTCCCTGCTATAGTTATGCACCCTTCACTTTTTGCCAATAATAATGGATGTGGCTACCTGGGAATTGGGCCTTTGATGTTTATGGATAAGACTGGGCATTATTTTCAGTTGTCAGCCTCTCTGGGTGGTTGAATGGGGATGACTGAGAAACACCGGAATCTAAGATTTCCGGTCAAAAGTACATATATTCCAGCCTATGGGTAGGGGATTTGGGTTATAGCCTGTGTGAGACAGTCAGTCAGAGTTGGACGTCTGAAAGTCCGTTGGTTTTCGGTGTCCCTCGGGGTCAGATGGTCTGTGTCGAGTTGGACTTATGTTTTGATTTGGCCGGGCAAAAATCTCATTTTGCAAGTCTGCTATTCAACCTAAGAAAACGAGTATTTGGAGGGAGAATTAATTTGTTGCAGCACAAATCAAACAACAACTTTGAACCGATACAACGAGCGGGACGATCAGGGCCTTTGCAGTGTCCGCACACATGAATGTCTATATAGGTAAGCTACCGTGGAATCTCCACGGGGTTTTTGTTACTTTTATATAATAGACGGGCAATGTCGGGTAGTCATGTATAAGTATCTACAAAAGTAATAGCATATAAATAGGATTTCCGCAAAAGTGAGCACAAGATAGCAGAACGGGAAATGTTAATACAATATGCATGTCAGGGGTATAACTCGACAGTAATTGGCCACACAGGGAGTCTGTCATGGGAGTAACATCACTAATTACTTTTTCGGCTTGGAAAAACAACAGATTAAGCATGTTGACATTGAGTATAAATGAACAAAATATTCAATCCACTTTTGTCGCACTGAATTCACGTTCAGCTGAATAATCTTGAACAATTAAATGTGCGTAAGAGGTGCGTGGTTAGCCTAATAGATACCGTTCCGGCCTTCTTTAGGCGATTTTTTTTATTGAACTCGAAAATCTGTACGGAATTTAAATCGGAATCCTTTATTTAATCTACGAACCTAGTTTGCTCTTGTTCGTGACGCGACTGATGAATAAAGTAATAATTAGTTCTAAATGACGGTCTTCTAGAGGTTGAAGGTTCAATCCTCAGTGCGGGCGATACCAAGAATACAATCAAGAATTACTTAAGACTTCTGCCCGGTTTTGGCTGACGGAACGAAAGCAAGCTCGTCACGTGGATTAAATTAAGGGTTCCGTTCGAAAATCCCCACAAATTCCCGAGTTCGATATAAAGATTCCCGAGTCCGACAAGACGAAACTGAAGAAGGTAGAGGGTTACATCGGTCGAAACGTTGTGAGAATAACATTCACGATGAGAACAGTAGTCCGAATAATCCAAATTATCAATCCTTATCTAAAAAGATCCGAAGCATAACATCGTATCTATTATGATAATCTATGTACTAATACTCTCCGTAAAATTATGAGCCTGCAGTTTCCCCTGAGCTATGGGTGAAATATAAACTTGTGTTCAATTGATCGTAAACAAAGACATGCATGATTTATTTGTCCTTTAAGAGACAAACGAAACTATAAATGTGTGCAATGATAAATCTCACCTTATGTATGTATGTATGTATGTATGTTAAGCTTCTCCTCCGAGAGTACCCAACAGACACTTACACAGTTGACATCATTCCAACGAGCCAGCCTCCGGACGTGTTTTGTCTCAGAATTGGAAAAAATGACCCTTTCGGGGTCAACGGAGCACTTTTCTCACATAGGGGTGGCTTTTTCCTCAATTTTCAACGTTATTTAGTAGTAATTTGAGAAGAAACCAATGCTATCATGTATAAATTGAGAAATATGCAAGTCACGATAAACCGGAAATTACGTCAGAGGAAGGGAGTGCCGGGAAGAAATTCACTCACACTACAACCTTTTTTTTTTTCAATGGTATCCGTTCTCCATTATAGTTATAATTGGCTGTAATAGAAAGTCTATCTGACTCTAAAGATGAATTAAGAGACGACATCGATAATTTACATAGTAATACCTTTTATTTTGGGCTGTGCTGAAAAGGAATTAAAGAGTAAGTCTTTATAAAAGGCGCAATGCGCCTTGGTAGATTTACCATATTGTTGGCGATTTGGGGAAACCAACGAAATACGTTTTGTCTAGATGGTTTCTTTACTTCAACAGAGTGAGCCGTAAAAAAAAATTGCGTGGATGCTGTAAGAATTAAGCTAGCGATTCTTGTGTTCCTACGCCCGGGCTTCTGATTGGCTGGTGGACCAATCACTTCAGTGATAGTTCTGTCTATTTACAGCAAATAAAAATAGTTCATGAAAATATGTGACTGCTCCGAAACTATTCTCATTGCTTTCGAGGCGGGTGGCAGTAGTGGAATAGATTAGATACCTACTAGCGATCTGGAGTGACAGGTTCGAATCCTGCTAAGAGATGGTTATTATTCAATATTTTTAATTTATTTTTTCTTCTTGTTTTGCAAGAATAAACTAAAACCTTTTCCTTCTTTTTATGAAATCTTACTTAAACTGAAGAATGTTAATGAATGTTAATGAAGTCTTACTTAAACTGAAAAATGTTTATGACTTCTTACTTAAACCGAAGAATGTTAATGAGTCTAATTTATGAATCACTAAATGCTCGAAATAAAAAAAAACTTCATGTCCTTTATCACTAACCCTATATTACATTTTTCGTTCTCCCCGTTTCGTCCACTAATATTTCCGGAAGACACGGAAATTTTGGAAAACTTTCTGAATTAATGTCTTGTACATATGGTTTAAATTTCATTAAAATCGAATATATGTATATGAAGTTTATAGGGGTACTGCCCCCATAGCTTCCTTAGAAGGGGGCACATAGAGATTCGGTACATTGAGGGGCAGGTAGAGATTCAGGACTACTTCCACTGGTTTCCCCGGAAAATTTTATACATATTATTTAAACAACATAAGACATACTTAACCTTTGAAATGAGGTTCTATTACATAGCTCCCTTAAGACGGAACTCGTAAGGATTCGGTACCACTTCCGTTGTTTTTACCGGAAATTGTTACATATAAATATAATTTTAGTTTTTATGTAGATTCTCGAACATAAACACATTGGCAGATATATTTTTTGTTTCAAATCAACCATCACGAGGAAGTATTGAAATAAAGACGAAACATTGATGAATACATAAATAATTAAATAATTTTGTTTTTTCCCCTTTCCACCACGTTGGAATATTATTTCCATATTTTCATCATATATATATATATATATATATATATATATATATATATATATATATATATATATATATATATATATATATATATATGTGTGTGTGTGTGTGTGTGTGGAAGGGAGGAGACAGACAGCTCCGTTCAAGTCGAGCACTTTGAGAGAAGTATAAAAAGTGGCGAAACTTCCTATATTCGTAAATGAAATATAGCGTTCTTTCTGTCACATTTAAATATGACTGTGGCCAAATGGTTAAGAATGTTGGATTCTAGTTACTGAAGTTCAGGGTTTAAATCGTGCTACCGGTGGTACAGCTATAAAAGGCACACTGATGATCGTTAGTACACATTAAACATATATGCCCGTTCATAATATAAATATTTATTAAAAAAAGTTTTAAAAAGCTTTGAGTGTTGGTGTCTATCAACTCTGTCGGATAGGGCACGTTTGAAATTTCTCGGGTCATTAATCTACACATTTCCAAGTATATACTCGAGACGAAGTTTGTAGCCCAACATTTAAAGAACTGCGAGGCGGCAGCAATGCGGACGTGTGTGTCAGTAAGTCCGATCGGTGTAACAGGTAGCCACGAGCTATGTGTGCTGACAGTACAAATGTTGTACTGCCATAGGCAGTTGGTGGTGCGGACACAATCTGGGCGATAGTCATCCAGGGTGAGATAGAACTGACACAAATATGGCTTTATAGAGGTATAAGATATTGGCAGGTGTTAGAAGTTTTCTGGCACAATAGAAGGAGTCTGACTTCTTTGCGGCAAACTTGGCAGCATCTTCTATGTACTTATTCCACTTCATGTTGCTTGAGAATATCATGCCGAGAGTTTAAACGTTGAACTCTCGGGAAGAGAACAATTGGCAACTGCAATCAGTGTTTCGAAAGGTTACTAATAGTTGTTAAAAGAAAAGGGGCTTTGTCTTGGTAGATTTTGATTTGACTATCAATTTTTCTTCTCCATTTTACTATAGACTGGGGGTCATCCCCCAAGGATTAAGCCGTTACATTGCATGTGTTGACATTTTATTTGCTCTCCTGTCGGGAATATAGCGTAGTGTCATCTGTAAATACACCCATCCCAGACGCGATTGCATCGAGAAAGTTGGCTGGAGTCGTTGTTGAGAATAAATGATGGCTTCACCTTAAGTCTCTTACTAGGTCGTTGGCTACAAATAAATCTAAATGATTTAGAAGTCCAATCGCTTCCTTTATTTTGTTCTTTAGTCCTCAGATTCCATGAGCGATATTTCTGACAAAGGGGGAAAATTGCTGTTTTTGGAGTCGGAATTTATCTATCTAACACTTATCGTTTGTTAGTTTTTGAAGTAGTATTTTTTTTTAAATTTCTTACGTCAAGTGGCTTCGTACCTTGTCCGGGGCGATTTCCATATAAAAAAAATAGAAGCAAGATTAAATAGTGAATGCACTGAAGTTAATTAAAACAAAAATAACAATGTAAAATACTATTAATTATTAATAATTAATACAATAACTGTTTATTAGAGACAAAAGAGAATTTAAATGATCATTGCACGAGCACATAATGCACTGAAAAATTGACAATGAAACAATTGAGAATGATAGTATTCTTAATACAAGAAAAACAATTGAAAAGCCATCTCGCATCCCCTGGAATGCTGCCTCGCACCCCTGCATTAAACAATGGAGAAGTTAAATTATTTAATACGGCTAGATGCTTATTGGAGTCGTTCTGATTTTTTTTTCAAAAGCTTTTTATTATGTAGGTCGGTCTGAGTTTCACTTTATTTATAATTTAAAACTTTAAAAATGTAGAATTAAGAAATAAAATTGTAGAATTGAGAAATAAAAATGTAGAATTAAGAAATAAAATTGTAGAATTGAGAAATAAAAATGTAGAATTAAGAAATAAAAATGTAGAATTAAGAAATAAAATTGTAGAATTAAGAAATAAAATTGTAGAATTGAGAAATAAAAATGTAGAATTAAGAAATAAAAATGTAGAATTAAGAAATAAAAATGTAGAATTAAGAAATAAAATTGTAGAATTAAGAAATAAAATTGTAGAATTAAGAAATAAAATTGTAGAATTAAGAAATAAAAATGTAGAATTAAGAAATAAAAATGTAGAATTAAGAAATAAAATTGTAGAATTAAGAAATAAAATTGTAGAATTAAGAAATAAAATTGTAGAATTAAAGAAATAAAAATGTAGAATTAAGAAATAAAATTGTAGAATTAAGAAATAAAATTGTAGAATTGAGAAATAAAATTGTAGAACTAAGAAATAAAATTGTAGAATTAAGAAATAAAAATGTAGAATTAAGAAATAAAATATAGAATTAAGAAATAAAATTGTAGAATTAAGAAATAAAATTGTAGAATTAAGAAATAAAATTGTAGAATTAAGAAATAAAAATGTAGAATTAAGAAATAAAAATGTAGAATTAAGAAATAAAATTGTAGAATTAAGAAATAAAAATGTAGAATTAAGAAATAAAAATGTAGAATTAAGAAATAAAATTGTAGAATTAAGAAATAAAAATGTAGAATTAAGAAATAAAAATGTAGAATTAAGAAATAAAATTGTAGAATTAAGAAATAAAATTGTAGAATTAAGAAATAAAATTGTAGAATTAAGAAATAAAATTGTAGAATTAAGAAATAAAATTGTAGAATTAAGAAATAAAAATGTAGAATTAAGAAATAAAAATGTAGAATTAAGAAATAAAAATGTAGAATTAAGAAATAAAATTGTAGAATTAAGAAATAAAATTGTAGAATTAAGAAATAAAATTGTAGAATTAAGAAATAAAAATGTAGAATTAAGAAATAAAATTGTAGAATTAAGAAATAAAAATGTAGAATTAAGAAATAAAAATGTAGAATTAAGGAAATACAAAATGTAGAATTAAGAAATAAAATTGTAGAATTAAGAAATAAAAATGTAGAATTAAGAAATAAAATGTAGAATTAAGAAATAAAATTGTAGAATTAAGAAATAAAATTGTAGAATTAAGAAATAAAATTGTAGAATTAAGAAATAAAATGTAGAATTAAAGAAATAAAAATGTAGAATTAAGAAATAAAATTGTAGAATTAAGAAATAAAAATTGTAGAATTAAGAAATAAAATTGTAGAATTAAGAAATAAAATTGTAGAATTAAGAAATAAAAATGTAGAATTAAGAAATAAAATTGTAGAATTAAGAAATAAAATTGTAGAATTAAGAAATAAAAATGTAGAATTAAGAAATAAAAATGTAGAATTAAGAAATAAAATTGTAGAATTAAGAAATAAAATTGTAGAATTAAGAAATAAAAATGTAGAATTAAGAAATAAAAATGTAGAATTAAGAAATAAAAATGTAGAATTAAGAAATAAAATTGTAGAATTAAGAAATAAAAATGTAGAATTAAGAAATAAAAATTGTAGAATTAAGAAATAAAAATGTAGAATTAAGAAATAAAATTGTAGAATTAAGAAATAAAAATGTAGAATTAAGAAATAAAATTGTAGAATTAAGAAATAAAATTGTAGAATTAAGAAATAAAAATGTAGAATTAAGAAATAAAATTGTAGAATTAAGAAATAAAATTGTAGAATTAAGAAATAAAATTGTAGAATTAAGAAATAAAATTGTAGAATTAAGAAATAAAAATGTAGAATTAAGAAATAAAATTGTAGAATTAAGAAATAAAATTGTAGAATTAAGAAATAAAATTGTAGAATTAAGAAATAAAATTGTAGAATTAAGAAATAAAATTGTAGAATTAAGAAATAAAATTGTAGAATTAAGAAATAAAATTGTAGAATTAAGAAATAAAAATGTAGAATTAAGAAATAAAATTGTAGAATTAAGAAATAAAAATGTAGAATTAAGAAATAAAATTGTAGAATTAAGAAATAAAAATGTAGAATTAAGAAATAAAAATGTAGAATTAAGAAATAAAAATGTAGAATTAAGAAATAAAATTGTAGAATTAAGAAATAAAATTGTAGAATTAAGAAATAAAATTGTAGAATTAAGAAATAAAATTGTAGAATTAAGAAATAAAAATGTAGAATTAAGAAATAAAATTGTAGAATTAAGAAATAAAAATGTAGAATTAAGAAATAAAATTGTAGAATTAAGAAATAAAATTGTAGAATTAAGAAATAAAATTGTAGAATTAAGAAATAAAATTGTAGAATTAAGAAATAAAAATGTAGAATTAAGAAATAAAATGTAGAATTAAGAAATAAAACTGTAGAATTAAGAAATAAAATTGTAGAATTAAGAAATAAAATTGTAGAATTAAGAAATAAAATTGTAGAATTAAGAAATAAAAATGTAGAATTAAGAAATAAAAATTGTAGAATTAAGAAATAAAATTGTAGAATTAAGAAATAAAATTGTAGAATTAAGAAATAAAATTGTAGAATTAAGAAATAAAAATGTAGAATTAAGAAATAAAAATGTAGAATTAAGAAATAAAAATGTAGAATTAAGAAATAAAATTGTAGAATTAAGAAATAAAATTGTAGAATTAAGAAATAAAATTGTAGAATTAAGAAATAAAAATGTAGAATTAAGAAATAAAAATGTAGAATTAAGAAATAAAAATGTAGAATTAAGAAATAAAAATGTAGAATTAAGAAATAAAATTGTAGAATTAAGAAATAAAATTGTAGAATTAAGAAATAAAAATGTAGAATTAAGAAATAAAATTGTAGAATTAAGAAATAAAAATGTAGAATTAAGAAATAAAAATGTAGAATTAAGAAATAAAAATTGTAGAATTAAGAAATAAAAATGTAGAATTAAGAAATAAAAATTGTAGAATTAAGAAATAAAAATGTAGAATTAAGAAATAAAACTGTAGAATTAAGAAAATGTAGAATAAACTAAATAAAATTGTAGAATTAAGAAATAAAATTGTAGAATTAAGAAATAAAAATGTAGAATTAAGAAATAAAATTGTAGAATTAAGAAATAAAAATGTAGAATTAAGAAATAAAAATGTAGAATTAAGAAATAAAATTGTAGAATTAAGAAATAAAATTGTAGAATTAAGAAATAAAATTGTAGAATTAAGAAATAAAAATTGTAGAATTAAGAAATAAAAATGTAGAATTAAGAAATAAAAATGTAGAATTAAGAAATAAAAATGTAGAATTAAGAAATAAAATTGTAGAATTAAGAAATAAAATTGTAGAATTAAGAAATAAAAATTGTAGAATTAAGAAATAAAATTGTAGAATTAAGAAATAAAATTGTAGAATTAAGAAATAAAATTGTAGAATTAAGAAATAAAAATGTAGAATTAAGAAATAAAAATGTAGAATTAAGAAATAAAAATGTAGAATTAAGAAATAAAATGTAGAATTAAGAAATAAAAATGTAGAATTAAGAAATAAAAATGTAGAATTAAGAAATAAAATTGTAGAATTAAGAAATAAAATTGTAGAATTAAGAAATAAAAATGTAGAATTAAGAAATAAAAATGTAGAATTAAGAAATAAAATTGTAGAATTAAGAAATAAAATTGTAGAATTAAGAAATAAAATTGTAGAATTAAGAAATAAAAATGTAGAATTAAGAAATAAAATTGTAGAATTAAGAAATAAAACTGTAGAATTAAGAAATAAAATTGTAGAATTAAGAAATAAAATTGTAGAATTAAGAAATAAAATTGTAGAATTAAGAAATAAAAATGTAGAATTAAGAAATAAAATTGTAGAATTAAGAAATAAAATTGTAGAATTAAGAAATAAAATTGTAGAATTAAGAAATAAAAATGTAGAATTAAGAAATAAAAATGTAGAATTAAGAAATAAAATTGTAGAATTAAAGAAATAAAAATGTAGAATTGAGAAATAAAATTGTAGAATTAAGAAATAAAACTGTAGAATTGAGAAATAAAATTGTAGAACTAAGAAATAAAATTGTAGAATTAAGAAATAAAATTGTAGAATTAAGAAATAAAATTGTAGAATTAAGAAATAAAATTGTAGAATTAAGAAATAAAATTGTAGAATTAAGAAATAAAAATGTAGAATTAAGAAATAAAATTGTAGAATTAAGAAATAAAATTGTAGAATTGAGAAATAAAAATGTAGAATTAAGAAATAAAAATGTAGAAATAAGAAATAAAAATGTAGATTTAAGAAATAAAAATGTAGAATTAAGAAATAAAATTGTAGAATTAAGAAATAAAATTGTAGAATTAAGAAATAAAATTGTAGAATTAAGAAATAAAAATGTAGAATTAAGAAATAAAAATGTAGAATTAAGAAATAAAATTGTAGAATTAAGAAATAAAATTGTAGAATTAAGAAATAAAATTGTAGAATTAAAGAAATAAAAATGTAGAATTAAGAAATAAAATTGTAGAATTAAGAAATAAAATTGTAGAATTGAGAAATAAAATTGTAGAACTAAGAAATAAAATTGTAGAATTAAGAAATAAAAATGTAGAATTAAGAAATAAAATATAGAATTAAGAAATAAAATTGTAGAATTAAGAAATAAAATTGTAGAATTAAAGAAATAAAAATGTAGAATTAAGAAATAAAATTGTAGAATTAAGAAATAAAATTGTAGAATTGAGAAATAAAATTGTAGAACTAAGAAATAAAATTGTAGAATTAAGAAATAAAAATGTAGAATTAAGAAATAAAATATAGAATTAAGAAATAAAATTGTAGAATTAAGAAATAAAATTGTAGAATTAAGAAATAAAATTGTAGAATTAAGAAATAAAAATGTAGAATTAAGAAATAAAAATGTAGAATTAAGAAATAAAATTGTAGAATTAAGAAATAAAAATGTAGAATTAAGAAATAAAAATGTAGAATTAAGAAATAAAATTGTAGAATTAAGAAATAAAGCTGTAGAATTAAGAAATAAAAATGTAGAATTAAGAAATAAAATTGTAGAATTAAGAAATAAAATTGTAGAATTAAGAAATAAAATTGTAGAATTAAGAAATAAAATTGTAGAATTAAGAAATAAAAATGTAGAATTAAGAAATAAAAATGTAGAATTAAGAAATAAAAATGTAGAATTAAGAAATAAAATTGTAGAATTAAGAAATAAAATTGTAGAATTAAGAAATAAAATTGTAGAATTAAGAAATAAAAATGTAGAATTAAGAAATAAAATTGTAGAATTAAGAAATAAAAATGTAGAATTAAGAAATAAAAATGTAGAATTAAGAAATAAAAATGTAGAATTAAGAAATAAAATTGTAGAATTAAGAAATAAAAATGTAGAATTAAGAAATAAAAATATAGAATTAAGAAATAAAATTGTAGAATTAAGAAATAAAATTGTAGAATTAAGAAATAAAATTGTAGAATTAAGAAATAAAATTGTAGAATTAAGAAACAAAAATGTAGAATTAAGAAATAAAATTGTAGAATTAAGAAATAAAATGTAGAATTAAGAAATAAAAATGTAGAATTAAGAAATAAAATTGTAGAATTAAGAAATAAAATTGTAAAATTAAGAAATAAAAATGTAGAATTAAGAAATAAAAATATAGAATTAAGAAATAAAATTGTAGAATTAAGAAATAAAATTGTAGAATTAAGAAATAAAATTGTAGAATTAAGAAATAAAATTGTAGAATTGAGAAATAAAATAGTAGAATTAAGAAATAAAATTGTAGAATTAAGAAATAAAAATGTAGAATTAAGAAATAAAATTGTAGAATTAAGAAATAAAAATGTAGAATTAAGAAATAAAATTGTAGAATTAAGAAATAAAAATTTAGAATTAAGAAATAAAATTGTAGAATTAAGAAATAAAATGTAGAATTAAAAAATAAAAATGTAGGATTAAGAAATAAAATTGTAGAATTAAGAAATAAAATTGTAGAATTAAGAAATAAAAATGTACAATTAAGAAATAAAAATATAGAATTAAGAAATAAAATTGTAGAATTAAGAAATAAATTTGTAGAATTAAGAAATAAAATTGTAGAATTAAGAAATAAAATTGTAGAATTAAGAAATAAAACCGTAGAATCAAGAAATAAAATTGTAGAATTAAGAAATAAAAATGTAGAATTAAGAAATAAAATTGTAGAATTAAGAAATAAAATTGTAGAATTAATAAATAAAATTGTAGAATTAAGAAATAAAATTGTAGAATTAAGAAATAAAAATGTAGAATTAAGAAATAAAAATATAGAATTAAGAAATAAAATTGTAGAATTAAGAAATAAAATTGTAGAATTAAGAAATAAAATTGTAGAATTAAGAAATAAAAATGTAGAATTAAGAAATAAAATTGTAGAATTAAGAAATAAAATTGTAGAATTGAGAAATAACAATATAGAATTAAGAAATAAAATTGTAGAATTAAGAAATAAAATTGTAGAATTAAGAAATAAAATTGTAGAATTAAAGAAATAAAAATGTAGAATTAAGAAATAAAATTGTAGAATTAAGAAATAAAATTGTAGAATTGAGAAATAAAATTGTAGAACTAAGAAATAAAATTGTAGAATTAAGAAATAAAATTGTAGAATTAAGAAATAAAATTGTAGAATTAAGAAATAAAATTGTAGAATTAAGAAATAAAATTGTAGAATTAAGAAATAAAATTGTAGAATTAAGAAATAAAATGTAGAATTAAGAAATAAAAATGTAGAATTAAGAAATAAAATTGTAGAATTAAGAAATAAAATTGTAGAATTAAGAAATAAAAATGTAGAATTAAGAAATAAAAATATAGAATTAAGAAATAAAATTGTAGAATTAAGAAATAAAATTGTAGAATTAAGAAATAAAATTGTAGAATTAAGAAATAAAAATGTAGAATTAAGAAATAAAATTGTAGAATTAAGAAATAAAATGTAGAATTAAGAAATAAAAATGTAGAATTAAGAAATAAAATTGTAGAATTAAGAAATAAAATTGTAGAATTAAGAAATAAAAATGTAGAATTAAGAAATAAAAATATAGAATTAAGAAATAAAATTGTAGAATTAAGAAATAAAATTGTAGAATTAAGAAATAAAATTGTAGAATTAAGAAATAAAATTGTAGAATTGAGAAATAAAATAGTAGAATTAAGAAATAAAATTGTAGAATTAAGAAATAAAAATGTAGAATTAAGAAATAAAATTGTAGAATTAAGAAATAAAAATGTAGAATTAAGAAATAAAATTGTAGAATTAAGAAATAAAATGTAGAATTAAAAAATAAAAATGTAGGATTAAGAAATAAAATTGTAGAATTAAGAAATAAAATTGTAGAATTAAGAAATAAAAATGTAGAATTAAGAAATAAAATATAGAATTAAGAAATAAAATTGTAGAATTAAGAAATAAAATTGTAGAATTAAGAAATAAAATTGTAGAATTAAGAAATAAAAATGTAGAATTAAGAAATAAAAATGTAGAATTAAGAAATAAAATTGTAGAATTAAGAAATAAAAATGTAGAATTAAGAAATAAAAATGTAGAATTAAGAAATAAAATTGTAGAATTAAGAAATAAAAATGTAGAATTAAGAAATAAAAATGTAGAATTAAGAAATAAAATTGTAGAATTAAGAAATAAAATTGTAGAATTAAGAAATAAAATTGTAGAATTAAGAAATAAAATTGTAGAATTAAGAAATAAAATTGTAGAATTAAGAAATAAAAATGTAGAATTAAGAAATAAAAATGTAGAATTAAGAAATAAAAATGTAGAATTAAGAAATAAAATTGTAGAATTAAGAAATAAAATTGTAGAATTAAGAAATAAAATTGTAGAATTAAGAAATAAAAATGTAGAATTAAGAAATAAAATTGTAGAATTAAGAAATAAAAATGTAGAATTAAGAAATAAAAATGTAGAATTAAGAAATAAAATTGTAGAATTAAGAAATAAAATTGTAGAATTAAGAAATAAAAATGTAGAATTAAGAAATAAAAATGTAGAATTAAGAAATAAAAATGTAGAATTAAGAAATAAAAATGTAGAATTAAGAAATAAAATTGTAGAATTAAGAAATAAAAATGTAGAATTAAGAAATAAAAATGTAGAATTAAGAAATAAAATTGTAGAATTAAGAAATAAAATTGTAGAATTAAGAAATAAAATTGTAGAATTAAGAAATAAAAATGTAGAATTAAGAAATAAAAATTTAGAATTAAGAAATAAAAATGTAGAATTAAGAAATAAAAATGTAGAATTAAGAAATAAAATTGTAGAATTAAGAAATAAAAATGTAGAATTAAGAAATAAAAATGTAGAATTAAGAAATAAAAATGTAGAATTAAGAAATAAAATTGTAGAATTAAGAAATAAAATTGTAGAATTAAGAAATAAAATTGTAGAATTAAGAAATAAAAATGTAGAATTAAGAAATTAAAATGTAGAATTAAGAAATAAAATTGTAGAATTAAGAAATAAAATTGTAGAATTAAGAAATAAAATTGTAGAATTAAAGAAATAAAAATGTAGAATTAAGAAATAAAATTGTAGAATTAAGAAATAAAACTGTAGAATTGAGAAATAAAATTGTAGAACTAAGAAATAAAATTGTAGAATTAAGAAATAAAATTGTAGAATTAAGAAATAAAATTGTAGAATTAAGAAATAAAATTGTATAATTAAGAAATAAAATTGTAGAATTAAGAAATAAAATTGTAGAATTAAGAAATAAAATTGTAGAATTAAGAAATAAAATTGTAGAATTAAGAAATAAAATGTAGAATTAAGAAATAAAAATGTAGAATTAAGAAATAAAATTGTAGAATTAAGAAATAAAATTGTAGAATTAAGAAATAAAAATGTAGAATTAAGAAATAAAAATATAGAATTAAGAAATAAAATTGTAGAATTAAGAAATAAAATTGTAGAATTAAGAAATAAAATTGTAGAATTAAGAAATAAAAATGTAGAATTAAGAAATAAAATTGTAGAATTAAGAAATAAAATGTAGAATTAAGAAATAAAAATGTAGAATTAAGAAATAAAATTGTAGAATTAAGAAATAAAATTGTAAAATTAAGAAATAAAAATGTAGAATTAAGAAATAAAAATATAGAATTAAGAAATAAAATTGTAGAATTAAGAAATAAAATTGTAGAATTAAGAAATAAAATTGTAGAATTAAGAAATAAAATTGTAGAATTGAGAAATAAAATAGTAGAATTAAGAAATAAAATTGTAGAATTAAGAAATAAAAATGTAGAATTAAGAAATAAAATTGTAGAATTAAGAAATAAAAATGTAGAATTAAGAAATAAAATTGTAGAATTAAGAAATAAAAATGTAGAATTAAGAAATAAAATTGTAGAATTAAGAAATAAAATGTAAAATTAAAAAATAAAAATGTAGGATTAAGAAATAAAATTGTAGAATTAAGAAATAAAATTGTAGAATTAAGAAATAAAAATGTAGAATTAAGAAATAAAAATATAGAATTAAGAAATAAAATTGTAGAATTAAGAAATAAAATTGTAGAATTAAGAAATAAAATTGTAGAATTAAGAAATAAAATTGAAGAATTAAGAAATAAAAATGTAGAATCAAGAAATAAAATTGTAGAATTAAGAAATAAAAATGTAGAATTAAGAAATAAAATTGTAGAATTAAGAAATAAAATTGTAGAATTAATAAATAAAATTGTAGAATTAAGAAATAAAATTGTAGAATTAAGAAATAAAAATGTAGAATTAAGAAATAAAAATATAGAATTAAGAAATAAAATTGTAGAATTAAGAAATAAAATTGTAGAATTAAGAAATAAAATTGTAGAATTAAGAAATAAAAATGTAGAATTAAGAAATAAAATTGTAGAATTAAGAAATAAAATTGTAGAATTGAGAAATAACAATATAGAATTAAGAAATAAAATTGTAGAATTAAGAAATAAAATTGTAGAATTAAGAAATAAAATTGTAGAATTAAGAAATAAAAATGTAGAATTAAGAAATAAAAATATAGAATTAAGAAATAAAATTGTAGAATTAAGAAATAAAATTGTAGAATTAAGAAATAAAATTGTAGAATTGAGAAATAAAATTGTAGAATTAAGAAATAAAAATGTAGAATTAAGAAATAAAAATATAGAATTAAGAAATAAAATTGTAGAATTAAGAAATAAAAATGTAGAATTAAGAAATAAAATTGTAGAATTAAGAAATAAAATTGTAGAATTAAGAAATAAAATTGTAGAATTAAGAAATAAAATTGTAGAATTAAGAAATAAAAATGTAGAATTAAGAAATAAAAATGTAGAATTAAGAAATAAAATTGTAGAATTAAGAAATAAAATTGTAGAATTAAGAAATAAAATTGTAGAATTAAGAAATAAAAATGTAGAATTAAGAAATAAAAATGTAGAATTAAGAAATAAAAATGTAGAATTAAGAAATAAAATTGTAGAATTAAGAAATAAAATTGTAGAATTAAGAAATAAAATTGTAGAATTAAGAAATAAAATTGTAGAATTAAGAAATAAAAATGTAGAATTAAGAAATAAAATTGTAGAATTAAGTAATAAAATTGTAGAATTAAGAAATAAAATTGTAGAATTAAGAAATAAAATTGTAGAATTAAGAAATAAAAATGTAGAATTAAGAAATAAAAATGTAGAATTAAGAAATAAAATTGTAGAATTAAGAAATAAAATTGTAGAATTAAGAAATAAAATTGTAGAATTAAGAAATAAAAATGTAGAATTAAGAAATAAAAATGTAGAATTAAGAAATAAAAATGTAGAATTAAGAAATAAAATTGTAGAATTAAGAAATAAAATTGTAGAATTAAGAAATAGAAATGTAGAATTAAGAAATAAAAATGTAGAATTAAGAAATAAAAATATAGAATTAAGAAATAAAAATGTAGAATTAAGAAATTAAAATGTAGAATTAAGAAATAAAATTGTAGAATTAAGAAATAAAATTGTAGAATTAAGAAATAAAAATGTAGAATTAAGAAATAAAATTGTAGAATTAAGAAATAAAAATGTAGAATTAAGAAATAAAAATGTAGAATTAAGAAATAAAATTGTAGAATTAAGAAATAAAAATGTAGAATTAAGAAATAAAAATGTAGAATTACGAAATAAAATTGTAGAATTAAGAAATAAAAATGTAGAATTAAGAAATAAAAATGTAGAATTAAGAAATAAAATTGTAGAATTTAGAAATAAAATTGTAGAATTAAGAAATAAAATTGTAGAATTAAGAAATAAAATTGTAGAATTGAGAAATAAAATTGTAGAATTAAGAAATAAAATTGTAGAATTAAGAAATAAAATTGAAGAATTAAGAAATAAAAATGTAGAATTCAGAAATAAAAATGTAGAATTAAGAAATAAAATTGTAGAATTAAGAAATAAAATTGTAGAATTGAGAAATAAAATTGTAGAATTAAGAAATAAAAATGTAGAATTAAGAAATAAAATTGTAGAATTAAGAAATAAAAATGTAGAATTAAGAAATAAAATTGTAGAATTAAGAAATAAAATTGTAGAATTAAGAAATAAAATTGTAGAATTAAGAAATAAAAATGTAGAATTAAGAAATAAAAATGTAGAATTAAGAAATAAAATTGTAGAATTAAGAAATAAAATTGTAGAATTAAGAAATAAAATTGTAGAATTAAGAACTAAAAATGTAGAATTAAGAAATAAAATTGTAGAATTAAGAAATAAAATTGTAGAATTAAGAAATAAAATTGTAGAATTAAGAAATAAAAATGTAGAATTAAGAAATAAAATTGTAGAATTAAGAAATAAAATTGTAGAATTAAGAAATAAAATTGTAGAATTAAGAAATAAAATTGTAGAATTAAGAAATAAAAATGTAGAATTAAGAAATAAAAATGTAGAATTAAGAAATAAAAATGTAGAATTAAGAAATAAAAATGTAGAATTAAGAAATAAAAATGTAGAATTAAGAAATAAAATTGTAGAATTAAGAAATAAAATTGTAGAATTAAGAAATAAAATTGTAGAATTGAGAAATAAAATTGTAGAATTAAGAAATAAAAATGTAGAATTAAGAAATAAAAATGTAGAATTAAGAAATAAAATTGTAGAATTAAGAAATAAAATTGTAGAATTAAGAAATAAAAATATAGAATTAAGAAATAAAATTGTAGAATTAAGAAATAAAATGTAGAATTAAGAAATAAAAATGTAGAATTAAGAAATAAAAATGGTAATATCGGGTTGATGGTTTTGGTTAGGAGGACGCGCGAGTCTTCATTCAACGTTGAGGCTGCAGATTACATTGAATAAAGTTTCTTAAGCTATATCGCTCTCGGCTCTTTTTATTACAAGGCGTTTTTTATTTTTGGCATCTGTGCAGATGCGGTACACTAGCCGAAATTTATTTTAGAAGAGTTCCAATGGTGTAAGGGGCATACAACTCTCTTTTTAGTATATCGATAGAACATTTATTGAAGAAAATAGAATTTGGGAAAATGAACAGTATATTTTTTCATTTCAAAACCAACAAAACGAACGGTCCTATTGCTTGGATTAACAGACTTTTTAAATATTTTTAATAGTTTAAAATATTAAATTATCGCAGAAATTAAAATTTGTGAAAATCAACATTTTCAAGGCATTCACGTCGATTACGTATATTTTCGAAGAAGCTAGAAATTATGTACTAAAAAAACAATGGACCTAATCGGCGTGAATGCCTTGAAACTGTTGATTTTCACAAATGTTAAGGGCAGGGTTAGGAATTAGGGTTAGGGCAGGATTAGGAATTAGGGTTAGGGTTAAAGCATCTCCAAGAGTACTTATCCGTGAGTTTATTTCGCTTAACGATCTTGCATTTATCTCCACATTTTTTTGCATTTTTCCTTTGCCAATCAATCCATGGTCTGACAGACATTTATTGACAGCCAGTGCTACGATGTCAAAATTCATGTTTAAATGTAAAATCGCGTTTCGATCAGTTTGCACGTTCAGCGTTTCATTCAGTTTGACTGCTTAGATGTCGTCTGCTTACTCGACTCGCTTCGGGGCTTTCCGGCGTTTACTGTAAACCGCCGGAAAGCGCCGACACCGAGTGACTTTTAGCGCGGGTCCCAAAGTAAAAAGTACCTTTGATTCATAACTTTGTTATAAACACGGAATCAAACCGTTCTCATTCATACATATAGATAGATAAACATTCACATTTTGGTAATTTCCGTACAAATTTAACTATCATTGGAATGTTGTCGTCAAGAAAAAAAAAACAAAGAGAAAATAAAGTTGTCTTTTCACTTGCGATTTAAAAAATAGATCACAGCTTGTTACAAATCAATATAGTTAATGGTGAAAGTTGACATTCGATAAATTGAAAGCAAAATAACCACAACAAATTCCTTAAATCAATCGCCATATATTTAAATCAAGGACAGAGTTAGACGAAAGGTCGATTTTCAATGTTGGTAAATTCAATCTCCCACAAGAATTGGCACTACGGATTGAGATAAAAATTACCTCAATCTAGAAGTATTTTTTCATTCACTGACCTTGGAAAGCGTCACGCATATTCTTGAATCCTATTTACTTTGGAGGCCGTGGTTTTTATTTTTTCGAATAAACCGCTACTTACAATAGTAGAGGGGGGGCAGTCACCTAAAACATAAAGAAATCTTTTTTTTAATTAAAAACATCGATTATTTCTACTTAAATAACCTAAATTACAGAGTTGTTTTCAACTGCTTTTTGACGAATTAATACTCTAATACTTATATTTTTCAAATTTAATTTATATCTATCCCGGGAAACACTGGGGCACAGGTCCTGCTAGTTTTTATCATAAAAAAGTTTTTGTTTATTTCTCTTAATTCTTTTATCACCATACCCACCACCATCACCATCACCATCACCATCACCATCACCATCACCATCATTATTTCATAGTAGTCTCAACCTTTGGATGTTTTTAGTTGAAGTTTTCAATTCCCTTGACCATAGATATTCAAGCTGTACCTAAACACTTTTGCCGTTTCTCACAGGCAAGCCTTCAGTAGAATTGGAAAAGAAATTGTCTCGTCAATCTGTTTAAGCCATTTATATTCACGTTTACTTCTTTACATTTCCATAGTCTAACTAATTCCCATTTTAGATCTTGATATTTATTCATGTTGTCGTTTTCTTTCTCCTGCACTCTGGTATCAAAGGGGCAGGCTATATCAATGATTAAGCAAGTTCTCTTGTTTGTTTGGTTTAACAAGAGAACTTGATGATGATGATTATTATTATTATTATCATCATTATCATCATCATTTTATAAAATATTCGCTTGTGTATACAATACTTTTCCGACGTTTAAAGCTCAACGCAGTTCAACAACTCTTGATGCAAATCCAAGGCTGATATTCAATACATCCTTGAGTGACAACAAGTCTCCTCAGACTTCCAGTATGCTCCACCTCTTTTCGTTCATCACCGCTGATGACCTTGCGGTATCACAACAGCCACTTACCACCGATTTCCCGCTGATAAGGGCCTTGGTCCCCTCTGGGGCCCGAGTGGCAACAAGCCTCCCCAAGGTCCCAGAGCTGTCCGCGCTCTTCCAGTGGAGGTCTGGTTTGCGCTTCTTCTTCTTCTTCTTCTTCTTCTTCTTCTTCTTCTTCTTCATCATCATCATCATCATCATCATCATCATCATCATCATCATCATCATCATCATCATTTTATAAAATATTCGCTTGTGTATACAATACTTTTCCGACGTTTTAAGCTCAACGCAGTTCAACAACTCTTGATGCAAATCGCAGGCTGATATTCAATACATCCTTCGTGGATTTTCAAACAGAAACCATGAAATAGGATATCCTAGACAAAGATCGTTAACTGGTTCCGATTTATATTTCCAACATTGACTACCGTAAATAATATATACGTTCCACAGTATTCTATTTTTATATCTGTCCGACATATGAGCCCGATAAGATAATCTCGCTACTGGAACGATTATCAGTTTTTTTTTTAAGCGGGAAACACGCGATGATAATCATCCTGACCTTGAAAGTATAAATGTTATAGGAACTCATGGAAGAAATATAATACAGTCGGCAACTAAACGCTTTGAAACGCAGACAGCATCCATTATCTATAATAATAATAAAAAAAATTTTTTTTAAACTCAGTGCATACGTCGGGCTCATATAAAATAAAACCTAATTCTACGTGTATCTATCTGTTTTTAGGCTAAAGCTGAGTTAATAAACGTTGTTTCCCCCGGGCGTTTTGCCTATTTATTCTAGTCACACAGAATACATGTTAAAATATTCCTTAGATTTTAGATTGAGCTATGTTTTAAAATCAAATAAAAACTTCCGTTTCATCTGTTCTAATTATCCGAAATTTGCAGTGAACTCAACAAGTGACCCATCTCTTACTAAATTGCTATAGATATAACTTTCACCTTTTCTCACTGTATGTGATCCTTTTGGCTAAGATCAAAGTGTAGTATCTATTCCGATGGATACTTCACCACAATAGACTGGTATTGTCTTGGCCTTCGGGGCTTGATTTACGCCAGTCTATGGGTCTGTCCTGTGCAGTTCTAGGAGGGCCACCCTCCCAGGCTTCGCCTCCCCTCTTTGGGGAGGAGTAAGTTAATTGCTTACTGCCTGAGGCGCCCCTACCGGGGAATGCCGACGGGACTGCCCAGGCAATTTTTGATGGTCAGAGTGCTCACCTCTCGGGCGCTGGCTTTTCAACCCCCACTTTCCGACCCGACCTTGGGTCACATCTTACTTGTGGGAGTAGGATAAAACTGGCCTTGTGCCTAACTCCTGGAGAGGAGTAAATAATACTGTATGTGATTTAACTCTCCCCCCCCCCGCTCTTATTTTATACGGTATATCTAATTTGTTTCCGTCTCTGTCTATCTGTCTATCTGTCTATCGCTTCTCTTTCTCTCCCTCTTTCTTTCTCCCCCCTCTCTCTCTATCTCTCGGTTTATTAACAGTTAACTAAATCAAAGAAAGGAAACAATTTAAAAAATAGAACACTCCATTATTATAAACAAAGGGGCATATCACCACGAGTTGTAATACTATTTGTAGCTGCAGATGGAAAGAGACCAAGAAACAGAGACGGCGAGAGAAAGACAGCGAGAGTGACAGAAGCAGATGAGATATATACTGTACAAAATAATGAGCAGAAAGAGACTAATTTTATATTTTTTACATTTTTATATTTAACTGACTTTGCAAACTCACCTTTCCTTGTTCAGGTAATCTAAGACGAACTCAATGGATGATTCAACGGGTCAGATTTCTTCCAGGTTAATAATACTCTCACAAGCATGTTTATGTAAAATCACGTTTTTATATCTAGGAGCGTCCAATGTTTCATGCCTCCCTTGATGATAATTTCAAGGCGCATTTATATTTTATAATTTCAAGAAACCCCAATCTTAATAAATAAATGCGAAAGTTGTCTTCATGTATCACACCTATTTTACGATCAAAATTACTCACTGTTATTTAAATTACTAATACAACATAGTGCTTTGAAGTACTGTATATATAGTAGAGAGCAAAGACCAGATTACGGCTATTTGTATATCTAATTTGTATAAGTATTATTATAGAGTTTTAACAAATTGTTTGCAGTTATTCATTTGTAATTTTATTTTCTTATTTTATATATATATATATATATATAATATTTATAAATAAATCTTAATTATTTATTACCTACAGACATCGATGTTTAATGCTAACGCAATCTTCAGTGCAGGAAGTTAATTCTCAACGGTCGGCGGGCTCGAACTCCGATCACAAATCGCCACTGATTCGTAGTAAACAGCGTTAACCCCCCTCGGCCATAGGGAATTAGCTAATAATTAAGGAGGAATTTAACTTTGTAAATAGCGAGTCGGCGGCTGATTTACACGAGCAGTTTTAAAGTGATCAACAAACTGTGTTTGGATCTTGCATACATATATATATATATATATATATATATATATATATATATATATATATATATATATATATATATATATTGCGACCGTCTGAAATTATCATCTCCTACACTGATGATAGAAAAATCTTGAAATGCCAGCGTATGTAGGTAAAAATAATTTCATATTTAATTAAATAAATATTATTATAAGCCCCTTTAAGAAATTAAGTTGAGCCCTGATCGGAGAGTTAAACTAGACTGTCATGTAGCTATATGCCATGTTCCGTGTTAAACTCTTGATAAGTCTACTGTTTGTACCCGCTTTGTTTAGGCATAAATAGAACTTAATTCCCTTTCTTTACGATGTAATTTCTCGTAGCAGTGTGGTTAGAACGCTTGCTTGCGGAGTCTAGGATGATTCTGTAACTGGATTCGAATCTTGCGACTGTCTGAATTTATCATTTCGGCGTATGTAGTTAAACATAATTTAATATTTACTTAAATATATATATATTATATATATATATATATATATATATATATATATATATATATATATATATATATATATATATATATATAAATATATATAAATGAGAGAGAGAGAGAAGTATTGTTGAATATAAGAGACAACTCATGTCTAGATATCCTTTGGTAGATCCTTTCAATAGTCCTAATAATGGTTTTAGTTTCGGAGGGAAATTGGCTGATGAATTTGCCATAGTTTGGATTCGTCTCCCAAGTACTTTAAGACCCATCCTTCTCCATCTTCAGGGGAATGATGTTAATCAGGTACAGATCATGTGGTAGTATTAAAAAAAAACTTATATAATACTAACACATGATCTTTACCTGATTAACCTCATTCCCCTGAAGATGGGTCTGAAAGTATTTGGGAGACGAATCCAAACTGTGGCAAATTCATCAGCCAATTCCCCTCTGAAACTAAGATCCTGATTCGGACTATTGAAAGGATCTACCAAAGTATATCTAGACATGAGTTGTCTCTTATATTCAACAATACCTGCCTGCAAGAGAAGATGCTGTCTAGATATACATATATATGGATTATATATATATATATATATATATATATATATATATATATATATATAAACAATAATATTTTTTATAAATATTAAATATTTAAAATATACCTAGATATATATATATAATCCATAGAGAGAGAGAAAGAGAGACAGATACAGAGAGAGAGGGAAAGAGAGACATACAGTGGAGATGATTGCAGTTCCAACGAGAGAAAAATGTATATTCAAAGAAGTGAGGTGCTGTGTTCGCACACGCACTTTACTTACAGCTGCTCCAGTAATAACTAAGGGGTCAGTCCACACTCCCCAAAGTTGCCAATGCTCTAGGAGCTCCCTTAGTGGGGTCTCATCAGTGTATTTTGTTTTGAGTCAGTTAGGTAGAGCTTGAATAGTTGATAGGGCTAGGAAATAATGTACGTAGAATAAAAAGTGAGAGAGGGTTGGATTTCAGGGTGTTACGATAATATAGAGGCGGGAACCGTGTGCAGAGATGTTCGATTCATTTGGTATCGTGAGAGTGACACATTTTATATAACCCAGAGACGAGTCCCTAACAAGTACAACCACTTCGGGTCGTAGTGGACCTGAAAATAATGGTAACTAAAGGGGTTAATACAAAATTCACAAAAGCTCCCAATTTGGGGCCTCACCACTGGATGCACTTTAAGGTCAAACGAAATGACAAACAATGAAAGCCTATAGATCCGGCGGCATGTATAACAGCGCAACTATGGCGTGAAAATTTTTTTTAAATGCAATAAATTAAGTGAAAAGTTCATGCTACCTTCTCTTTGAAAGTTGTGTTTGAGAGAGTACGGGAGGACGGATTAAATATAATAATTATAGAATGATGATGATTTGAATGCAGAATTTAAAGGAACGTCATTGAAGACCTTGGTTAATTGCTTAGCGGAACAGTTTAGCATAGGAAGTGTTCTGTTATTTTCCGAGAGTGTCTGAAGTTTCAGGGAAAAATCGAGATTACTTTACAGATGAATAAAAGTTTGAATTAAACTCAACGAAATGTAAAAATGAATATAAAAATTGGATTGATTAAAAACAAAAAATAAAATCTCACCATTTGATTTTGTTATTTGCTCTATCTGCTTTTTTCATCTATTTCTGCATCTGTAATTATATACAGGGTGGGCAAAAATAAGGGTCCTATTTTAAAAAATTCATAACTTTTTTATTTATTGATTTTTTAAAAAAAATTTTTAGAATAAGTAAAGGACCCCTTCCGAAGCAAGCATGAGCCATATTAGCCCTAAGGAACGTACCCTCATTTAGAAAACATTATTTTTGCTTAAAAAACTCAAAACAGTGTAAAAAACAATACTTTAGTTTTTGTAAGTTTTAAGAAGTGTTTTTCGGCTAAAATTTGTTTTGTTTATTTCAAAAAATCTCGGAAGGGTCAGTCTACACACACATAAAGTTTGGTGAGTTTAACTTTTATTTTGTGGAAGTTATTCAAATTCAAGTTATTCAAATTTAAAGATAGGACCCTTATTTTGGCCCACCCTGTATGAATTGAAAACATGATGCATCCAATTTCTTCAAATTATAATAAAAAGATACGAAAAGAAATCGCCATGTTAACACTTACGTGAGGTAATCTATATATTATTATACTAAAGGTGATGATTTTGTCCCTATATACTTTAATCATGAGCAACATTGATTTGCTAAAACTTCATATCTTTAGAACAAAATACCTCGAGGCTGCTTCCCAAACGACTGCAACATAGTCGTCTTCAAATCCATACCTGTTGAGTCGTTCTCTTAAACAATTAAATTCTCCCCATTCCACCTATCGTTTCCAATCCTCTCATGATGCTGTTTATCGTCATAATGAATATCTATTTAACGTTTTTCCTTGAGTGGCATCTGGGCTTTGATAAGCAGTGACCAATTTGGATTTGAATGACACGATATTTTTGTGCTTCGCAGCGGACAGCTCCGCTACCGGATCCAGCACTACATAATCATCAGGAGGAACCACTACGCAGGTTCGGACACTTCGACTGCTTTTCTGGAGTGGCAGATCCCCTCCATCAAGAGGTGGTTATGTAGCACTGCGATCAAGCGCAATACACCTTTCAGCCACCATCAACATCAACACCTGATTTCTGATGGTATTGCATTTTGACGTCATGCAAACTGACATCAGGCTACTACACCGCAGACGACTTTAGCACTATCTCTTTCATCTCCCTTTTATCACCATCTAAAATGTACTATTTTTTCCAGTTCGAATCATCCTGTTCAGTTATATCCAATAAAATACTTGGCCTTTTGGCTGGGATCACAGAATAGTATCTGTTCCGATGGATACTACACCCCATAGACCGGTACCTTCTTGGTCTTCGGGGGTTTGATGACGCCGGTCTGTTGGTTGGTTCGGTGCAGTTCTAAGAGGTCCACCCTCCCAAGCTTTGCCTCCCCTCTTTGGTACGGAGTAAGTTTATTGCTTACTGCCTGAGGCGCCTCTACCGGGGAATGCCGACGGGGCTGCCCAGGCATTTTTTTGTAGGCCAGAGTGCTCACTTTCTTGGGCGATGGCTTTTCAAATCCCACTTTCCCGACCTTGTGTCACATCTTACCGCTGTGGGAGGAAGATAAATAGAAATCCAATAAGATGCTTTTTTCTGCTGTTTCCTGAAAATCTTTAATCAGTTTTCTCAGTTCTGAGTTGTTACAGTAAAAGCGACGTCGAAATAGGTTTACAAGCGTTCGCTCCACATTTCCTCTTGCCCAATGGCTAAATGATGGAATTCAACATTTCATCCTTGATGTTGACACTCCTATTTTCTACAGCAGCAAAATTTTCCTCCCAAAGTACTTCTAATTCCAATACTTCTTTCTTTTCTTCACACTACACAAAAATATCTGATCGTATTTCAACTCTCTGACTTCTGTCATTTGATACACCTTGTACCATCTTCCAAAAATCTTATTTAACCTTTGGTCTGGTGCTATAGTAATCCATGTAGGATAAAAATCCACAGGGTAGAAATCCAAAGGAAATCACACCGGGCTTAGAAAAGAGTGCTCAATAAAAATATAGGGCTGTATTATGAATGATTGTTTATTCAAACATGTACAAAGTCTACTACACTGGCATGTCGATGTTATCGATTTACAGTTATCAAGAGCTGAGGTCTCATCAGGCAGAAGGTTTTTTTGTGATCCAACCGATCGGTGAAGTCCAGGAAGAATCTTGGACTTCACCGATCGGGTTGCAGACTTTGTACATGTTTGAATAAAAAATCATTCATATATATATATATATATATATATATATATATATATATATATATATATATATATATATATATATATATATATAGTAAGCTATGAAAATATATTTATGGTATTTAATCTACACAGGCGCTCCCGCGTTTAATTTTAGCCTGAAGATTTCCCCCGGGGATGAAACGCGAGAGTCTCTGTGTAGCTTAATTGTCATAAATATATGTCTATATACCTAGCTCTACTTACGTATCGATCACTGTTGAAGTAAATAGTGAAAATTCATGCATAAAAAAGTCAATTCATATTATATTCTAATAACCATGGTTTTATTTTCTTACTTTCATTTTTTCACATTTCCAAAAACCATAACATTTCTGTGAGATATATTTTTTACGGTCCGTTTCATTTGTCTTGTGCCAAACAACATTTTTGTGTCAATATCGTCTCTGCAACACTACAAAATCATCAGAAAAACTTCACAAAGAGTAAAAAGTTCTTGGATTAAAGTGTCTTGAAAAAACCTACACTATACAGTAGTTAATTTTTGGGTGAAAGCAAACAAAAACAAAAAAAAAAGAGATCAAAAACTCACACTAAAACTCAAATATATATATATATATATATATATATATATATATATATATATATATATATATATTAATTTCATCTCTACTGGCTTCCTGACCAAAAAGGCATCAAACATTAATGCTATTGTTTTTCCTTTCCTTTGGCAAAACTCAATCATGTTGTTTTAAACCAAAAACAAAAGCAACATTTTTCCTCTACAAAACAACAAAACTACATAAGTAAATATTTGAACTTTTATCAAAATTAACGGATTCGACATTAAATAACTCCAAACGTGTTGATATGCCGTAAAACAAAACAACCAAATCAAACACTATGAATAAATATTTGAACATATAAAAAAGCTTGAAGCATTAAAACTCTTATAAAAAGAGTGAATTTGGCAAAGCAAAAAGGGTTGATATGCCGTAAAAATAAAACAACCAAACATTAATAAAAATGTTAAGATATAAAGTACTTGAAGCATAAAAACTTTTATGAAAATGACCGGATTCGGCATTCAATTACCCCAAAAAGGGTTGATATGCCGTAAAAAAAACAACCAAATCTTGAACAGTTGGTATCACATCATCTCCTATATTGTACTGACCTTCTTTTTGTTTGCTTTTCACATGTGTAACATTTTTTGATTTTCTCGCTTTAGACTTTATTTTTGACCACAGAATAAATTCATCCAGTTGAAGAACTCCCTCCATTCTTTGAAAACTTTCCAATTTAACTGTCACATCATCCATAAATGTTGTATTTCTGCAATCTGTTGCTCATAATATCATTTCAATAACAAGTACAAACAAGCCGCGCGTTCGTGGTCCCCCTCTGTATGTGACTTGATGTGGCGAGTGTAAAATGCAATAAATTTGGGGCATTTTTGACCCCCTTTGACCCCCTGGGGGCACGAACCAGAATTTTTCTGAGGTCAAGGATGCTCATTTTATATCCAGAACAATTGCCTCTACATTTTGGCCAAGTTTCAGAAAAATTGAATGGATGGATCAAACGTTATGGGAGAAAAGAGTCATTTTTGCCATTTGGGGGGCTTTTGACCCCCTGGGGGCGCGAACCAGATTTTTTCCAAGGTCAGCGATACTTATTTTCTATTAGGAACAATTGCCTCCACATTTTGGCCAAGTTTCAGAGAAATTCAATGGATGGATGGATGAAAAGTTATGGGGCAAAAAATGTCACTTTTTGCCATTTCAGGGCCTTTTCACCCCCTGGGGGGCTAACTAGATTTTTTTTCAAAAATCGGAGAATGTCATTTTCTAACCTGACCAAAGTTACAACTTCATGCAAAATTTCAGAGAAATTCAATGGATTATTGCAGAGAAAAATCCGGACGGACGGACATGCCTCAAAACATAAGTCCCCCGATTTTATAAATCGGGGAACCAATAAGATGAAAGAAAAGAAAATCGTATATTTGGCGGCACAGTTGTTCCTTGCGTAGACGCAAAGTAAGGCACCATTTTAAATGTCATCTTTTAAGATACAAAAGCTTGAGTAGATGTTCGTATCAGTCGGGGATACGTCCTTGACAATCAGTTCAACAGTGATTTTGTTACTGTCGGCATGGGGTATGGTTTTGTTTAGTTCTAGGAGTTCCACCCTCTAAGGCTTTAACTTCTCTCTTAGAAGGGATGAGTTTATTGCTTAATTATTTGAGGCGCTCCTACCGGGGAATGTCGACGCGACTGCTGAAACATTTATTTTTGTAGGCCAGAGTTCACTTTTCATACTTCGCTGGTGTTTTTTTAGCAGCACACATGATCTGGTGTCTAACCTGGAGAGAAGGCAAATAAAATACGAGAAAAAAGTCCCTGTGTCAACAGGTACTTCAACTAATCTCTACACTAAAGCTTAGTTCGTATCATTTGATTATACAAAATCCATGTTAAAAATTCTAAGGTTCAATTATGTTTAAATTATTCTAATTAGCAGTAGTTTTTAACCGCACAAGGCACCAATCTCTCACGTACCTATCTATTTCTCTCGCCGCTCTCACCCTATGTTGATTAAACCAGTCTCCAGTATTTCTTAACGTCTGTTTAAATATTTAGAGAAAGAGTGATGCTTTTTTTCATCCTCGCCATCTAATTTACATAGTGTCTGTACACACCACAAACACGTCTGTAAATTATATGGCCAAAGTATACATCTCTTTACTTCTAGATTATTCATAAGGATACTATAGAAGTTAAGAGACCCATTATTTTTTACAGACACACACACTATATATATATATATATATATATGTATATATATATATATATCTAAGCAAGCGTTGTTGAACGTTACGGAACTTGCTCGTTTGTATATCTTCTTCGTGAGGTTCTCAAACCGTCGAGCTATCCTTCTGGTTTCAGGTGTCAATCCATATAGCACTTCTCCAATTGTTCTTAATTCGGCCATTTTTTTCGAGCGCTTTCGACTTTCATAGTCGTCTTCAGGATTATGTTGTTGTTTTTTAAATAAGAAGACTTGAGTTAATGTTTTATAGGTATCGTTATGGGCGAATGAAAGAAAAAAGGGGTGTGTGGTTGAGTTCATTTTATTCTATCGTTTATGTGTTTGGTTTTATTGTTTATTTATTTATTTTATTAATTCTTGTTTTTGCTATTATTTATTTATTTATTTATTATTATTTATTCCTATTACTATTTTTACCATTATTTATTTATTTATTTATTTTTATTTATTTATTTATTATTTTTTTAATACTTTATTTTCATTTAATTATGGAATACTTATATATATATATATATATATATATATATATATATATATATATATATATATATATATATATATATATATATATATATATATATAAGTAGAATAAATAGCGGTAGTGGTTGTGATCCAACGGGTATGTCTTGCATATTTATACGAGTGGAATTCGTCGATAGGGAAATGTATGAGGGTGTGTGTCAGTGAAATCGCAACAAAGCACTCGATTACGTATTGTGCCAGATGTTTATTTGATTTCAGTTCTTCAAGATGTCTTCCCAAATGGCTAAAACAGATGTACGTACAACCGGGTGACGTAATTGCAAACGATCGACCAATTACTGTCGGCCATTTTTTTTTATTTTTATTACGGGTTCCCGGGATGTGAGTCAACAACGAAGCTGCTTGTCACCATCTTTGTAAGATAAACAAGAGAGAACAAGCCGCGAACTTGATAGCTTTGAGCCAGGCGAGGCAGAAGAATACAAAAACAAGACGAGATATGCTGAATTTGCAAAATGATGAAAGAAGAAAAACAGTTGTCTACGCATTGGAAACTGTTTGCATATAAGTACGGATGTTCTTGCTCATTGAAAAAAAGGTTCTCTTAAAGCGAGGGTGCGGGGATTGCGATAGAAAGTAAGAAATCAGAACGGGTATTTCTGCGGCTGTGTCCAATCAATCCACCCGTTAAGCGATTAAAATGCTATTTACAAAATTAAGACGAACAAATGGACAGATAGAGTTGCTTATAGAGATCAGTGGATGACTATATATATATATATATATATATATATATATATATATATATATATATATATATATATATATATATATATAAGCAAAAAGTGTTTAATGAAAACATCATGCCTGTTATAATATAGTGTAGCAAACATGGACACTTAATAATGCAGCGATAGAAAAGCTAAGAGTGACACAATAAAAAATGGAACGCATTATGCTTGGCATCAGTTTATATGATAAAAACAGAAACACCTGGATCAGACAGCAGACTGGAGTAAATGACATCATCACTACCATACGAATGGCAAAACATAGATGGGCATGTCTACTTTCGAAAGGTACAGACAACAGGTGGACATATAGAGCGACATAATGGACACTGAGGCAATGGAAAATACTTAGAGGAAGGCTAAAATCCCGGTGGAGAGACAACCTCGAGGGTCAATAGGTCATACTTGGCCGCACCTAGCCAACGGATAAAACAAGATCAAAAGAACCCAGGAAGGGGTTCCTCCACCAAGAGGGAAATAATAAAAAAGTGCCCCTGATGATATATATATATATATATATATATATATATATATATATATATATCATTTATTTAGGCAAACGTTATTAAATAACACGAAATGTTTTGACTTGATGAGACTTTCTTTAATTTTTTCAATTTTTCAAATAGTCCATTTAGTATAATAATATAATGTGTCGATGTCAATATCCAGGAGATTGAATAGAAGAAAGAGATATAAGAACATTGAATTGTAATCCATAGAGTCCGAACAGTAAGAATTCCAAGTCCAAAATATGAAATGGTTTCAGAATTCAACATAAAAGTCAGTTGATAATAAAATGACTCACCAAAATTTTTACTGTTCGGCTCTATGTATTAAAATTCAATGTTCAACTTATATCTGCTTCCTCTATCCAATCTCATTGATAGTGACATGGACACATTATATTTTAATATTTTTCATTGAAGATGTTTTTTTTTGTTCACTACTTTTTCTATTTTCAAATATTTGCGAAGCAGTAATGCAATTTTTGCTTATTTTTTAAACTAATTTTCCTCAGAGTAGAATAGCGTATTTTTTTTTGTTAAAAAACAAAACAGTTTTTCTATATTCTTCTTTGAATATTTGATGAATTAATAAATATCATATTTAATCCAAATGTTTTTAATTTATGAGTTAAAAAACAAAACATGTTTTTCTATATTCTTGTTTGAATATTTAATGCATTAATAAATATTATATTTCATCCAATTTTTATTTTTTTAATTTATGAGGTAAAAAACAAAAAAGTTTTTCCATATTTGTTTGAATATTTGTTTGAATATTTGATGAATTAATAAATATTATATCTCATCCAATTTTTATTTAAATTTATGAGTTAAAAAACAAAAAAGGATTTTCTATATTCTTGTTTGAATATTTGATGAATTAATAAATATTATATCTCATCCAATTTTTATTTTTTTAATTAATGAGTTAAAAAACAAAAAAAGTTTTTCTATATTTGTTTGAATATTTGTTTGAATGTTTGATGAATTAATAAATATTATATTTCATCCAATTTTTATTTTTATCACTCATTTTTATATATTATTGCCCTATCTAATATTTCGAGCATTGACTTATCACGATATGATATAATATAAAGATATAATATTTATATTTATTGTGTTATTTGTATATATATATAAACAACTTTCAGTTTTCCTATTTTCATCTTTCATGATGTTATTGCGTGATGTTGATCTACCCCATTCCGGGTGTTGTATGCACTTTTTCATAGACTATGAATAGAGTTACAACTAAGCGTCGTAGCAATCATTGCGACAGTCATTGGTGGCAGTCATAGCCACAGTATCGGACGCAGACTTTCTTTAACATACTATTCTATACTTCTGTAAATACACTCTTAATTATTATCGAACCTTCGAGGCTACAACACTGGCGATGACGATTCGAAACCTATATCTCACAATACTGGAGACAAAATACTCGAACTTATTCGAACCAACATTTTTAACGACCCTGGCGACAAGAAATTCGGATTTAGTCGGACACGAAAATAATCCTGACATATGTTGAACACAACATTGACAACGATAACTCGGATTCATGTCCACAATGGGAATGTTGGATTTTACAACAGAAAATAGACTTTAGTGGTATGCTCTGGATATTTGTAAACAATAGAGCAAGATGTTGAAATCAAAATGGATTTTTACAAGTAAAATGTCTGAAAACAAAATAACACACGAACGTTGCGAAAAGGATTGAAGAGAAATTGGCGTTTTTTGAGTAGGACGAAACAGTTTTCAAATCAATGTTTTGAAATTCAAGTCGTTCAACTGCGAAAGACAAAATGCGAAAAGTAACCCAACATAAAGGTATGTCGATGTTTGTCGTTAATCAAAAACACGTAAATAAGTTTTGTACGAGTTTATTCTCTTTCTTTCAACTGATAAGGTTACGAACTTCTCACCCAGTAAAGAAAAACTACGACCGTGTGAATATCAAAAGAAAATGGATGCAGAAAAAATGGGATTTCAGAAAGAACAACGGAAAGAAAAGCTTTGAGTGGAAGAGAAATTCCAGGAACAACAGAATTAAAAGCTGGTTTAAATGAGAAATTGTGAGGAAATGTTTCTTCATACACAAGAACAGAATAAATTATTCGAATTTTCGAATGGGTGTGAAAATGGTAAAGATGAAAGTGCGTTTTTGCAAAACAGTATTGGAACACTTTTGATATTTTTAACTACGATACTGACAACGAGGTTACGTTTCCTTCGTATTTCGGACGATACGAGGGCATTTTTAATACGGATTGTGCGAATTGGACCGATTTTAAAATGGTCGCTTTGCTTTTAAGGACATTGGGTACGGTCGAACATACTCAATTCGTCAACAACAACCGTACATTTGGTTAAGCGTTACACTTATTGACTAAATTGTTTAGCCCTAAAACGTCACTTTTTCACAAAAGATGGAAATGCAAAAACCTTACAAGGAAAGACTACGAAGACTAAACGGCCTTTTCTAGCGTAGTTAACAAGCACTGCGATGATTTCAAGTTGTCAGAATTAAGTGCTAACAATTTTAAATGCCTTATGTTTGCGCAAAGATTATTATTGAATACAGATGCGAAAATCAAAAGAAGGTTATTTAATAAATTTAACACTCTAGCATATCGCAAAGGACTGCCAACGGTTTATTAGCGTACGTCAAGATTCAAAATATATTAAACAGAGTGGAATATCACATATCAGAAATATCCGAAACAAGAAACACCTAAATTTGATAATCAAAAGGAAAATAATTTACCCCCTAAACCGTGTTTCGGTTGGGGACAGCTGCATTGGTAGAAAGATTGTCTATATAAAACTAAAAAGTACTTCAAGTGCGATCGCGTATGGTTACCAAAATACACACTGCAGAGTAAAAAAAAAGTTCTATTAGAATCGCTAAATGTGACGAAGTGGAAAATGTTAGAAAGTTTGTTCAAATAAGAATATTGAATAAAAATATTAAAATACAACTTAAGTCAGGCTCTGATTTTTCATTATAGATTTTCAGACATAAAAGAAAATTGGAAAGCCGACTTCAAGTAGCCAAATACGTCACTGGCGAACAAATCTAATTCGAGGGCGAACAAATAACTACAGTTACTCTACAAAGAAAAACTTTAAAATTTATATTGTTTGTGATGAACAATTCAAGTAACATTTTGTACAGATTGGATGGAAAAGTTTCAATTATGTAATATGCCTATAGATTCTTTCTGTAAAGGTATAAAAACCTTAAATGCTGTGGCAGAAAAGTTAAAGAAAGAATTGAAAGACAACTATTCAGAAGACTTAAAAGAAAATATTTCAGAAGGTTTTTCTGGTTGACGAGAAAGAGATTAAAAAATCACTGACAAAGCTGAATTTAAAAAAATATATGCAACCAGTTTCTAAAAAGAAAAATGTTCCATTTCAGTCATTAGATAAGATTGACGAGAAAGTGAATGTAGGATACAGCAAGTGGTGTTCGCCTGCAGTCTACGAAAAGAAAACGGAATTAAAATGTTTTAGTCGAACCGTTAACTAAGATATTAAAAAATTGTTATGGTGCCGTACCTACCTACGGAGAACTAATGGACTCGCCCACCTTATAAATACGGGAAGCACGTGACACTAGCTCTCTTCTTCCCAGGCAAACCGGCAATGGCGGTTGAGAGCACCATCTCCTTGTATCTCTTTTCTTTCTATTATATAATATATACCTTTGTTCATTTAAACCATGTGTTCCTGTGTCATTCATTCGGCCTTACCCAGGTCCACAACAAAAATCAAACTCAGTGCGAGCGGGTACGTTAAGAAAATATACCAACTCCGGCAAATATATCAGCTCGTAAAGGTGCTCCTTATTTTGCGAACTGTTTCAAGATTTTCAGGCGTTACCGATTGAGATATTTGAAAAGAAAAGAGAAAAATGCAAAAAGTTTGGGTTGGGACGAGAGAATGCACGAAGTTGTTTTAAATAAAAAGGAAGGAAATCACATCAAGAAGAAGCCGTAAATTACGGACTTTAGAATAAACCCGAAAAAAAATGGTATTGACTCCATACCGAGCAATGCTAAAAATGAAGGGTGTTATGCTGTGAATTTGATTTACTCTATTTCAGGTGTACATGGACTTTTCTGAATTAAGTTACGACTAAGTGTCATAGCAGTCATGCCAGCATTCATTTGTGACGATGACGGGCATATCAGTTGAAGTTCTGAAACTGGACCATTTCGGTGACGTTTTATCCGTCTGGCTGGGGTATTAGTCTTGGATAGTTCTAGAAGGTACACTCTCTCAGGCATTGCCTCATTTCTTTGGGATAGAGTAAGTTTATTGTTTACTGTCTAAGGCTCTTCGACTAGGGAATTTTTCAAAGGCCAGAGTGCTCCTTCTTTAAAGGGTGCTGGACTGACTCTCCCCACCTTGTACCACATCTTCCTGCAGTAGGAAAGAAGTAAATACCGCCATGGCGGCGGCAGTCATTTGTTACTGTCATAGCCACTGTATTGGACGCAGATTTTCTGTAACATACTCTTATGTACTTCTGCAAATCCACTCTTATAAATATAACACCGTGTTGTCTTGACTATATATATATATATATATATATATATATATATATATATATATATATATATATATTTGACTATATATATATATATATATATATATATGTATATATATATATATACAGGGTGTTTCAAAAGTCTTGGGAACATTACAAATACGTATATCTCATGAACTATTCCAGGTAGAAAAATGAAACTGGTGCCATTTTAAAGCTTGCTTAATCAAGTTTTTGGTCATACTAATGATTTTCGTGTTATCTTTCCAGGTGCAGTAATGGCGTTCTCTAAACAAGACAAGGCATTTTGCGTCCTCCAAATTGCAAAGACTGAATCGTGGACATGTGTTCAGCGTGCATTTCGCATGAAATTTAAAAAAAGAAGCCCCTGAAAGGAAATCCATTGTCAGATGGCATGCTAAATTTGTGAAAGATGGGTGTTTGTGCCCAAGTAAGCGAACAGGTCGCCCTTCAACTTCAGAAGATGCAGTTGAGCAAGTTCGGACAGCCTTTCAGCGGAGCCCCCGTAAATCAGTGAGAAGAGCCAGCAGGGAACTTCAGCTTGCTCCAGCAACTGTCTGGCGTGTCTTAAGGAAACGACTGCAAATGGTACCTTACAAGCTCAAGTTGGTCCAAAAGTTGAAGGACACTGATAAGCCACTTCGCCGTGACTTTTGCATTGCAATGCAAGAGAAGTTGGAAGATAACGGCTTTGATGACCGGCTTGTTTTTAGCGATGAGGCGACCTTCCATCTGAATGGCAAAGTTAACAAGCATAACACTCGCATATGGGGTACTGAGAATCCTCATGAACTTCTTGAGCACGAGCGAGATTCACCAAAAGTGAACGTGTTTTGTGCAATTTCCAAGAAAGGTGTCTATGGACCGTTCTTCTTTGAAGAGGCAACTATCACTGGTGAATCCTATCTCAACATGCTGGAAGACTGGTTAATGGCTCAGTTGGAACAAGCAGAATCTGATGACTTCATTTTTCAACAAGATGGTGCACCACCACACTGGAGTCTTAGAGTAAGGCAGTTTCTTAACACAAGGCTGCCTGGTAGATGGATTGGGAGATCTGGGCGAGGTGATGACGTTCTCATGCCCTGGCCTCCTAGGTCTCCAGATCTTACCCCGTGTGACTTTTTCCTTTGGGCTTTGTCAAGCAACAAGTCTATGTGCCGCCCCTTCCAAGAGATATTGACGAACTAAAGGCTCGAGTAACGGCAGTTGTGGGAACCATTGACGTCAAGATGCTGGAACGCGTTTGGCAGGAAATGGACTATCGACTAGATGTCTGCCGTGTGACGAATAGTGCTCATATTGAGAAACTTTGAAGATTCCCCACAAAACTTGAAACTTTAACCTTTCCAACGGTACCAATTTCATTTTTCAACTCCTAATAGTTTTTGAGTTATTAAAAATCGTTATGTTCCCAAGACTTTTGAAACACCCTGTATATATATATATATATATATATATATATATATATATATATATATATATATATATATATATATATATATATATATATATATATATATAGTACCGTCCAAGATTAAGGAACAAAAATTAAATCTTCTGAATCGAAAGAAAATTATATATCAATTTTTGTGAAAATTTCACTGAATATACACATTATGTAGTTGGACTTTTACCGAGACTTTCAGATGAATTCAAATAATATATACGGTCCTGTATGTATACAATTCTTTTGAACTCTGATGAAGCCAAACTAAATATTTATATCATGAATATTTATAAAGTTCTAACTAGTATTGCACACTTTTGGAAAAACATTGGCTTTAGGTTAATTTTATAAATACATTTGAACTTGTTTATATATATATATATATATATATATATATATATATATATATATATATATATATATGTATATATATAAACAAGTTCATATATATATATATATATATATATATATATATATAAGTTGTCTTTATTTGTTTCACGAATCACAGTAGGTCAAATAGACAAAATATTCACGTTTGATCGGTGGCTGTGTGAATAAAGAGTTCGCTTTCAGTCTCAATATTTTCTGCCATCTTTAACGGTTCGAATCTTACACTAGACAATTGTTTTTTTTTCTTAATCGATCATCATCATAACCCTGAATAATTCATTTATTAATTATTTAATTGTGAATTAAGGTAATAAGACAAAAAATCATTTGAACTGACGTGCAAAATAGAAAGGTTTGAGAAACCCGTCCTTGACGAGTATTTCAGCTAGTTTATAGGTAAAGTACAGTCAACTTTTTTCTATTTACTTCACAACCAGAAGCTTCATAACCAGAAGCTACATATGAAAATCTACTTTGTCTGCGATTAGGGCCATTTATTCGTTAACGTTTTCATAAACAAAATAAAAGCAGTTCCATTCACATTCATCGATTCTTATAGTTTTTCCGCCCAGCAGTTTTATCTTTCCTTGCTGATTTCAAAGAATGAGTATTGATTTACTCCTCTCCAGGAGTTAGGCACAAGGCCAGTTTTTATCTTACTCCCACAAGTAAGATGTGACCCACGGTCGGGTAGTGACTAACTCTCCATAATAATAAATTCTTATTCTTAAACCAATTACACCGGACTGAAATGCGGGATGAATCTACTTAGTATACCCTTTTCGCCTGGGCAACCCCGTCGGCATTCCCCGGTAGGGGCGCCTCAGGCAGTAAGACATAAACTTACTCCTCCCCAAAGAAGGGGGGCAAAGCCTGGGAGGGTGGACCTCCTAGAACTGCACAGGACAAACCCATAGACCGGCGGAATCAAGCCCCGAAGGCCAAGACGATACCAGTCTATGGGGTGCAGTATCCATCGGAACAGATACTATACTTTGTTGAGTATTGATTTACTCCTCTCCAGGAGTTAGGCACAAGGCCAGTTTTTATCTTCCTCCCACAAGTAAGATGTGACCCAAGGTCGGGTCGGGAAAGTGGGGTTTAAAAATTGCCTGGGCAGCCCCGTCGGCATTCCCCGGTAGGGGCGCCTCAGGCAGTAAGCAATAAACTTACTCCTCCCCAAAGAGGGGAGGCGAAGCCTGGGAGGGTGGACCTCCTAGAACTGTACAGGAAAGACCCATAGACCGGCGTAAATCAAGCCCGAAGACCAAGACAATACCAGTCTATGGGGTGCAGTATCCATCGGAACAGATACTACACTTTGATCTTAGCCAAAAGGCCAAGAATAGCGAAACTGATTATCATTGTAACATCCCTAAAAACAAAACTTTGTTGTAATTTTGCTTAGAAGCCTTAATCCTTCTGTTGCATCACTGACTGGGACCACACGGTTGACACTGCGACCGGTGTCAGAATCGAGCAACGACTACGGATCAGCACACAGACGCACTTATTGGGGTCACTCTCTATATAAGAAATCCTTGACAACATATATTGTGCTTGAGTATTAAAAAAGCCAAAACACATTGATATAATGCAAAACGCTTACCGGACATTAACCACCCCTTTCTTCCTCTGTGTATCTAAAATCAAAGGAAACTACCATGCACAGAATTTCTTTCCTCTCGACCACGTGGGACACATTACCGCAGGAATGCTTCCCTACAGACTACAACATGGTCATTTTCAAGTCCAATGTCAGCAAATGCATGCCGTGTTATCCTGTGAATAAAACTGTGAATAAAACGGTACTTATTCAGATTAGGACCCAAGCTAACCCTAACACTAACACTAACCTTAACCGACGTCGATTGTAGCTTGTGTCCTAATCTAGATAAGTACAAATACATCATAGTTCTCGAACCATTTTATAGTAGTGTTCCATCGTCCAATTTAAAATCTTATTAATCCTTATCTTCTTGCAAGTGTTGAACCATTAGTATATATATATATATATATATATATATATATATATATATATATATATATATATAAGTCAGAAATCGAAAATGAAGCTTTTATCGCCAGACAGTATCTGATCGGTGCAGATCATAACGAACAGTTCAGAACTGTTCGTTGTAGTTACAGATTGATAGCAGGCCCTCGAGTTGCAAGGCCTACTAGAGCGGGTTTTACATACAGAACCTTGTATTCCCAAATTGTCACTCATCAAGAAAAATACCCGTCTACAGTAAAATTAATTCCACGAACAAAACATTTTGCACCACTTTTATGTTCCCTTTACAAAGGTTAAAATAAATATATAATGATACTAAAGCTTATGTTATAACTTCTTCCAATTTTTGTAAAAATCCATTTGATCATTTTGCTTCTAGAAAATCTCTAAACTTTAAAGCTCAAGGGGTCTCAAGAAGAAATTGAAATTCATGGAATCTTGCTTGTGGATAAAA
>OY744543.1:26205566-26215566 GCA_963556195.1 Sepiola atlantica
ACTCAAACTCGATGTAAACAACTTTAAAATGAGGTTAAAATATAGGCCGACTGCTCTACACTCATTTGTTTAAAGTATTTTATACATCTCTGCATAACGACAAGCATAAAGTTTTCGCTTGTGCTTGTCTGATAGTTGGTATGTAGATTTGTTTGCTTCTTTACGGGATTACACAGACATTACCGATTTTTCAAGCACTTAAATAGTGTGTCTGTCTGTTTGTCTGTTTGTCTGTCTCGAGGTTAGTTGGCTGATAAGACAGGAATTGGCATTATTAATCTAGCAACCTAGAGTTTGTCTTGAACCATCAAATGAGGTATGGCCCAGTATGGTCCTAAGAGATACACCCTCCCAGGCATTACCTCTTTGTTCATTAGGGGAGGTAATGCCTATCGAGCGAGGCGCTACTACAGGTGAATGCCGGCAGTTTTGTTCTCAGCTATTTTTGTACCCTTTCAGAGTGCCCCTTCAGGGAGCTGGATTACTCCCTCGTTAAAATAATTTCATGTCTAACATTACTGCAGTGGGGAGCTGATAGATAGTTGAAATTTACATCAATAATCATAGTGTTTGTAAGCGTATTTCTATCCGTCTGATCACTACCGAGCGTGCTGTATCAGATGACAATAAAAAGCGAATGGAACAAGAAGTGGTGGGATGAAGGAAAATAAGGGAAAGGGGTGTATTAAACACTAGCAGTCTCATAATATGAGTACTTTTGAGTTCAATCCCTATACATGGCAGTAAATCTTTAGTTTCTCTTCAAAAATAAAGTCTATTAAACAATATCCGAGAATGTTTAAATGTAAATAGATTTACGTTATGATAAAAAATAATAGTTGCCTACTTTTTAAATGCTTGCTTGGTTTGTTCTAAAATATGTCTCTAAGAAATGCAGACATGCCGATTAACTCTTGGCTATGATGACTGCATTGTTTCATTAGAGGATATCAACAATAAAATAGATAAATATTTCTCCTATTGCAGGTCTGCCGTTTTCACCATGCATTTATGCACCGCACTAAAATTTCAGCCTTGTGCATATTTATAATTATTACTAGCTGTATCTACCGAGTTTTGCAGTTATATATATATATATATATATATATATATATATATATATATATATATATATATATATATATGTATATATGTATATATATATGTATATATGTATATATATATATATATGTATATATGTATATATATATGTATATGTATACATATATATATATATGTATACATATATATATATGTATATGTATACATATATATATATGTATACATATATATATATATATATATATATATATATATATTTGTAGATAGGATTTTGAAAAGAAGACCAAATTGTTATCAGACTATAACCAATGTTTATACTTATAAAGATTAGGATCCTAACTAACCCTAACCCTAATCTTAACTATAACGCTATTTCATCCGATAGTTCCAACAGTCCCTCTTAATTCCTCTTGTTATTTACCATCTAATTCCATCTTAAAATATTCTATACTTTTATAGCTCACAATTAAATCTGGTAATGTGTTCCAGAAATATATGACTCTATTAGCAAAAAAATCAATTGGTTAATAGATTTATCTTTTGAAAACTACTTTGAAAATAACTTTTTAAATCTGGATCATGAGAATATATTTACTAATATATCTAAATGAATGTGAAATAAATATAAGCCAATTTGACCGAAATACTAAATGGACTATTAAAAAAATTAAAATAAGTCCCATCAAACCAGAACATTCTGTGTTATTTAATTACATTTTCATAAATAAAAAATGCTTCCTAAATATACACACACAATATATATATATATATATATATATATATATATATATATATATATATATATATATATATATATATATATATATAAGAAAAAAGGGGAAAAAGAGAGAAAAAAATGTTTTGATTTTTTATTTTGATTTAATAAGTAATATCTGCATCTAACACATGGTTTCTTATGAAGGCATTTTGCCTCTATCTGTAAGTTTAAAATTCAAAAGATGCTTAAAAAAATTTTAAAAATGGAGGGACCAACGAATCTATTTGGCGCTCTAGACGGGATGGCACCCTGACTGTTGGTGGTCAATTTCTTGATGGTCAGATGGCGATGGGCTGAGAAGAGACGGATGTAGTCAGTTCTGGTGACTAGCTGATAGTGACTGAGAAAAGGGACCGGGCATCTAGAATTTCCGGCTGAATGTGGATTTATTGAGGAGATGGAGCAGACTAGAGTCAGTTAGAATTAGACTTAGAGAAGATTGGGGTAGACCCGAGGAGTAAGCCAAGTCAGAGTTGTTCGAGGAGACGTGGCAGATCGAGTCGAGCAGACAATAAGATTAGCTGACGAGTAGATGACCTCAAGTAGACAATGACTTGCCTTGACAGGCAAATGATCTCAATTAGGTCTTATGGATTTGAAAGACTGGAACTGAACTCAGATGTGGACGCTAGCGGCGGGGTCCCAACGACACACACATGCATACATACGCCCGTTACCAACAAGTAAAGAAAAAATTAAATGTATATATCTGTGTTGGTTCTATTTATCTTCCTCCCACAAGGTAAGATGTGACACAAAGTCGGGAGAGTGAGAAAGAACCAGCGCTCGAGAATTGTAGCACTCTGGCTGTTTAAAAATTGCCTGGGCAGCCCCGTCGGCATTCCCCGGTAGGGGCGCCTCAGACAGTAAGCAATAAACTTACTCCTCCCCAAAGAGGGAAGGCAAAGCCTGGGAGGGTGGACCTCCTAGAACTGCACAGGACCGACAACCCCCAATAGACCGGCGTAAATCCAGACCCAAAGGCCCGGACGATACCGGTCTATTAGGCGGGGTATGTAGTGCTTTTGTTTTGAATACAACTTGTAAACGTACTCGGCGATCGTCAATATGAGAGACGACACGGCCAGAAACAGAAGATGAAGACGAAGAGAAACCCGCGGTCCAAACTTTGGGGGTCGGTGGACGACTAGGAGAGGCATTGTTCTAAATATAATTTACAAAAAAATTTACTAATGGAGATTTGGTATCTGCGTGTCTGAAATCGAAGCTATACTATTACTACTACTAATGTATCATTGTACTATCTTTTAAGGTTAAATTTAGTCTACTACACTATTTCAGACAAATGACTATCTGCTCAATTCAGGGAGGGGGTATTGTAGTATATTTTCTGTGGTCATAGCATCATTTTTCTCAGGCATTTCCCTTTTCTTTTTAGGGGTTAGTGTAGTATATGTTCTTCTGCCATTACACGATTCTCCCAGGCATTTCTTCTACCTTTTCGGTGTAGTGTACTATCACTTCTGTTGTAATGAGACAATCATCCCAGATATCACTACCTTCTTCAGGGGGTAGTGTAGTATCTATTCTGTAGTGATGAGACCATCGTTCCAACCATTATCTCTTCTTTTGGGAGGTAACTTAGTATATGTTCGTTCATCATGATGCCATTCTTCCAAGCATTACCTTCTCCTTTGGGTGGCAGTATAGTATATGCTTGTTCGTGATGTTACCATCCTCCCCAAAACATAAGAATATGCGACCAGAGGGAGCATATGTTTGCTAGTAAAAATCAAAATTAAAATTCATTTGTTCATGACTAGCGGGATCGATAGAAATTCTACGGTTGTAGCCTTCATCTGTTATATATTGCTGGCGTGCTTAAAATGGGGGTTGTGATATATTTCCATTTTATGGATGCTCGGCGCGAAAACAGACTCTACTATATTATTGTATCACCTTTGTTCACACTGGTGTGTGTCGTTGGGACCCCGCTGCTAGCGTCCACATCTGAGTTCAGTTCCAGTCTTTCAAATTCATAAGACCTACAATGGTGAATGTTATTTCAAAATATATCTGGTTATGGAGGTCTATCTCCAAAACCCTTATGGAAGTGTCTGACATATTTCACTTTTGTAGACGCCCGGTGCGAACGGAGACCCCACGATATTGTTGTACCATCTTTGGACAGAACAAATACTAGATTTTGATCCTAGCCCGAAAACCAAGAAAATGCATTTCAGTTCAAGTTCCCCGTTTGACACAGTGACATCAGATAAATATTGTTTTAATTACTTTTTTTTTTGTATTGCATTTTCGGCGATTGGGTGATCTGAACTTTTTTTTTAAAAGAGGGGGTTGTTGATAACGTACGTACGAACATGAAATTGACTTAGCGTATTATTATATAGATATTCGGGGTGCGTAGTTGATCGTCACGGACTATGCAATCGGTTTTACTGAGTTTAAATCTGATTGCATCTATTGCAGTGATACTTTTTTGGAAATGTACAACATCGCAATTCCCTTCAGTCATAGTAATAAATAGCAAGTTTTGTTTAATTAATCGTAGACAATAAATCGATTTCAATAGGTATTTTGCTTCGGCATAAAATAATACTCAAACGGGTTGATTTGGCGTAAAATAAAAGAAAGATATGAAACCGAAACCTTCAATATTTCTCCAGGTGTGCTTATTTACTTCCTCTGCAGGAGTTTAGACACAAGGCCAGGTAGGGGAGGGGGTTAAAAGGCTAGCGCACTCTGGCCTACAAAAATGCCTTCAGCAGCACCGTAGGCATTTCTTTGTTAGGAGTGCCTCAGGCGGTTAGCAATAAACTAACACCTTCTCAGAGAGAAGGTAGAGACTTGGAGGGTGGAACTCCCAGGATTACACAGAAACATACCACAGGCCGACAACAATAAAGGCTGTCAGACTGATTGTCAAGGACGTTTCCTTTACTGGTACGAACAACATCTACTGAAAGTGTGTCAGGTAAGTTATGATGAATTTTCTCGTACAGGATTCAAATACTGATAAAAAAAGAAGTAAAGTGGTCGATCATAATCAAGGGCGACCCGAAGACTCGTTTATATTAGCTATTACATCGATGTGTAGGGAATAACGGCACTTCTATCCCAGGATTACTCCACTTACCTTTGATCCTCATCTCATAATGCTGAGTGTTTAAGTAAGGGGCATCAAGTACCTTTTTTAGTGTTTGGTATGACTAGATCGAGGATTGAATCCCTCCGCCACGGCCTATTAGCGAACACTCTAACCATTATGCAAAATGGGTCGGTTAAAGTATTATTTACTCCTCTCCAGGAGTTAGGCACAAGGCCAGTTTTATCCTACTCCCACAAGTAAGATGTGACCCAAGGTCAGGTCGGAAAGTGGGGGTTGAAAAGCCAGCGCCCGAGAAGTGAGCACTCTGACCATCAAAAATTGCCTGGGCAGCCCCGTCGGCATTCCCCGGTAGGGGCGTCTCAGACAGTAAGCAATTAACTTACTCCTCCCCAAAGAGGGGAGGCAAAGCCTGGGAGGGTGGACCTCCTAGAACTGCACAGGACAATCCCATAGACCGGCGTAAATCAAGCCCCGAAGGCCAAGACAATACCAGTCTATAGGGTTCAGTATCCATCGGAACACTTTGATCTCGACCAAAAGGCCAATGGGTCGGTTAAAGTGCTGATAATCACAATAAAAAAATCTTCTTCACTCGCCACCATAGGACACTCAACGCACCCTAAATCTTTTCACAAATTTATAAAAATAACTTCACTAGTAAGTCAAGTGGTCGATCATAGTTGAGGGCGACGCGAAGGCTCCCCTTTCATTGTCTACTACACCGAGGTGTAGGGGAGGGTGTCACTCCTTTCTCAGGATTACTCCACTTACTTTAGATTTTCACCTCATAATGCTGAAGTTTTAGCAATGCGCATCAAGTACCATTTGTTGATTCTTTGGTATGACTCGGCCAAAGATTGAACACCGATCTCCGGGTCCATTAGAAAACACTCTAACCATTACGCAAAATACAAATTTACTTAAATTCCACATAAAATTAGGATTCATAATTATTTTTTTTAAAATCATGTACTTGTAAACATATACTTTCTGCCCCCTCCCACCAAGTTGTGTGCTGAAAATGACCCCAAATGGTTATTTTATTTTATTTTCATATCTATAATATTTTCATTATATTCAAAACCACAAAATCAACCGAGTGTTGCGATATTTGTTTACATTATTCAAGTAGCAAGTGGAGACAGCTCGTGCTTTATTTGTTTTAATATTAATTTGTTTAACTTGTAGGCCGGACAGAAAAATATGGCTGACCGAATTTGTTCCGCGTGCTGTAGGTTCGAGCCCCTTGCTCTCGACAAACTCCGTAGATTTAATAATGGATTTGTGTGCACGCGTGCGAGTGTGCGTGTGTGTGTGTGTGTACTAAAATGAAATATAATGTATTTATTTTTAAATCTGTTACCACCTTACGGCACAGACGTTACGTAATACAGCTGAGTTTCACGTTTTTGTTTATGTTGTATATAAACGAGCAAACCAGAGTTACTTTGTTTTCTTTCTATCTTTTTTGTTTTTACTTCTCTTCTTTTTGTTTTCTTTCTTCAAAATATAAGCAGTAGTCGTAGCAGCACCGGCGCGCAGTTGCGGAAACGAACGAGGAGAAAAAGATTTAAAACTTCTGAGTGTTTGGCTTTCATATAATTGTGAAAGGTTGGTCGGTCGGTCGGTCGGGTTAGGATTGTGGGTGTTTTGGGGACTCACAATCTTCTCTGCTCTCCCACAGCACTCCAGAATCGAGACACGTGCACGAATAACGTGCGTTCCGATGAGTATTGATTTACTCCTCTCCAGGAGTTAGGCACAAGGCCAGTTTTTATCTTACTCCCACAAGTAAGATGTGACCCAAGGTCGGGTCGAGAAAGTGGGGTTTAAAAATTGCCTGGGCAGCCTCGTCGGCATTCCCCGGTAGGGGCGCCTCAGGCAGTAAGCAATAAACTTACTCCTCCCCAAAGAGGAGAGGCAAAGCCTGGGAAGGTGGACCTTCCAGAACTGCACAGAACAGCCCCATTGACCGGCGTAAATCAAGACCCGAAGGCCAAGACAACACCAGTATGGGGTGCAGTATCCATCGGAACAGATACTACACTTTGATCTTAGCCAAAAGGCCAAGGGGAAATGTTTGGCTGTGCGCACGAACGTATGTGTGTTTACACTTTTTAATGCCATTGGCCGGATCAATGACACTTGAGGCACCCCAGAATGGGCAACGACAAAAAGGAGGCATTTTGCCTTGACACCGATTTCTTTTACTTCCGGTTGAATTACAAACAAAACAAACCGCACATTTGCCTTCGCTGATCTTATACGCATATTTCTAATTTTTAAAAGTTTTATTCACAAAACGAAATAAAAGTTACAAACTTTTTATTAAACAAAATGTATAAAAATTCCATTATAAACAAAACAATACGCATACTTGCCGTCGCAGATTTTTTATTAAGAAACATGTTTCATTTATTAAAAAAGCTTTACTATTTTACAAAAGACACGATACTTTTCATTTGAGTTCGGGTGGACGCAGTTCCGTAATGGTAAAGTTTACAAAAAAACTAATGTGCTAAAGTTGCTCACCGTGTTGCCGAGAATATATATTCAAAAATTCATTATGATCGGTTCATCAGTTTAGAAGTTTATCCTGTACAAAAATATATTACCCAACTTTATATATATGCACACTCAAAATGTTTAAATTTTAAAAAGACAATGTGCCTATGTTACTTACAGTGTTGCCTAGAATATATATTCCAAAATGCATAAGATCCGTTCATTAGTTTGGAAGGTATACACACGTACACACACACACACACACACACACACACACACACACACACACACATATATATATATATATATATATATATATATATATATATATATATTGATTGATTGATTGATTGATTGATTGATTTCTTTTCAACATATTCTGATACACACACACTATATATGTATATATATATATATATATTGATTTCTTTTCAACATATCTTGGCGCACACACACACACTATATATATATATATATATATATATATATATATATATATATATATATATATATATATATTGATTTCTTTTCAACATATCTTGGCGCACACACTATATATATATATATATATATATATATTCCTTATCTTTTATCTTTATCCCTTTCCCCCACTCATTCACTTGGCTTTGTTTCCAACTAGAGCTGCCACTTTTTCTTAGACACGATTGAAGTCACTACTTAAATTCCCGACTGCCTGCGTTTAATATACACAGCTCATTATCAACCTCTGAAAAACTACTTTTATTCTTGGTCCACGGAAGTATTTAAAAATGGCCCTGATTCTCAAAATTACACCCGAATAAGTGTGTTCTATTTACGATTGAACTAAACATCTTTCTATTGGATTTAGTTCATTTTTGAACATTTTCAACACTGCCTTCACGAAACCCTTTTTTTCCATCTTTAAATCTCCTTTAACCGGACACTTTATCTACGGACATTCACCAACTGGACAGACTCCATATTTTTACACGCATACTCTTACTCTCCATTACTTTATATCTTTTCAAATTTTGAATTTTGGCTTTTCCACTGCCAACTTATATCTATCTATGTAATTCCTCTGATGATAAGATTTTAATCTTTGAAAAGCCTTGGCTTAAGGAAAGAAAAATAAACATGTTTTTATCGCGTACAACTTTGCCTTAATCAATCGACGTTGAAATAGATTTGTCATTGGTACATATTTATCTCTCTTCTTTCATTTATCTTGTTATATATATATATATATATATATATATATATACTTATATATATATATATATATATATATATATATATATATATATATATATATATATATATATATATATATATATAAGTATACATTTTTATTTATACAAACATTATTGGTTACATATGTTCATATATGTTTCGAAACATGTGCATATATGTTGGGAAAAGTGCAACCGAAACATATATGCACATATGTAACCATTAATGTTTGTATAAATAAAAATTTATACTTATAAACAGCTCTACTTGTTATTGAGCACTTTTTATAAACACTTGAGTTTCTACGGATTTACATTTACAGAAACTAATACAATACATGTACGATATATATATATATATATATATATATATATATATATATATATAGTGTGTGTGTGTTAGGGTATGTTGAAAAGAAATCAATAAAGTGCTTGAACGTTACCATGCGAGAGCTAAGATACAACTTATTTATTTTAAAACAATACGTTACATTTTCCACAGATGGACCATGGTTTTATTGACATTGGGAGACCTTTACTGTTTTGAAAATGCACTTTTAACCCATTTCTAATCATCAGCGTCTCGCGGAACGAATACAGTTCGAAAAATAGAACAGTCGGCGATGATAACCGCTTTTATATGCCAATGTCTCTGACCTTGAACAACGCGCACCGAAAGAGAGAATAATCAACGAGAAAAGCAATAAAACTAAAATAGTTACATTTCATCATTTAAACAAACACTTATTAGTATTATTTAATTAACAAGAAAATAGAAAAGCATTCAGAAGATTTTAACACGTACAATTGGATTATTCGGACTACTATTCTCATCTTGAGTGTTATTCTCACAACGTTTCGGCCGCTGTAACCTCCGAGAAATTGCTGATGTTTGTTTTGTTTTTGTTTTTTTGGTTTTTTGGTTTTTTGGTTTTTCTTAGTTCTTTTTTCGATGATATAGTGAGATCTGCGTCTGCAACAGGAATTCTCTTAAGAGCAAAAAGTACGTTTTACTTTATTTTCTTGAAGATTGGAGAAATTTAAAAAAAATACGAATACAAATGTTAATACCTGTTCCTGGCTGGAAGCATGGGTACACATGGTGCTCACTCATTCTAGGAAACGCCAGAGGTGTCTGCTAAAATATAAAACAAGCATGAGCTTTTTTCCTTTCGAAAAACTAACGGCTTCTTTCCGATGTCTACACGACATTACAACTTAGACAATATCAACTTGCCGGCCTTCAAGCTGGGATTAAAGTGTAATAGAAAGATACTACACTTTAATCCCAGCTTGAAGACCGGCAAGGATAGGGGTTAATGAGATGGGTAGACTTATAGTTGAATGATG
>OY744543.1:26220566-26263066 GCA_963556195.1 Sepiola atlantica
AGATAGTAGGGGTTTTTACTGTCTTGAAAAATGGAAAAAAAACCAAACAATGGGGGCGTTTGAATTCATCGTTTAGAATGGTTGTAATACTGTAGTCTCCTTTTGAAGGGGATATCGGATTAAATTTTATGTATCGGATTTATTATTTATTTTATTTATAGTTTTGTGCTTTAACGGTTTTATTTTCTTAGGTGTTTTATTTACTTATTTATTTATTTATTTATTTGTAGTTTCGTATTTTAAAGCTCGTCCCGAAAAAACGAAAACAAAGGGGGATGGCATCTGAATTTATCGTTTAAAAACCGTGAGTTATCTCTGATATTCAACAATACTTGCCTGCAACAGAAGATGCTGCCTATATATCTATATCTATCTATCTATCTATCTATCTATCTATATATATATATATATATATATATATATATATATATATATATATATATATATATATATATATATATATATATATGTGTGTGTGTGTGGGGGTGGTGTATTTATCTATCTATCTATATATAAATATATATATATATATATATATATATATATATATATATATATATATATATATATATATATATATATATATATATATAACATATAAATTTACCTGGTATATGTACAGATGTACCTGTATATATATATTTTGATTTTATTCCATTAGTTGCGACAAAACAAGTTTCGTTTCATTGGTGCAAATAGCTACCAACTCATCGGGCTAAGCGATGGAATTCAAATGGCAAAAGTTCACCTTAACGGGAGATTGAAAATTGAAAATACATTGGAGGGGGAGGGGGACAGAGTTGGGGCTTTGTCTATAACGGTGACATGGGACATGAGAGGGGAGGGGGAGGACCCCAACAAGTCGTGTTACAAATTATTACGTGGGCGGTTTTTCACGTGTCTGTGCTGTGATGATCTCAATCTCGGCCGGGGTGGGAGGAAGGGAGATGGATCGACGGCCAGAGTGAGTTAAATTTAAAATGAGAATAAAATTATGATTACAACCGTCAATCCTATTTTATTTTAATTCTAATAAGTAATTATCATGAGGATAAAAATGTTTGATAATTTTAATTTAGGGTATTAATTGCTACTTTTGCATTTTATTTATTTTATTTTAATGTTTTGTTTATTATTTGTAGTGAATTTTGTTGTGATTATATTTTTTAAATTGTGATTATATTATACCGAGATCAATACTAGTGGAATTATTTTATAAGAGAAGTTTTCTGGTGTTACCAGTTTTATCATTAACAAAACCGATTATGATAACAATGATAACGCCTGCCAATCATACCTACGATAGTCGCAGTGATAACAGCCTTGATAAAAGCCTTAATAAAAATAAAAATAAAGATAAAGATAAATATAGATAAAATTAGAATAAAAATAGAGATAACAAGTTTGTAAGGATATTAATGATAATAACAATAATAATAATAATAATTATAATAATAGTATTAAAAAATAATAGTATTAAAAAAAAATAATAATAATAATAATAATAATAATAATAATAATAATAATAATAATAATAATAATAATAATAATAATAATAATAATAATAATAATAGTAATAATGATAATAAATATCACCATCATTGCTATCTTGCTACCTGTGAAGTCATTGGGCGAAATAAGTCGACAAGTGATGGTAGGCCTTTTTATTCTACTGCCAATAACAAGGACTAAGTACCAGTTAATAATTAAGTGTTCAAGGTAGTGATCGAGGGGTTAAGTAATTGAGATTAGATTAGTCTAAGTGATATCAGTGTTGATAGCTGTCCCAGTTATGGGTTTATGTTAGAATTGGTAGTATGGCTGAGAGGCTATTGAGGCTGTGCATTATAGGTAGTACGTAGAGATTTGATGTTATTGGTAGTTTAGAGGGGTGGTTATATATTTATAGATTCATCATGACTTGTTGGGGTGGGATTGGGTGGTAAATTTGGGTGGGTGGGTAGGGGGTTATAGTGTGTTTTGGGGTAGTGTATAGTGGGGGTTTAATGTATCAACCCAAGTGGTCTATGAGGCATCTATCTCCTCAACTGAAAACCCATCCCAGACTAACTATTATATTGGTCTGGCAGGCAACAACTTCAAGGAAAGATTCTACAACCATAAACTCTCCTTCAACAACCCAGACCATCCTGGCCAAACCGGACTTTCACTACACTACCACAAAATAAAAACCAAAAAAGAAACTCCCATAATAAAGTGGTAAATCTTGAAAAAATCCAGCACCTGCAAATCAATAAACTCTCCATGTAGATTATGCTTAAATGAAAAACTGGAAATTATCCGCTTTAAGGACAAAAACAAACTCTTAAATAGAAAACAAGAGACATCTATCAACTGTAAACATAGTAGACTCTACCTCCTTAGCAACCCACATACCCCACCTTAACCGCACATCAAAATAAGATTAAAAGCTTTTACAAAAATGAATGATAACATTAAACCCCCACTATACACTACCCCAAAACACACTATAACCCCCTACCCACCCACCCAAATTTACCACCCAATCCCACCCCAACAAGTCATGATGAATCTAATAATATATAACCACCCCTCTAAACTACCAATAACATCAAATCTCTACGTACTACCTATAATGCACAGCCTCAATAGCCTCTCAGCCATACCACCAATTCTAACATAAACCCATAACTGGGACAGCTATCAACACTGATATCATTTAGACTAATCTAATCTCAATTACTTAACCCCTCGATCAGTATCTTGAACACTTAATTATTAACTGGTACTTAGTCCTTGTTATTGGCAGTAGAATAAAAAGGCCTACCATCACTTGTCGACTTATTTCGCCCAATGACTTCACAGGTAGCAAGATAGCAATGATGGTGATATTTATTATCATCATTATTATTATTATTATTATTATTATTATTATTATTATTATTATTATTATTATTATTATTTTTTAATACTATTATTTTTTAATACTATTATTATAATTATTATTATTATTATTATTGTTATTATCATTAATATCCTTACAAACTTGTTATCTCTATTTTTATTCTAATTTTATCTATATTTATCTTTATCTTTATTTTTTATTTTTATTAAGGCTTTTATCAAGGCTGTTATCACTGCGACTATCGTAGGTATGATTGGCAGGCGTTATCATTGTTATCATAATCGGTTTTGTTAATGATAAAACTGGTAACACCAGAAAACTTCTCTTATAAAATAATTCCACTAGTATTGATCTCGGTATAATATAATCACAATTTAAAAAATATAATCACAACAAAATTCACTACAAATAATAAACAAAACATTAAAATAAAATAAATAAAATGCAAAAGTAGCAATTAATACCCTAAATTAAAATTATCAAACATTTTTATCCTCATGATAATTACTTATTAGAATTAAAATAAAATAGGATTGACGGTTGTAATCATAATTTTATTCTCATTTTAAATTTAACTCACTCTGGCCGTCGATCCATCTCCCTTCCTCCCACCCCGGCCGAGATTGAGATCATCACAGCACAGACACGTGAAAAACCTCCCACGTAATAATTTGAAACACGACTTGTTGGGGTCCTCCCCCTCCCCTCTCATGTCCCATGTCACCGTTATAGACAAAGCCCCAACTCTGTCCCCCTCCCCCTCCAATGTATTTTCAATTTTCAATCTCCCGTTAAGGTGAACTTTTGCCATTTGAATTCCATCGCTTAGCCCGATGAGTTGGTAGCTATTTGCACCAATGAAACGAAACTTGTTTTGTCGCAACTAATGGAATAAAATCAAAAAATATATATTTTGCTCTGAACTTTCATTGAGCACTCTCATAAACCCGGTTTCAACTTCCTTCGGATTCATACCCCCTGGATATTTGTAACAAGTTAATTATATATATATATATATATATATATATATATATATATATATATATATATATATATATATATATATATATATATATATATAAAACTAATAAAATATGTGGCTGATATATGCATATATTCTACATAGATATGTCCATATCCATTTGCGTGTATGTATACATGCATATATATAAATAATATATGTGGCTTATATGTCAACATATTTTACATGACTATAAATGTATATATAAATATTTCTTATGTAAACATTGTTTGGCTTAACACCTGCAAATGTTTACATACTACATATTTATAAAGGTCTACCTAGTTTTGAGCACTTAAAAAAAAATGGTTTGAAGTTCATTTTCTAAATACATCTTATCTTCATTTATTTATGTTTTTTTGTAGAAAGAAATCCAACAGAGTGCCTGATTATTTTATAATAAGAGCATAATAAAAAAAGGTCGCATAGCCTGGACGCGCACGAGTGTCGTTACCGACATCGCACACTGCCCATGGCCGTAGCGGTTATGATTTGTTAAGAATCACCGTGTCTAGAGCACAGCATATAGAAGGCGGAACCCATCTCTCTCCCCCCGCTTGAACTTTCCCTGAGTTTTAGTCAGGTACCCATTTACTGCTGGGCGGACAGAGGGAGTTTTCAAACCCAAAAATTCGCATGCCCTGAGTGGGATCGAACCCGGGTCGTCCAGCGTAAAGACAAGTGCTATAACCACTCGTCCACAGGCCCTCCCTCTATAATTTGTATTAATTAAGAATGTTACAGAAGATCAGAGCAAATCAACATGGTCCCATAAATTTCAAGCCGAGAGCGAGCTCAGATAAAAAAAAGTAGTATTTTTCTTTTTTACTTTATTTATAAACAAATCGCTGCCCGGCTATCTTCAGCCATATTTGATCCTAGAGGAAGCAGCAGGTTATTCTGGGAGAACTTAGCTGTTTGTTTTAAATAATTATTATTTTCTTTCGATAGTTAATTAGTGGGGGCCTTTCAATAGAAGACTTCAAAAAATGGTTTGGAAAATTTTATAAATAGGGGAAAAAATACAAAAAATGTTGGAGGGGGACGAGCAAAATAAAAACGGAAGAAAAATAAAAACGAAAAGAAAAATTAATGGTCACTCCCTTACTATATATTTCTAATACATTCTGGAAGTTAGTATCGAAGGAATATTTTTTCTTCTTTTTTATTGTTGCTAATTTGTATCTCTCATATCATTCTTCTGTAAAAAAAAAAATCATCAATGAAGGTCTTCAAATAAAATCGCGTCTGTCTAAACTTTGAGTTTGTCCTGAAACCCAATTAATATCTGCGTAATTTTTAAAGGAAGATAATTATTAATTATCTTGATATTTGCTTATCTCTCCTGCACAAGGAACATATTATACATATATGCATATATACCAATTATGATAAATATTTTTATTTAATTCTTACTTACATACACATGTGTTTCATCCTTTTTCGGGAATGTGGAGAATAACCGTTCTGCCGGTCGCACGATTCGAACCTTTAACTTTCTAGTCTACTATCAATAAAGTTTATCTGTTTTATCGGCTAAAAGCCTAGGCAGAGGTGTTGTAGAAGTCACATTATTGACCGGAAATGCGCTCTTCACTGAACGAGATTAACGCGAGAAATCGTAATTTGGCGCAAAACCCAAGTCATGTGATCAATCAGTTCGAGCCAGGATTGTGAAGAGACGATATGTACGTTCCTGCGTTCTCTGCCAGGCCGATCACAGAGAGCATACGAACTCCGGTAAAAAGTCTACTAGATCATGTTTTACATATATTTAACCAGTTCGTCACTTACAGCCAACAGGAAAATATGTGACCCTCCGTTCTCTGCCAGGCCGATGACAAAGAACATAAGAACTCCGGAAAAAGTTCATATCGCCTTGTCAATATTTATGCAACCCATGTATAAAAGAATGTGCTTTGCCGTTATTTCTACGAATTAACGTATATATATATATATATATATATATATATATATATATATATAATACTCTTTAGTTGATTTATCTCAATTAATCCATCGACATCCATCATCTCTCCCCCTCTCTCTCTCTCTCTCTCTCTCTCTCTCTCTCTCTCTATATATATATATATATATATATATATATATATATATATATATGCATCACAAGTTAGTTGAAAAAAACATTAAACTGCTCGATCGTAGGATATACAAGAGCTAATATAAATTATTTTGTTTAAATACTATAGATTACAGTGTATTTTAATCTGAATTTAGGATAATGTCTGGCTGGTAATCGCATAAATAATTCGTCAGTTAAGTCCGACCGGCATCCCGTTCTTAACCCCGATTTAAGAACATTCTATATCAAGAGGGACTGATGAATCTTTCTGAGATGACCAGCCGAATCTTATACTAAAATCAGGATATCGCCAACAGACACTGTAATTGATAGGATTTATACAAAGCTATATATATATATATATATATATAAATATTTGTTATTGTTTATTATCTATGTACGTATACGTTTCGTCCTTTTTAATCTGGACTCATCAGCATAGAGATATGACTATTCACTACCGGTCATGCGATTCGAAATCCTGGATTACAAGTATTTTTCAACTTAAATCCAACGTCGCTAACCGCTTGGCCAATTTTTAAATAGCTGATAAACAATGATAATTTAACACTTTTTAAAGCGGCTTGACGTCCAGGCATTCTACTTCTATTAGGGAAGGAATGATGCATTATAAAGCAAGTGACGTCATGCTGTGTTAGTACTACCATTACAGTGCTCTACTATTTTCACGAGGAGCGACAAATACAAATATTTGTTATTGTTTATTATCTATGTACGTATACATTTCGTCCTTTTTAATCTGGACTCATCAGCATAAAGATATGACTATTCACTACCGGTCATGCGATTCGAAATCCTGGATTACAAGTATTTTTCAACTTAAATAGTCTAAAGAAGCTTTGAGTGATTTTAAACAAAACAAAAAAATGAAAATGCAGTTTAAATTCCCAGAGAAACTAACTAAATCCAATATATTGCAGATTTAACATTCGTTGGAAAATTCATTAAAAAAAATAATAATAAGTAAATAAAATAAAAAGGGGGATTAAGTATCTAACAGTGAAACAAAAACAGGAGACCTTAACTTAAACGTGTAATATTAACACGGGGATCATCAGCAGTTTACCATGTAACTGTATCGAAGATTTAAAAACAGGACAGTTATAATATTCATGGCTCTCCAATGGTATTGATCAAACTACCATTTCCCCAATAATCAAGTGTAGAAATAATTCAGCTTAAAATTTCACTAATATATACATAAATAATAATAATAATAATAATAATAATAATAATAATAATAATAATAATAATAATAATAATAATAATAATAATAATAATAATAATAATAATAATAATAATAATAATAGTAATAATAATAATAATATATAAGGCAGTCGGATTATCGAGGTTAGACAGCGATAGCTTACGTTCAAATGAATTAATATCTAATTCTCAATAGCTAGTCAATTACGAACATTTTCTCGGCTGCCTTCTTACATGATAAAATTTTAAATTCTAATCGACTTCATCGATTACATATTATATTCGACAGAATATTTCTTTCTCTAAAAAAACTTTCAAGATATTCACCGTTTGTTAAAATAAAAAATTCCAAAGTGGCGTTAAAAATCTCTGGGTAAGTAATTTTTCAGAGGTTTTCATTTATTTGCATAAATACTAAGTTTTAATAATTAAATTCAAACACTTATTAGGATTACTTATTCACATTTTCCTAACTATTTTTTTTCAAAATAGTAAAAACGCGCGCACAAACAAATGGATGTGGCTTGCGAACGGCCATATTAATTAATTATTATGATGTTTCGCATTCCACACGTGTTTACAAAGGACATTCTACGGAGGACCAGCCTTTATGTATTTATGTACGTTTTAACATTTGTGTTTTTTTTTTGTCAGCAGAGAATAGTCAAATATGTTATAATTAAGGTTAAAAATTGAAAGATTATTTTTTATATATTTAATTATGTTTAAATTTGTGACCGTGCGCAATTCGAAGAACATTTTGACAGCCAAAAACTGTCGTTCGGAGTTTGGAATAAAAACAAAGCCAACCGCAATGATGTAAAAAAAAATTAGAATCTCAAACATTCAATAATTGGACATTTCTTTGTAATCGTGCGAAATTCGAAAGCAATTTGGATGCATTTAAACTGTCGATCATAAATTTATATCCAATACTTTAATATAAAGATTACAACAGCATTAACATAACATAATTTTTTCAATACTTATGATAGGTTACCACTTATCAAAGCCCGGGGGCCACTCGAGGATAAGGGTTCAAGAGACTTTCAGTTGTGCGATGATCGCCGTCATGATCGCCGTCATGATCGTCGTCATGATCGCCGTCATGATCGTCGTCATGATCGCCGTCATGATCGCCGTCATGATCGTCGTCATGATCGCCGTCATGATCGTCGTCATGATCGTCGTCATGATCGTCACCTCGAGAAGATTGGAATCAGTGGGTGGGATATGCAAAAGATTACTTAAGAGGAATTGATTATCAAAGAGGATGGCTCAACAAGTATTTGTTTGCATCAGCCTTGAAGATGACCATGTTGTATTCGGTTGAGAAGCAGCATCGTAGTAACTTGTTCCACAGAGGAAATGTTTGAGGAAATAAACTTTGTTCGTGGAAGTTCCGTTTTGTTTTTAGTACAGAGAGGGAGAAAGGAAAATTCACTGCTGTGGTTGTAGCTAGACGAGTTCTTGCTGTGAATGTTTTTTTCCTGAGGAGGGGGATGGGTAGAAAACGAGGAATTGGAGCTCTGTCAAAAACCTACCATACGATGCAGTAGAGGGGGGGGCTGTGAACGAAAGGAAAGAGAAGAGATCACCCCCATTAGATTTTGAAGTCGGTTTTTGTAGTCTGCCAAGGCAAGAAAAAGTGATCTGAGCAGCCCCCCCCCTCATAGTTTTATTGCAATTTGGTATTACTTGATTCATTAGTGACAATAATAATTAACTTTAACTTTCAGAAAATACATATTTAGAAAGAATAATAAAAGAAAAAAGATGCTTAATCGTGCGAGACAAGCATTCAAGTAAGGCTCCACAGAATAGCGCTGTGTAGTTACAATGTCTGAAATTAAGTAGAGAATGCTTCAAAAGACGTCCGATAGATTTAAAATTAATACTGCCAAATGAGAAGCGGCAAAAAGAGCATAGCCATTGTATGAATCGGCTACAAGATAACCTACGACATAATCCACAAGCATTGATATAAGTGAATGCTTAAAGATGTACACAATATCTGACAAAATTGTCAACTTTATGGAGAAAACAATGGAAACAGTGAGATTAGAGCTGACAGCTGGAAGGCAACACCTGACAGATGTTACCTTTCAACCATATGATCTACATGAATGAAAGTTAATGATAATACCTTGTTCTTCTACGCGTTTATTTTTTTCGGTCCTTCCAGACTGAGGGAAGGGCGCCTGCAAATAAGTTCGTTCATACCGCGAAAAAGCACTAAATAAAGACAAAACGGTTGGAAGTCAGATGAGATTTATTCGACTAGATCTTTGTTCAAAATCCCTGAACAGTTTGATTGGGGGGAGCAAAGGGAGATTGATAATCAATGTTTAATCATATTTTAAAAGAGAAATGTTTAAATCTATGTTCACGCGTGTGTAAACGTGTATTTGTGCGTTTACTGCACAGGTCGTGATCGTCCGCTCGTTGTGCCGGTCCAAAGTCGTTGTTAAAGTGCGACACCGGTCGCAGTGTCAACGTTTTTTAGGTTACAATGGTGCTCGTTTACCTCTACCGGATAACAAACTTGCCAATAAAGATTCTTAACCCGACTAAATTAAAATATAAGTCCAAGGAACACAACCCATTAGCTAAGTCCAGGGACCTATCTGGCTTGGAGACGCACACATACCTAATTGCCTGTCAGACCTCAGGAAACTAAACTGACTGTGCCATGCCCCGAAGTCAAAATCTCACTCTATTCCCCTGACCATCTGCTGGAATATATCTATTTTCACCGAAACTCACTACATCCGTCTCTCTTCTCAGTTAATACCTATCCGACCATCAAGAAACTGAACTTGAGATAATGGCCACTGTAGCAGCCATCACGCGGGCCCGGAGGGAAAGAAAGTGAAGGTTGCATAAATCAGGTGCGGCAAAGAAAGCTAAATAAAAGGCGGTGTTTGTTTGGGTCGAGCGCAGTTGAGTAGAGAACGTCTCGAAGTTCGCATGCGTTTGGATAATACGGTTAAAAGAAGGATAAACGTTTTGCCCGGAAGAAAAAGGAACACAAGTCATTGTTACAGCCACTCCTGTAACTGTCCAATCTGCTACAAATATGAACATCAAAGACACAATGCCCACGGGGTCCCGGCCATTATTCTTGACATCACCACAGCAGGAAAACCTCTTACCTGAAAAACACATTTTCTCAAGTGGACAAATGGAATTCCGAATGGCCCAAACTTTCAGATCAGACATATTGTTATGGTGTAAGCTGATCTACCTATTTCAGAAATAAATGGACTTACCCAGACACAGTAAATACAGTTACGACTAAACGGCGTGGCAGTAATTGATAGCATTCATTTGGCGTTCGGTAGCGATTGTGGTCGCATACTAGTCGAGGTTTCGATTCTAACAATTAGTTCAGCAGAAACTGGCCCATTTCAGTGGGATTTTATCTGCCGGGCTGTGGTATTCGTCCTGAGTAGTCTTAGGGGATCCACCCTCCCAGGATCTGCCTCCCGTTTTTGGACTGGAATATTTATTGCTTACTGCCTGAGACGCACCGATCCAGGAATATGACTCTTGGCCTTTTGGCTAAGATCAAAGTGTAGTATCTGTTCCGATGGATACTGCACCCCATAGACTGGTATTGACTTGGCCTTCGAGGCTTGATTTATGCCGGTCAATAGGTCTGTCCTGTGCAGTTCTAGAAGGTCCACCCTCCCAGGCTTTGCCTCCCCTCTTTGGGGAGGAGTAAGTTTATTGCTTACTGCCTGAGGCGCTTCTACCGGGGAATGCCGACGGGGCTGCCCTGGCAATTTTTAAACCCCACTTTCCCGACCCGACCTTGGATCACATCTTACTTGTGGGAGTAAGATAAAAACTGGTCTTGTGCCTAACTCCTGGAGAGGAGTAAATCAATACTCTTATGGTGCCGTACCTATAACGAACATTTGGACTCTTTCATTCTCAATAAATATTGGAAGCATAATGCTTCTCAGTTGTTTTACAAACCCGTCTACACTGGCAGTCAGAACTGACGGTCCACTTTTATTAATTCTCTGTTGTATATACGTTTCTCTAATATACTTGTTTTGCCTAGACCCCGTGTCCGTGTTTTCATTCCGGTCCCTAAACAGGCCCACAACAACATTAGAACTTATTCGAACTTACACGGACCTTTACAACAACAACTGTCGACGAGATATTCGAATTTACACGGGACTTTACAACAATTCGCGAACACCATTAAAAAGAACCTCACAAAAACTAACTACGAAGTATTCGAATTTACACGAGAAACAGCAACAATATTAAGGACTTTTCTTGAGAACCTTCAAAAATAGGACCCCACATAGACCGGCGACGTGGGATTTTAAATTTTAAACTTACACGACCACAAGGACTGACAGAGTGCTAAAGGATTAAGGGGAATCTTTTAAATAGACGCCACAACGAGCGACAAAGTATATTAAGGAAAACCTTAAAAAAAAAACTTGGAGAAATCGACTACAAATTAACCAGACAACGCCCTCGTTCTGAAAACTGGCTTTACTGGTAAAAAAAACACGTAAAGACCAAATTATTTCTCTCTCAACTGAAGAAAAGTCAGTTATTTTTTTTAATTTCTATTCCGTCACTGTTTTATTAAAAAAAAACACAAATAATTTATTTAGTGTAGACTTGATTCAACTATTAAAACTATGGGGATTATTCGAACATTACCAAAACCTGTGTCGCACGGCATGGAAGCAAGGATTCGAAACCTACATAACTTGAATTGTATTATTAAAATAAAAAGAAAACTTTAGTGTTATAATCCAGTTATTTTTTAACAAAACGAGCAAAATGTTGAAATCATATTGAATTTTAACAAATAGAGTGTTAATTATGAGGAAAAATAAATTCCAACATAATTAAAAGTATTAAAAAACGAAAACGTTTTCTTTGTAAAACGAAATTTTTTTTTTTTAAGTTTTGAACAGTTAATTCGTTCAACAGTGAAGGAAAAGGCAGGATTAACTAACAAAAAAGGTCTGTCGATTTTCTTTCGTTAATAAGGAACTAAGTAAATAAGTTTTTATACGAACTTATGTTTCTTTCTTTCCACTGAGAGGTTATGAACTTATCCCACAGTAAGAAAAACTATGTACCGCGTTGATTATATATATATATATATATATATATATATATATATATATATATATATATATATATATATATATATATATATATATATACATATATAACGAGAAGTCAGTTATTTCAAGTGACAATATATAAAATGGAGGATTTCAATAACGTAATCTTGGAGCTTTTCAAGCATCAGCAAAATCAACAGCTACGATTACAGAAAGAACAGGCATCCTATCAAAATAAAATCGACGTAGAATCATTAGAACTATATAAAGAACAGCTTCCACAAAATAAATGAATTGATTCAGACCTAACAGAAACAGCAGCAATTATTGAAATTGTAATATGTGTGGCAAAATCGTACAGAACACGTTTTTGGAAGACCATTGAAACTTTCACTTACAATACTAACAATGGGGTAACTTTTGCCTCGTACTTCAGGCATTATGAATACCTATCATTGAGACTGAAAACTGGACTGATTTTAAAGTTTCTGTTACTATTAAAGAACATTGGGCACAGTCGAACATACGAAATTTGTAAATTACATTTTATTTTCACGGAAAGATAAAACAGATAAACAAATCAATTGCTTAAAATTAAAAGAACAAAAGAAAAAAGGGACGAATAGTTAAAAGTATCAGATTTAAAAGAATAAATATGAGAAAATGAACAGGTTTATACCCTCCGCGACCCCCTCACCTCGCGCAAAATAAAATGACATTCTGCTTTTTACGTGAAGACACTGAAAAGCGGAAAGAAAGAAAAAATATATTTAGAATTTAGAGTGGGGAATCAGTTTCATATATAAATTTAACGTAAAATGATCCTCTATTTCCAGTTCATTCTAACTTTTTAAGACATTTAACCTAATTCTTTTACTATTAACCATAAGTACGAGTGGCAAGGTCATAAAACCACATGAAATCGCCTAAAAATACCCCCCCGCAAAAAAAGATATGCAAATTAAGTTAGGAAAAAGTAATTTTTGCACGCGTCCTTTGAAAAGTAAAAGGTTTTCATAAGTTATCATTTTTTTAATTAAATACCTGTAATTAATTACTTCTAATATTGATAAAACTATTCCGTATATATATAGGTAAATAGGACAATCAAATTATAGCCGAATAACACATAACATTAATTTATTTTAAACTGTTGAAAAAATAATTATGCAAATTAGATATAAAACAACTGTGTTTGAGCCTTTGTTTGCTTATATATATATCCTTCGGCCTTTCGGCTAAGATCAAAGTGTAGTATCTGTTCCGATGGATACTGCACGCCTGTCCTGTGCAGTTCTAGGAGGTCCACCCTCCCAGGCTTCGCCTCCCCTCTTTGGGGAGGAGTAAGTTTATTGCTTACTGTCTGAGGCGCCCCTACCGGGGAATGCCGACGGGGCTGCCCAGGCAATTTTTAAATGGCCAGAGTGCTCACCTCTCGAGCGCTGGCTTTTAACCCCACTTTCTCGACCCAAGCTGTGGTCACATCTTACTTGTGGGAGTAAGATAAAACTGGCCTTGTGCCTAACTCCGGGAGGAGTAAATATATATATATATATATATAGTATTTGAAAAGTTATAGGGTGTATTATTGATTGAAATAACAGCAGACCGTTTGTAGTAATGTGGCTGCAATGAATGAGAAATTACTTCGTACTTATTAATTTAGAAAAAAAATTATAAATAGAGATTAAAACAACAATTATTTTTATAACATTTATATGTATATGTATATATATATATATATATATATACATATATATATATATATACATATATATATATATATATATATATACATATATATATATATACATATATATATATATATATATATATATATATATATAGAGAGAGAGAGAGAGAGAGAGAGAGAGAGAGAGAGAGACGTGTGAATTAATGATACCTTTCTGAAGATCGGATCTACCGTGAAACTGCAGTAAAATCTTTAGACAAAACCCTTGTGTATAAGACTTGTCTTGTTTCGGATCTGTTCCGATTCCGAGAAATTGATTTAAGTCTATAAACGCCAAATCGGCGGGCGCGTATAGCGAGCAGTTGAGAGAGTGATTCAACAACAACAACAACAAACGGGGTCAGAATCTCGCTTTTAAGACAGATTATTACAGCTCTTTCATAAATTCTCGCAGACTGTACCAATCCTAGTAAAGGGGGCTATAATTTCATTTTTAAACTAAACATTCATTATTTTTACCTAATAATAACATATATATATATATATATATATATATATATATATATATATATATATATATATATATATATATATATATATCATATGGATGCGAATTTGGAGTGGTGTCGTCATATAGAAAGGTTTGGAACAGAAGTATTGTGATGTGTGAGAAAATGTGTTAGTATAACCTGTTGTCATTTAAGAGAGGGAGAGAGAAAGAGAGAGGGAGAGCGAGAGAAAGAGAGAGAAAAAAAAATAGAGAAAAAAAAAGAAAGAGAGAGAGGGCGATCGCCTCTGTCCCCTGTCATCCCGCCATTCACTCGGGCCATTCACTCTGGCTTTCAAATCCTGGACCTCGACATGAAGAAACGCGGTTTCGTCACTCTTTCCTTTGAGCGTACCACAACTTAACCGACAAAGTGAAAGTGGTAAGTATATGTTTGCCCCCCATATTTATGGCGATTCTGACGTATTGCGTCCATCTGTACTGTATGTCAACTTACACATTACAAACAGATCTACCCGGCGTTGCCCGGGGCCTTAGAAAAGAAACTAGAGTAGAAAAAAAAGTGTGGGTAACATTTAAAAAAAAAACCCGAATGTGAATTTTGATCTTCTTTTTTCAGGAGTGAAATTAAATGTTTATTTTGGTCTGAAAGTTACGCTGGACAGATGAAATGTAACATTATTACCTATGACTGACATAAGCGGTTCAGTTTTTCTGTATAACTTTTTTTTTTGTATATATATTATCATATTAAAGTGTACTGGTGAGTTTCCCTACACGTGAGTTTGCTCTTTTCTTTGTTTTTTCTTTGTTTTCGCCCCAAAAATGACCCACTGTATAGTGTAGGTTCTTTTCAAGACATTTCAATCTAAGAACTTTTTATTCTTTGTGGATTTTTCTGATGATTTTGTTGCGTTGCAGACACGATATTGACATAAAAATCTTGTTTGGCTCACGGCAAATGAAACGGACCGTAAAAAATACATCTCACACAAATGTTATGTTTTTTAGAAAATCTAAAAAATAAAAAAATAAAAATAAAAATAAAAATAAAAACATGTTTATTAGAAATATAAAATGAACCTGACTTATGTTTGAAAATGTTTCCACTTTAATTGCCCAATTAGCCGTTCTTTACAATTAACTCATAAAGTGACCCATCCGATACTAACATACTAGCTATCACTTTCACCCTCTCTGAATGTCTGTTGTTTGTTAGTCTATACAATATCTCCTCTCTTTTTCACCTCCCTCCCTTTCTCTCTTTTTTTTTTTACATACCTTTACCTCCGAATATTTTCCGTATTAATTCATTGTGCTGACTTTTACGACTGCGTAAATATAGAATGAAAGAAGAGAAAAACGTAATGAGGAGCTCACTGTTCGACTTATATTCAGTGTTGTTTTTCGAACATGAATCAGTTAGAATGAAAGAAAATCATTTTTTATGATCCCCACGTGCACTGAATATATCCATTAAAACCGCAAGTGAATCAATATTTTTTTTACTGAACCCAGCTTTCTGTCCTCCTATTCGCAGCCTATGATACCCTATTTTTTATTTTTTATATTTTCGAATCTGAAATATTGAGGGTGCGCTCAAGGATGTACCCAGCATTGCTTGTACGTAAGATGATTTAAGTACAGCGAAATCTATTGAAAAGATTTGGGGTCAATTTTTAAATCTTTAAGCACCATAGACGTTTGCAAGAAATCAACGAAACCCATATGTCATACTGATCGAAATCTCAAACTTCATATTAAGATTTTTATTTTTTTATTTTTGTCATTTTCATAATTTCATAAGTTATTAATCAAATAAAATAATCGTCTTTCCATTTTTATTCATGTCAGGTGAGAACGCAGACCTAATAATAATATTTTACCGCCTTTGATAAAAAAAAATAAGTATACCTAAGAAGGTACCCCGTGTACTGTTGTCTAGGCACATATATGGTCAGAAAGGGGGGTCTATATTCAAAATCGTTTTGTGCTTGTGAAGTATTTCCTTTGTATGCACTTTGGGCGTGAGCGCAGATGCCGCAATATTATTGTACACTATTTGATCAAAATGAAATATACTTATCCACATACATTGGTAAATATAATTTTAGAACATATATGTTATTTATCTATCTTAAAAATTGAAGGAGGGTTTTGTGATATATTTTTATGGATGTCCGGCGAGAATGCAGACCTCACAATATTATTTGTAGTTTCTTTTGATCAAAATTAAATATATTCATCCAAGTACCCTGGACAATATAGTTAAAGAATAAATATGATTACGGGGTTCTATCTCCAAAACCCTAATTTGTGAAATATTTTAGGAACGTCCGGCTCGAACCGAGACCCCATAATATTCTTGTACAGCCCGTATTTCTTTAAGTTACGTGTAAAAGTGTACACAAATGAAATTATTTTAACTGCAAATTATCCATATTGCTCGCATGGTAAACACTTAAGTTCAAAAACGCATCTGGCTATTATGATGGATTTTTGTTGTGTGGGGTCACTCTATTAAAAGTGGTTTAAACCAAAATATAAATGGTCTTTTTTACCCATCTATGGTAGGTGAATATTATAAAAAGAAGGAATCGAATGTGTACTGATTTAATTTAAAAGTAAGCAAACAGAAACGTTTTAAAAGGTAAAATTCACAATCGGCGGCTCATTCAGTAAAAACGAATTTATAAAAAAAATATGTTACTTCATGAACCAATTCACCTTCGAATTCTGAGTGATTTTTTTTTAAGATAGGAAAAAGGGAACAAGATACAGTGACTATTACTATTGCCGACATGAAATAGTTTAAAGGAAATACAATTGGTAAATTAGTTAAAAACAATTAACTTTATTTTACCTATTTATTTCTGACCTAAAACGTAAAATATTTTTTCTTTCTTGATCTGCATACCTGGAGCTAAAGAGAACTTCTACGAACAGAGTTCCTTTCCAGAAGCTAACCGTCCGTGGAACACAATACCACAGGTCTGCGTCAAATCTAACTATAACATGGTCATTTTCAAGTCCAATATTAAGACATTCTTATCAAGCTGTCCTCTTTAATAATCAAATTCGTCCCAGGTTCAACCATCGTCTTCAATCCTCAGGGTGTTTGTCTCACCGTCTACCCATAAACTCAGTAACCCTTATCCTCGAACGGACTTTCGGCCTTGATAAGCGGTGACTTGTTGGTACAAAAATATCGACTTACATTCAAGGATATTGTTCGAAGCGGATAAATACTTGCTGTGAATGTAATGTTATTTTCATCTATATACAATTATTGGATCTAAAGGACTTTCAAAACATTGACTCTTTTTTTTTTTAAACTAAAATTGCTGAGAGTAAAATATATTTCATCTCAGTTTATTAATTATAAAATAAATTTTGTTTGTTCCATTTTAATAGGATTTGAAAAGTGTAATTTAAAACATTACGGTATCGTTCGCTAATGCATGGAGTATTGTTGCCACGTAAAAAAATAGCTAATATTTACTAGAAGTTATCGGACTTTTAAGTTAGTGTAAACACCGATTTAGAGCAAAGCAGCAATATTTGTTTAGTCACGTGTTTACGTTAAACAAGATGACTACTTGCTCAGAATCGTTAACGTTAAAAGCTTATAATTTCTATTAAATATTAAATATTTATGTTTTAACGCAAATAGATTACAAATGAGTATTGATTTACTCCTCTCCAGGAGTTAGGCACAAGACCAGTTTTTATCTTACTCCCACAAGTAAGATGTGACCCACGGTCGGGTCGGGAAAGTAGGGTTTAAAAAATTGCCTGGGCAGCCCCGTCAGCATTCCCCGGTAGGGGCGCCTCAGACAGTAAGCAATAAACTTACTCCTCCCCAAAGAGGGGCGGCAAAGTCTGGGAGGGTGGACCTCCTAGAACTGCACAGGACAGACCCATTGACCGGCGTAAATCAAGCCCCGAAGGACAAGACAATACCAGTATGGGGTGCAGTATCCATCGGAACAGATACTACACTTTGATTTTAGCCAAAAGGCCAAGAGCAACGGAACGTAAATCATGTTTAATTAACTTCGCAGCTGTATTTTTTATTAAAATAATTTATGTCGATATTTTATCCGTTGTTGATATGACTTTTTCTCTAGCTTTCTCTTTATCTCTATATTTATACATCTATATCTAGGTGCGATTTAAGCTCTACCCTAAGCACACACATACCCTGTGTACACGGAAACACGCTACCTGGAAGAACGAATTGGGTTTTTTTAGCAAATCGGAAAAAATAAATCAAATACTTAAACAGAAATTAATGAAGAGCGCATTGAACGGCCAGCAGTAGAAATAAAAAATATTTCACAGAAAGAATGAATATATTTGGAATAATTAATGAGGAAATAAACATATATATATAACCTAAAATTGGAGTAGCTATTTGCAATTTTGTGTACTTGTAACAAACGAAAGTTAGCGGTGTATGTCTCGATATATATGTTACTGAAGAGAAATGCCAGGCCGTAATCAATGGATTCAACTGGAATTTAAATTTTCAATAACAAACCCAGAGACTGATAAATTACGTAATCGATTAGATAGTCAGAATCAAATATCGACGTTAAAGATACATTCCATTTAGATCCAAGATGTAAAATAAAGTGTATTCCTTTATACGCGTGTGATGGAAATATATTTTTTATAAGCATACAGTGCCATAATGTATTTTAATTTAATGAACTTTTTTATAAATCAAGGGGGACACGATAGCGCTCTATCCTTAATAGACTTCAAAAACGGCATATGCTAGAAATCTCATTTCTTTGATCAATCATAACTCAAAAACCAATAAACTAAATTAGTTAAAACTTTGCACAAAATTTTTATTTGATAGGTTCTATAAGTGTGTAGAATTTCAGCATCATTAGTCATGGCAACCCAGAGATCCAGAAAGGTCAGGCATGGTTTTGTGTTATCCGTGTGTACGTACGTACGTACGTACGTATGTGCCACCCTGTATCTCATAAACTATTTGATGGATTCAGCTGATTTTTGGCAGAGATAGAGGTTCTAGGGTCTAGTTGATGGCATTTTAATTTCAGTTTACCATATACCTTAGTTTTCCAGAAAATTCCAAAAAGCCTTATGAGAAGGCACTGTATTGATGCATAGCCTTTACAAAAGTAGTGACATTCCATGAAAAATGCCAGTATACTGAAATCATATGCCCTTAATAGGGTTAAGATGAAAATTCATATACACTAAATGTACAAAAGCAAGGACATTCCCAAATGTTTACACTTTTATTGTCATTAAGGGTATGCGAGCACAACAGGGCTATGTATTTTACTGGTAGGAATTTTTCTTCACACACTTCATCCACTCATGCATAGAGATGTATACTGTATACCCTTAATGACAATAAAAGTGTACAAATTTGGGAATTTCCTTGCTTTTGTACATTTAGTGTATATGAATTTTTATCTTAACCCTATTAAGGGACTTGATTTCAGTATACTGGCATTTATCATGGAATATTATAATGAACTTTGTATAAGTATATTGTTTTATGTTATTAATGAGTATGTCATGTTTATATATATTTTAAGGAAGAAAAAGAAAATATTTATTTGTAATAAATGATGGTTACAAAAAATAAGAATAAAAGTAATCTTACCAGGAAGAAAAGAGTACATGTGGTGAATATTACCGAAGTTGACGAATGTCGCGTAGAGCATTTCATTAAAACAATGATGTAATTAGTTGATGTAAAAGAAAAATGTTTACGTACTATTATTATCTACAACTGCCGGCCTCTAGAACTCCCTCTCTGCTCCCTGTTTCCTCAACTGTACCGACATGCAGAGGTTTAAAACTAATGTAAACAGACACCCCGCTACACAACTCCCAACTTAAGATAACCCCCTAAAACCTACACCCTTATTCTAAGTAACCCCTTACGTCTACAGTGGTAGCCTGCCTTGTTTGGGGTGAAATATGTGAGAAAAAAATCTAAGAAAAATTATTCAAAACAAATATAATTGTTTGTCTGATAGCTAAAGTCAATTATGCTATGATGGAAAATGTTTATTATTGACTTAAACTGATTTGTCTATTTAAGGCATTATCAAAAATGTCTCTATTTTACTAATGTTCTGGGCTAGAAAAAAATATTTCTTGGAAGGGCTTGAGGCGAAATACATAATATATGTGCAAAGAATATGGTGCAAGGATAAAAAAGAAAACGTCGCTAGTAAAAATCAAATATCGATTTATGAGATGCTATGCTATCGATGTCTAACTTCGGGAAATAATCCGTCTTAATTTCATATAAAGAATTAAAATATGTCCTAAAATACCGAATGCATCCTATATGTTTGGTTTTCTGTCAGATATGATTGCTTTATAGCATACTAACGAGACCCGTGTCCCGGTGTTTCCCGGTAATCTAGAGAAATCCAAGAAACTTCTTCTGCCAACCGTGAACACCATTTTACTATTCTTATTCTTGTTATTCTAATGTGTATAATATATCAATTATAATCAGTTACAAATGAAAGAATGTACAACGATGTAATTGCTGTTCATGGGTGCACGGCGCGATCTCAGAGCACACGGTAATAATGTCAAACATGAAAATCACAAACCAAACTGTAAATATGGAAGTTTAAAAGCGAATAATGGTCGTCAGTTTTTGATTTTTTTTAACGTTTTCTTTTTAATCTCAAATAAGCAAAGGCGTCAGAGGCTACTGTGAAAGGGGACATTTTTATACGGGGAGTTGATGAGTTGTTATGCAACATATTTGTTTACATTAGATTTAAATTTCTGCATGTTGGTACTGTCCGGGAAGTAGTGAGTAGTAAGGGATACTAAAAGCAAGCAAGCGTCCCGAGGAACTAAACTAAAAGCGAAGAACATTTTCCGGCATTTAGGGACTTCTACAGTGAAGAGGTGGGATTTTGCTGTAATTCGGGTGGGTCGAGGGTATTTTCGTTTGAGGGATACACATGCAATAAGTTTATCGGAACACATTCCGTAAAAGTACTTGTAAAACAAGACCAAGGATGAGGCACTGCAATGATGCGACAGGGGATGGGACTTGACAGACAGTACGGAATCTATTATGTAAGAAATTCTTCTTTACACTTTGTCTAAGAGGGAGAGGCTAGTGGTTGGTGCACTAGTCCAGATATGGAAACAATGTTCTATGCACGGGCGAATGATGGCTTCATTGAACTATAAGATACTGGCAGGTGTAACGAGGGTTATTGTCCGGTAATGTGAGTTTACCTTTTTTGCAGCAGACTTGGCAACTTATTCAAATTCATGTAGCAACTTATTCCAGTTGATTGACAACTGATACAAATTCATGTTGCCTGAGAATGTCAGGCCGAGGTGTTTGAACGTTGAACTCTCGGGAATGGTAGTATCGGCCATGGCAATCGGTGGTTGGAAACGTTTCTTATAATTGTTAAAGGACAGAAGATTTGTCTTGGTAGTATTAAATGTGACCAACCATTTTTGGTCCCATTCTGCTACAGGATCGAGGTCAAGGATTCAAAATTTATGTGTAGAAAAATTAAGATGCAATGAAAGTCAAGTAAAGCGTATTTAGTTACAACGGAAAAAGAAATGTGTAAAAGGTTAATTACATTTTAAACTATCCGTTTATTGTATGTTAGACCTGGCCATTTTTTTTTCATAGTGTCTTAGCTACAATGTATAAGTAACGCCTCAATTTGATACACAGCATATTTTTACGTGACGCCAAGTCATAAGAGTTAAGAAAAAGGTTACAAAACAAAAAAAACTAATGTGGTGACTTTCATATCCTAGACTTTGACATGAAAAAAAAACGCGGTTTCCTCTTTCTTTCCTTTTACCTTACTACACAGCGGAACCGACGAAGTTAGAGTGGTAAGTACGTGTTTTTCCTCATATTTATTGCAACTGATTATTAGATCGAGCCGGACATACGTACGTTTTCTTTTATCATTTAGATTAGCTCTAATATATGGGGCTAACAAGTTATTGAGCTTATTTTATTTGCAGATTCCGATTAATTCGCATAGATATCCGCTTCCTAGGCGATTTTGAATTAATTTGTGCAATTATATATATTTTTTATATACTCATTATATTTATTTATTTATAATTTTACAGAAGATCTGATCAAATCAACATGGTACCCTAGGTGTCAAGTCGGGAGCAGACTGAAATTAAAAAATAATGTTTTTTAAGTTAATTTATATTTATAAACAAATCGCTACCCGGCTACTTTTAGCCACATTTAATCTCCGGATAAGCAATAGCTCATTCTCGGATAAGTTCGCTGTTTTTTCTCTCTCTCCCTTCCAACTTGTTTTCCTTTTTTCCCCCGAATTATATTTTTTTCCAACCCCCTTTTTTGAAACTTTAACGTGGAAAGACCCTCACTAATTAACTATCGGAAAAAATATTTTTTTTAAAAACAGCGAAATTATCCCATGAATGACCTACCGCTTCGTCTGAGTTCAAATATGGCTGAAGATAGCCGGGTAACGATTTGTTTATAAATATAAATACACTAAAAAACACTATTTTTCAATCTGAGTTCGCTTCCGGTATGAAACCTATTGTACTATGTTGATTTCATCTGATCTTATGTAACATTATTGATAAATAAATATTATGAGGACTAAAAAAAAAAGGTATTTTATATATCTTTATTTTGAAATTCAGAAATTCTGATGATGAAGTATATCTTCGAAAATTAAATTGGAAAAAAAAGAAGTTAATAAAACTAAATGCATTGTATGGCGTTCTAATTGCTCATTATTATTTTTAATAATTAATATTACCATATAAACAATGATTTCTAAACAAGGACACCATTTCTTATTATGCTATTATTATTAAATAATCGAACACTCTTTTGGATTCGTTTCTATCAAACGTAACCAAAAACTATATATAAGTATATATAAGTATTATATATATATATATATATATATATATATATATATATATATATATATATATATATATATATATATATATATATAAGTATTATATAAGTATTATAAGTATATATAAGTATTATATAAGTATTATTAAACACTGTAAGAAACAGACAAGGTTCTATCTTCTCAAAGAAGAGAAGTAGAAACGTTGCTAGATTCGAATATATTATTATATTCATCTCAGAGTGTTTTTTTTAATATACACAGACGTATATATGTTTCATGTTTTAACCAACAATCATCAGTGCGAATTAAGTAACTGTACCGCCGGTCAAACGATTCGCACCTCATAACCGAATGACTCAAATATAAGCTTCTTGCCGCTCGGCCGTCATATATAGATATTCGAGTTGGATGCATGGTACTTATTAATCATATGAAAAATAATTTTGGGAAATCGGAATAAATCCGATCCAAGACAGCAAATCTTACACACAAGGGTCTTATCTTAACACTTTACTGCAGTTTCACGGTAGATCCGATCTTCAGAAATATATTCTTATCTCACACGTCTGTATACATTTGGATGCTAATTTGGAGTTTGGTCGTCATATAGAATATTCTTCAGCAGAAGTATTGAGATGTGTACGAAATGTGTTATTGTAACCTGTTGTCATAGAAAAGAGAAGCAAAGAGAGAGAGAGAAAGAGAGAGAAAGAGAGAGAGAGAGAGAGAGATAGACAGACAGACAGACAGACAGACAGATCGCCTCTGTTCCATTTAATCCCGATATTGCCTCAGGCTATTCACGCTTGCTTTCAAATCCTTGACCTCGAGATGAAGAAACGCGGTTTCGTCTCTCTTTCGTTTACTATACCAATCACACGGTTTCCACTTAAACCATATGTTTTACTCGATACACACTCCTTGGATGGCTCCGCATACATATATATATATATATATATATATATATATATATATATATATATATATATATATATATTGGTACAGAAAAATTAGTACAACATTCGTACCGTCGGTTTCAAACACGGAAGGACTTAGCCATCCGGCTCTCTTCAGCTTCTGTTGTCATCTGTTTCGGAAGCTGAAGAGAGCCGGATGGCTAAGTTCGTCCGTATTTGAAACCGACGGTACGAATGTTGTACTAATTTTTCTGTACCAATATAATTAAATATTACGCTCTTAATTTTTAATTTTCAACTTGAATTCTTAATTAATCGAGCACTCTGCTGGGATTTTTCCTACCATATTACAAAGAAGTTATATATATATATATATATATATATATATATATATATATATATATATATATATAGCAACAATAACTCTTGCTAAACTATTTAATTATGGAGATATTCGTGGTTTGTTCTGTTACTTAAATCTGAAAAAAAAAACGAGATTCTACTTTTTTAGGCGATTATATGTGAACATGATCCCCTATTTCCGCGCTATTCTTGTTTTTTGAGAGCAGTTAACTAAAAGAGTTTTATCAATAACCCTAAGTCCGAGTGGCAAGGTCGTAAAAGCACACATAATCACCTAAAAAACAGCAGAGACACTACTCGCCCCCACCCCTAAAAAACACAATAGTTATCTCTAATAGCAAAAAAAATGGTGAACTGTCTTAAAACGCTAGAATGGCCCGAAAATTGGGAATCATTTTATGTTAAATTTATATGCGAAACTGATCCCTCACTCTAAATTCTAAAAAAAATTGTTGTTTTTTTCTTTTTTCTGTTAAGTTTTTTAGGGTATTAACATGTAATCGCCTAAAAAAATAGAATCTCAGTTTTTGTTTTAATACATAATTTTCCAAGCAGTTATCATATGTTTCATATTTCCCCCTTTTTACATACGTTTTATTGGTTTTATGTTCTTGTTAATTTACAGTGGGATAAAAATGTATAAATATCAGCGAGCGATGATGCATGTATATTTCATTTTTCTTTAACTATTAATTTCAAATCCTTAGCCTGAGATAAAAATAGAAAAAGAGAAAGAGAGAGACAAAGAGGAAACGAGAAACAAGGAAAGGGCATGAAACATAGAACCTATTTGAGGTGTGTCAAAACGAATGCTGGATCAACTTGCTACTTCCCCCGTCATTATTTTTTATGATTCCAAAATGGCTCTTTATAACATCACATACAGAAGTCTCTTGAGAAAAAATATCAGATTTGTGGAGTGTTCAATGCAATTTTTGTATAATTTATTCATGTAAACAAAATATAGTAATTCTGAGATTTCGTGTTTCACTCCGGCCCGCGATCTCCTTCCAAAAGTCTCGTTTGGCGCTCACTTTGAAAAGGTTGCCCGCCCCTGTTCTAGATCAATTAACTCGTTGATCTAGTGGTCATCATCAATTCGCTGTTCAGATACCTCGTTATAATATCTTCCTATTCGAATAGATTCTATCCAAGAACGGAAGGATTGTGGAACCCTCTTGTCATTGAATTAAAGTTCGATACTCAACACTCAACACTCAACACTCAACAGTGTTCAATGTTTTAATCACTGGTTGCTTTTGCGTTTTTGTGCTTTTCTTGTATAAAAAAAATTTGTGACAAATGTTAGACTATAAAAACCTTGTGACAAATTTTAGACTATAAAAACTTTGTGACAAATTTTAGACTATAAAAAACTTGCTGCAAATTTTAGACTATAAAAAACTTGTGACAAATTGTAGACTATAAAAAACTTGTGACAAATTTTAGACTATAAAAAACTTGTTACAAATTTTAGACTATAAAAACTTTGTGACAAATTTTAAACTATAAAAAACTTGTTACAAATTTTAGACTATAAAAACTTGTGACAAATTTTAGACTATAAAAAACTTGTGACAACTTTTAGACTATAAAAAACTTGTAACAAATTTTAGACATTAAAAACTTTGTGACAAATTTTAGACTATAAAAAACTTGTGACAAATTTTAGACTATAATAAACTTGTGACAAATTTTAGACTATAAAAACTTGTGACAAATTTTAGACTATAAAAAACTTGTGACAAATTTTAGACTATAAAAACTTGTGACAACTTTTAGACTATAAAAAACCTGTGACAAATGTTAGACTATAAAAACTTGTAACAAATTTTAGACTATAAAAAACTTGTGACAAATTTTAGACTATAAAAGCCTTGTGACAAATGTTAGACTATAAAAACTTGTGACAAATTTTAGACTATAAAAAACTTTTGTTATTCTTTCGAGCAAATAAAATGAAGGGATAATTAATAATAATAATAATTTCAGGGTTGCTTGTAAATTAAGTTAAAATATATTCTGAAATGTTTTTTCATAGTTTCTTCTTACAGTGAGCAAATGAAATGAAAAATACATTTATTTGGCGAAATTTCTGGTCAAAAAATTATACTTAATACTCATCGATTTGGTATAATTTAAAATTATTACTAATGATATTGTCTCTTAATATTATTTATAATTATACTTAATACTCGTCAATTTAGTATTATTTAAAATTATTACTAATGATATAGGCTCTTATTATTATTTATAATTATACTTAATACTCGTCGTTTGGTATCATTTAAAATTATTACTAATGATATAGGCTCTTATTATTAATTATATGTTCAATGAATGAGATGTGAAATTTTCTGTATTATTATAGTCAAGTCAGCACCCCCTTCAATACAAAATGAGATTCTACGTTTTCCAGGCGATTAGGTGTGAACGCCCAGATGTTAGCAAAATGGGAAGTTTAAAAGGTCTTTACAAACAGGAAAAAAAACTGAGTTTGTTAAATAATTAAAACTAAATGATGTGCCATTTTATACAAAACCTCTTGAGTGACAAAATATTTTCCATTGTTTAAAAGTTTTCTTTGTAATCAAAATGTAGCAGCAGCAATTAAGTTGCAGCCATTATGAAATGAAGAGGATACTGCACAAACAGTTCATTTTATTTATAAGGTTTTGACATTTTGGAAAATTGTCAAGTGTCAAAGAAATTTATGGCAACACTAAGAAAAATGATCCACTGAAACAAGTTATATCAGATTTAAATGATGGAAATCTTCTATTTCATTCTAATTTTTGAAAAAGAGTACAAAGAAATGAAAAGCAAGCAAGGAAAAATAATTAAATCATTAAAAAGGGATACTAGTCGCCATTGAACATATATGCAATGGTTTAACTGATGGTTTGGTTTTATGGTAATAAATCAATAATTCTAATCTGCTTCCTAATAATGTATATAGTTGCTAATTAACTAATTACTGGATATTACTAAAACAAATATCTTACTAAAACATTTCTAAGCAATTATTATTTAGTTGTAATTTTGGTCTTCACATGTTCGTCTCCCAGTTGTAACCTCAGTCGCATGTTTGCCAGGCCTGATATAAGTATCGCCATATAGACGTGAACAGATAGCGTCGGAGGGGCTTATCTTTCTTCGTTTTAACATACAAAATAAACTTTGGACATTCTTTTAAGAAGAAAAGGTTTTAGCGGAATTTAAAATAAAAAACAAAGAAGTTAATACATAGTTTGATATTTCTTTAATAACAAAAATGCCACCATTTTTTTAGATGTGTCAGAATTTGACATAAAAGTTCAGTTTTATATACGTTATAAAATAATGTCCGGACAAAAAAGTGCTATTTAAACGAAATATCTATTTTATCCAACGTTTAGTCGAATATCAAGCAAAATCCAACAGTCCTTACTTTAGAATTGGACCGATATTCGTTATTAGAAAGTACACCTTTTTAAAACCCACATCATGAAGAAAACAGAAATTATTTTTAGAATAAAAGATATTCGTTATTGTTACACCGGCCGTTCTTACACAGGAGAAACTACACCGGTTGTCACTATAAATAGTGCGAGACAAGAAGACAAAGCACAGTCTTGTAACTGTCTAGCCAAGAGCTAGTCACTTTCTTACTTTGTTAATACACTTGTTAAACCAACCCTCGACTTGACTTCCTTTATTTATTATTTACTGTGGAACAACTTCACAACAGTTATTTACTATTTTCTTTGTGAAAATTTTCTGATAATATTCGAAAATATTGTTTATACTTTTAACACTAAAGATAAAATATTGCGAATTTATATAAATTAACATTTATACTTAAATAGCAGAATTCTGGTGGTAAAAAGTCAAGAAGTATTTTTTCAAAATATTCAATTCAACTGTTATTCGCTATTCAGTTATGTCAGCGTTGACTACGATTGACAGAATGCCAAGAAATAACCCGTCCCCAGTCAAAGAATAAACGTGTATGCTATACAAGCCTGTAATAAGGATGGCCTTGCCTAAAAGCCAAAAGCGGATATGACACCGATCCATTTTGTCTATGCTGGAATCATCACAACACGAGGTTGAAAAATGAATGTTTGGTATTTTACAGCCAGTATTGGAACACTATAGAAAATACTGCTTAAAAGATTCATTTTCTTTTGCAAATTACATTCAACACTCTAAGGTTACTAATAAATGTGTTTTCCTACGATATTAGTAACCTATTTACTTGTGTCCCTATTTGGGAAACTATAGATATCTGTTCCGAGTTTTATATCGTAGCCAGTTCCTTTCCATTCCTGAGAGCATGTTCGCTGAGCTGATAAAATTTGCATCTGTGGACCTTCGTTTTAACGATGTAATTATAGCCAAATAGAAATTGAATAGAAAACGGACACACGTAATATCGGGCCAAGACGAGTCGCAACTCTGTGCACGGATTTCTTTCATTCAATTTTTTGGACTTCTATCACATTTATTAAATATTCTGATGATTCCTAGTTATGGTAAATGTATAATAGGCAATTCTTTGTTACGCACCTTTTCTACGATAAAATGTTTGTAAAAATAATAATTTTCATTTGTCTCGATGACTCAGTTCTAGGATCAGCGATTGCAAATATTTTTATGGGTTTCTATGAAAAAGAATTATTATCTGGACCCATAAAACTGTTAATCTACTTTCACTATGTACACGACATATTTTGCCTCTTCGATAACAAACCAGCGGCAAATACATTTTTCTCGTTACTAAATAAAATGCATCCCGCATTAAAATATACTCATGAAAGAAGAATGCAATTAAAATTTGGCTTTCGTCGATGTGTTAGTAACAAAAGCCCCATCATGTTTCCTTAGATCGATTTAACGTAAACGTACATTAACAGACTTGTATTTATTTTGGTTTTTAATAGAGTGGGGATGGCAAATCTATGCTCCAAGCTCCATCCCCTGTCCCTTCACCGTAATGTTACATCCTTGTTCTTTTTTTACAAGTACTTAAATGGAATATGATCTGATGAAGTTGCTACTCTGGTTCCCCCCTCGACGTAAATACACCCGACCAACGCGATAATAAGTTAAATCCCATCCATTCAATGTGGATGTCGTGAGATGCGGGAGAGCGTTCTACTCCAATAGCTTGTTTTCTCGAACTGTCAGTCTTTGGAACTCCGTCCCTGCTCTCTGTTTCTCTGACTATACCGACATGCATACATTTAAGTATAACGTAAACAAACATCTCACTGCACAACTCCTCACTTAGGATGTCTCCTTTAATTTTGGCCCCTAATCCACAGTAGCCCTTTTTCAGTGGCAATATGCCTTGTTTGGGATGAACTCAAGTTTTTTTAAAAAGTAATGTTTTTTATTTCTTTATCCAATTTTGATTTTGAACAAATCATGAGAGCTCTATGTGTTAGAGTCCAAATTAAATTTAACTTTCTTTTGCTAGGACAAAATGAATCCCAGTGAGTATATATATATATATATATATATATATATATATATATATATATATATATATTTTTAAGAGAGTATATATATATATTTTTAACTTAGTTAACCCCAAACAAGGCAAGTTGCAACTGTAGACGTAAGGGGCTACTGAGAATTATGGTGAAAGTTTTATGGGTCGTCGAGGGGGCACTAGAACAGCCAGTTCATCGGAGAATATTCTATTGAAGTACTTGTAAAACAAGCACTGGGATGCAACATTGCGGCGATGGGACAGGGGCTAGATCTTGGTGGATAGTGAGGAACCTATTAGATTAGAGACATTTTTGGATACTGTCTAAGAGGGAGAGACTAGTTGAAGATGCACCAGCTCAGATGTGACAACAATACTCTATGCATGGGCGGATGGTGGCCTTGTAGAGATATAGGATACTGTCAGGTGTGAGAAGTTCTCTAGCACAGTAAAGGGAGCCCACGTTCCTTGCAGTAGCCTTGGCAATGTCTTCTATGTATGTGTTCCAACTCATGTTACTTGTGAATGTAAGGCCGAGGAGTTTGAAAGTTGGGCTCCCGGGTAGGGTGTTATTATCCATGTTAATCGAATGTTTAAGATTTAAATTTAAAAAAAGAATCGGAATCGAAATCGGTAATTGTATCGGAATCGGGAATTTAGAACAGAATCAGTACACGAGTAGATCTTTCTAAATATTTATTCTCAAATGTTTATCTTATAATCGATTGAAAATTGTGAGACAACTAAACATTTATTTCTCCGTTAAAACAAAGCTGGTTTGCATTAGTTCGTCGTTAGTTGACAAAATGCTATTTTGACTGTTTTCATAAACAATTGAAAATAGTTGACAATTAGTTTGCAAAATATGAAGACGGTGTAGAAACAGAATAGTTAAGAAAGCCCCCTCCCCATGTTAAGAATTAGTTTCTAAATATTAATGTAACTATTTAGAAAACCATTCTTAACTTGAAGAGAGCAAGGGGACTTTGTTAACTATTCTGTGCCTTTCCTCTCATATTTTTATCTTAATTATACTGATTTCGTCGGTTAGATCTATTATCAATATCACAGATATATAGTAGATTTGACTTAGTGTAAAAAGAAAAACAAGGTACATATACTAATAATAGTAATACTACTACTAATAATAATGGTAAATTTGTGTGTAAACACTCGTATCAAAATATACGTATTTTGGTGAAGACTAGTCGCAAAATATACATATGTGCTGAAAGACTTTTACCAAAATATATGTATGTGTGTAAAGACATATCAAAATATACGTACATTGATAAAGACTCGTCGAAAAATATACGTATGTGTGTAAAGACTCATTTTAAAATATACGTATTTTGGTAAAAATTCGTCGAAAAATATACGTGTGTGTAAAGACTCGTACAAAAATATACGTATGTGTGTAAAGACTCGTACAAAAATATACGTATGTGTGTAAAGACTCGTACAAAAATATACGTATGTGTGTAAAGACTCGTACAAAAATATATGTATGCGCGTAAAAAAACCAACACGCACATTCGAAGCAAAATGGCAATCTTCAACTGTTGAGTTAATTTCTTGGCGAATTTCTCACTTACTGTGCCTAACCAAGGCAAACGATTGTAAATTGCACATTTAGTAACAGTATTTGGTTTTATTTCAGAAATATTAGATATCTCCAGTTTGATGACTGACCTAATCACATCTAGACGGTAGCCATTATTGAACAAAGTATAAGGATCTTGCTTCCCTGATTGCTGGAAAATTGCATATGTGGTACCAGTCTTCAAGAATACTGGAGAAAGAACTGACCCTCAGAATTATCGCCCTATCAGTCTATTCCCGCTTTTCGCTGAAATATTGGACTCTTAAATCTATCTAGCGATAGTTCGTCACCTCGTTAATGCTAAACCTCTTTCTGACCATCAGTCTGGATTTAGGCAATCACGATCTACTGCGGATATCCTAACGGTCATCTCTTAAAGCATATACCATACACTGTACAAAGCAGGTAGCGCTTGATATATCCAAAGCCTTTGACAAGGTCTTGCATAAAGGTCTTCTCGTAAAAATTGATTCATATGGTATTCCTGGACGAACATTTAATATAATTAGATCCTTCCTATCAAAAAGAAAGATCCAGGTTGTCCTCGATGGCTGTTCATCCAAACAACATTACATAAATGCAGGTGTGCCCCAGGGATCGATCCTTGGACCTTTATTGTTCCTGATTTTCATAAACGACCTCCGCGATGACATTGTGTCTGAGATGGGTATATTTGCTGACGACACCACGCTCTATTCTCGTCATGTGGGTAAAACGGGCGCACACATATCCGAGGCAATGGCTCAATCCTAGGAAAGTAGCCTCCAAGCTGTAGTGGAATGGGGTCATAAATGGATGGTAACATTTAATGCTGCTAAGACAAAGCTCTTTTCCTTCAACAACTACAAGAAACCTCTTCAACCACCGATGTCCATGGCAAATAACATCCTACCTGAGAGTCCAACGTTCAAACTCCTCGGTCTAACATTCACAAGTAAGATGAATTTGAACAAATACATAAAAGACATTGCCAAAGCTGCTGCAAAAAAAAGTGGGCCCCCTCTACCGAGCTAGAAAACTTCTCACTAGTCCCTCCCTTTTAGACAAGGCTCCAAAAACGAGTCGGTAATCTAATAGGTCCCTCACTACCCACCAAGCTCCAGCCCATGTCTCATCGCCGTAATGTTGCATCCTTGTGCATGTTTTACTAGTACTTCAATAGAATGTGCTCCGATGAACTTGCTCCGATTGTGCCCCCTCAACGTAAATACACTCGACCAACCCGAAAATCAGCTAAATCCCATCAATTAACTGTGGAGGTCCCGACATGCCGGTGAGCCTTCTACTCCAATAGCTTCTTTCCTCGTGATGCCCGCCTTTGGAACTCCCTCCCTGTTCCCTGTTTCCCCGACTGTACCTAATGCAGAAATTTAAAACTAGTCTGAACAAGCATCTCGCTGCACAGCTCCCAATTTAGGATGACCCCCTAAAACTTTCACCATAATTCTCAGTAGCCCCTTAAGTCTACAGTGGCAACTTGCCTTTTTTGGGGTGAGCAAAAAAGAACTTTAAAACATAACATTAAAAACAGTGGCAAATTACATCGTCCACGTGAAACGCCGAAATTAAAATTGGGCGGAAAAGTATAGTCGCAATCTTTATGCACAAAGAGAAATATGCTAACTAAAAGAAGAACGATAACTTCCTTTCATAATTTATTTATTAAAAATACACGATTATAAACTTGAGTTATCGTTCTTTCTTAGCTAGCCTCTTCATCGACTTGTTTAAATGGCGACAATATTTTTCTGACCTAATTTTTATTTCGGCGTTTCACGTGTACGATGAAACTTGGCATAACAAAAGAAAAGAAAAACCCAAAGCTGTTTTTTTGTTTTTTTACTAAAACATCGTTTAAGTTTTTAAAATATAAGTTGTTTATTTCACTCTAAATAATTTATGTGACTGAAATAGGAGTTAACTCTAAATAAAACGAGTATTTCAGACTATTGTTTGTAGCATAATCTAAACAAATATTCTTGTTCCTAGTTCAGTCGCGTAAATTGAACGAAAATGTATAAGAGAAGAAAGGCCAGCATGACTGTTTTATTTATTTATTTATTTATTTATTTTTTAGGGAATCTTTTACTTTACTCAGCAGAGTAAACACGCTCAAAAAACAAATATTCAACAAATAAAACTAACTTTAGGCGATAAAAGTTATTTTCAAACTTACCTGTGTCATTTCCAACTATTAAAAAGATTTTTAACCCGTTTCAATTGCTATTTATTAGAAATTAAATTATTAGGCACACGAATATCGCACAAAACAAGATGGCTGGTGTAAGGGGGGGGGCTACGTAATGATAAAGAGGACGGGCGACCATTTTCTTTTTTGCTAAATTCGATGCAAAAAAAAAACAAGAATTTTTTTTTTTACATCTAATAAAAATCCATTTATACTACGTAAAAATACAAACAAATTACATAGGTAAGTAGAAAAGTGTCTATTCTCGACGTAGGTCAACTTTACTTGTTGCAAATTTATGTTTTTAAACCCTTTCTCGTTCTCTTTTTGGACCCCGTTTTCGACTCTGCTGAGTAAAGTAAAAGATTCCCATTTTTTATTCGGGGGGGGGGTGATAAATGTTGATAACAGGATTTATTTAGAAGTGAAAGAAAACTTCCAATAAAACAAAACATTACAATTCAAACAGAAAATTCAATTTCATTGGTTTGTATTATAAGTGAAAGACGTTGTTATTTCAGACTCTGTATATTGATAACTTTTCAGGCCAAATGTTGAGCTTTTATTATTTGCTCTATAGTAAAAGGGGGTATTATAACAACAGAACAGATACTACACTACCTATCCCCATTAAAAGATATTCCGATTAAATCGAGTTTTTTTGTTTTCTTTTTGTTTTGTTTTTTTTGTTTTTTTTTTAATTTACAAAACATTATTTTTGTGGTTCTTTGGCTTTTTGGCTAGGATCAAACTGCTGACCTGGCGATTGGCCCGGAACGCATTACTCTTCAATGCCATGCAAAACAGTTCTGGAATGGATATCTCGCTCGAGTGGTTCCGCTCTAACACGCTCGAAGAAGAAACGACTGATCACGCTTTCTTCTAATGCCACAAATTCCGGCGGTACTGGATATATTTCAACGAGGTGACGGCTCGTATCGATTTTGAGCAGCCACTGCCGCTAAACCTATCCCACGTAATTGACAATGTCCGGCCGTTGTGGCATGGGAAGAGACAAATGGTGTTTCTCGTGACCCTGACCGTAACGCGAATGATGGTGTGGACGTCGCTTCTGAGAGATGGCCAGGATGTTGAATCTTGTGCTGATCAGAATCTGATCGCTTTTTACAAGCACCAGCTGAAGGTCAAAATCAGATGTGATAGAAAAAGATTACATTCCTCAGATTTTGAGAGAAAAAAGGTGGATACAAGTAGCAAGCTTGTGTGCACGAAAAGGATTCAAGTATGAGTACTTGTTCCCTACTTGGGCATTGCGCGCGCGATTCCTGGCTCTGTCAGACCCCAGATTTTCAGGTAAGTTTACCCTCTTAGCTAGTCGAGTGAATGAGTTACCCCCGCCACCCTGGTATTAGAAATCCTCCAAGATGCCCACTTCCAACTTTCAATTTTTTGTGCTCTGCCTCTCCCAATTTTCATATACATGGTGACTGGAGACCGCATGCGAATTTGTATTCCCTATAAACTTCCACTTTCAGTGGAAGGCGGAATGCCCGACTCTGTGCGAATACCAAAAAAGTGGTATTACCGGTTATTCAAGATATATATGAAGTAATTCCGAGATAGCATGTAGTATTTCTACTTTATGTTCTAATACTAATTTTGACAAAATGTTTAGCGTAAATATCTGGCTTATATAAATTATATATACGCACATGTTCTTACAATAATAAAATAAATAAATTAGAATTAAATAGAAAAACAAAACAATAATAGAAGTATTACTGGTAAAATATTATAACAATAATTCAACAATGTCAACATATATGCCAGCTCACACTTCGATAATGACTTATCTATTTTCTGCGAGAATAGTTCCTGACAAAAACAAACTCCAACCGAGAGTTACACATATTTTTCTTCTCTTTCTAAACATAAGGTATACCTCAAAAATTCAAATAACTATCTCATATAAATTTATGAAATTTCTTCAGTGTTATAGTTGAAACAAAAAACACATTTTACAATAAAATGTAAATGGAAACATCTTAAAATAATCATCGTATTTTAACACAAATTATTTAAGTCCGATAATTATACGTTTTTTTGTGTATTTTTAAAAATCGGTTGGAAAACCTAATTTCTCGTTATTTGTTAACATTAAACAATTTTTAAATATTCAGAATATTAAGTTACAAAACACAAAATTAATATTAATTTTGTGTTTGTAACTTAACATTCTGAATATCTAAAAATTATAGATACACGATGTTTATTATTATAGTTGATTATTGACGACAATGTGGCATCAGGTAGAACGCAAATAAATATAGATAAGATGGCAGAGTCATAAAGAGATGCAGGAACCAGTCCCTCAGAGTCCCTAAACATAACTGGTCCCCATCATGCGGGACTCATTTATGGAGTTTATCAGTTAACCAATTTACTACAAATTGTCGGACACTGCTGGTTTCCTGGCATCAAGTGCCTTAGACATTTCCCTGACACTTTTTGACGTGTTTTTATTTTCGAACGTAATTTTTGTTCAACAATTGCTTTCAAATGCCTATTGTCGAGAGTGTATAACCGGCATGATCACGTTGACACTCCGGTTCCTGTTAGATCAACGACGTTGAGCTTAGTCAGTATGAAAATGGGTGATCATGTGAGAATAACAGGTGTTGTATGTAGAATAGCTCTCTGCTCCTCTCAGCATAATGTCCAGTGTATCACATCTGATCTTGACCTTCAGCTGGTGCTTACAAAGAGCGATCAGATCCTGATCAGCACAAGATTCAACATCCTGGCCATCTCTCAGAAGCGACGTCCACGCCATCATTCGCGCTACGGTCAGGGTCATGAGAAACACCATTTGCCTCTTCCCATACCACAGCGGCCGGACATTGTCAATTACGTAGGATAGGGTAAGCGGCAGTGGCTGCTCAAGATCGATACGAGCCGTCACCTCCTTGCGACTAATCAAACAGTGTCGATTCAGTAGAAGTGTGGTTCAGAATTGCGCAACCCTTGCTTCATAATTGAATGCCTGCACAAGTCCCTTTACAAGGGGTATCCATTGTATCTTGAGACTTTGATGATGACCGTTTTCTGCCTTCTTCATCTTTAAAACACATAAGCACATAGATGCTGAAAACCGTCGTTAGGGGTTACCAAACATATTTGGTCCTCAAGTTACTTCAGGAGGTCAAACTCCGTTAATATACTGACATCAAGAGCTTTACATATTTCTCTGAAAGTTTAACGTGTGTTTTGTTCAACAATTGCTTTCAAACGTTAATTATGACAAGTGCATGGCCGTCTTCCACCCTCTTCATCTTCAAGCCTCCCATAACTAATACGGAAATTTATGAGAGCAATTTCTCGCCATGTTTTGTTAACATAAGCGATTGTTTGAAAAGCATTGTGGCCGAGTGTTTACTCATACAAGAAAAATATACGAATTTGTTATTTTTTTATCTTCGTTATTGACAGTTTATGAGTTTCAAAATTGTATTCTGAACGAAATTATTGGACATTAATTAAAGCGTATAAAAATTCTTCGCATAAAACGCTGCAAAACTAACAACATTAATCAACTTTTTAATAGAGTCGAAAATCGGTCATAATTTTAGTTTATTAATAACCACTCTGACACTACAATAAACACAAAAGCGAATAATATATTTGATAGAAATAATAGCAACATATATAAAGTAATAAAAATAATAATAAATAGCAACATATATGTGTGTGCGTGTGTGAGTCGGATTCTCAACGATAGACCGCTGTAGCATTACATGAGACACACCGATATTTGATTCTTCCTAGCTAGTGAATTACAAAGATTTTTATTCGATGTTCTTTACTAAAAAATAAATTTTAACCGATTTCATCGATTACATATTCTATCCAACCCGATATTTGTTTTAATAATAAACTATTCCATAGATTCACCGTTATTTTTAGTAGATATAAAACAGATGTGATTACTCAATGAAATGTATATGTTTGTTAAAAGTCGATTTGCATATGGCGAACGAAATCTTTTTTGTATTTACATTTTTCCTTTCGTTTTCTTATGGTTTATTCATTTTAGAGAGATAGTCTGATACATAGAGATATCCATGAAGACAGTGAGAGGAGAAGAGAGAAAGAAAGAGAGAGAGAGAGGTGAAGTGAGGTACACATGTCATGATTTTTCATTCGACGAGTTCGATTCACCGTTTACAAACGCTACTGATGCGCATTGTAGTAATGGTCTATCACATTTCTTTACATTAACAGATATGAGTTACTAATGCTTCTCTCGCTAATTTATTAGCTTAAAGCAAATATCGCCTGTGTTTGTTATCATTGTGGTTGTTTGACATCAGTATAAACTGATTGCTTCAACTCGAGATCAATTAATGGTATATCGACTGAATATTCTATAAGGTGTTTAGCAGTGTGATAAACTACATTAGTTATGTCATCTCCGTGGCTCAAATTACTCCTGAAAACTGCAAGAAGAAAATTTAATCTGAGCTTGTCAGAAATCTTATCAATATTGTTTATAAGATAAATTGTTTTTAGCATGGGTAAAGATATAAGAAGAAAAATGAGAAAAGTGCTCCTTAGTGTGTGGGGGTGAACACATAACACATCTTTGCAAAATATAATTTGATAAATGCTTATCTGCAATGTAAAGGCTCTTCTTAAATCAGATCGGTTTCGTTAGATAAAATTTTTAGTGGGCAGGAATTTGTTTACAATTTTATCTCTCTTTCGTTTTCCCCCCTTTTATTTATCTTCTTTGATTTTTCTCTTTTCTTTTCTTTTTCCTTTTTGTTCTTACTTTCTTTTATTTTTATTCTTCCTTTTTTCTTTTTCTTTTTTTAATTTTTTTTTCCTTTTCTCTTTTTCCTTTTACTCCATTCTTTTGATTTTTCTATATTTTTTCTATTCACCTTTTTTTTCTTCTTAATTGTTTCTCTTTTTCTTTGTTCGGGTTTTTTTAATGTATTCTTCCTTATTTCTTTTGTTTTGTTTTTTTTTTCGTTTTACTTTTTTCTTTTTATTCCTACTGTCTTTTATTTTTATTTATTTTTTCTTTTCGTTTTTTCTTTTTTCATTTTCTCTTTTTCCTTTTACTCCTTTCTTTTACTTTTTCTTTTTTTTCTATTAACCGTTTTCTTTCATTTTCTTCTTAATTTTTTTTCTTTTTGTCCTCTTTCCGGTTTTCTTTTTATTCTTCCTTCTTTCTTTTCGTTTTTCTTTTCGTTTTTCTTTTCTTGTTTCTCTTGTTCTTTCTCCTTTTTCCTTTTTGCTTCGGTCTTTTTTTTTTTACTTTATATTTTCTTTTTTTTCCTTTTCTTTTCTACCAATTATCTTCTCTTCAATTTTCTTTTTTCTATTCACTTTTATTTTTTATTTCCGTCATTTTTCGCTCTTCTCTTCCTTCTTCTTTTTCTTTTTTCTTTGTCTTTCTTTTATTTTTGTGTAGTTTTTTCCTTCCCGTTTTTATCAGTAATTTTGTATTCCTTCAGTCTTATCGTATTCGTTTTCCTTTCTTTCATTTATGATATTTCTACTTCCTATCGTCTTCTCTTTTATCTTTTTTTATTTTCATTATTAAACACTTTCTTTCCTTCAATTCCTTCTTTTTCTTACTTTTGTATTTTCTTTTGGTTTTGGTTTTGATTTTATTTTATTTTTTCTCTGATTTTTTTCAGTCTTTTATTTACTTTCTGATGTTTCTTGGTCATGTTCTATTTAATATTTCGTATTTTCTTTTTTCTTTTTTTCTTTTTCTTGATTCATTTTATTTGATTTCGTTTCGTCACTTTCTTTACACTTTAATATTTCGTATTTTCTTTCTTCTTTTTTTTCTTTTTCTTGATTCATTTTATTTGATTTCGTTTCGTCACTTTCTTTACACTTTAATATTTCGTATTTTCTTTCTTCTTTTTTTTCTTTTTCTTGATTCATTTTATTTGATTTCGTTTCGTCACTTTCTTTACGCTTTAATATTTCGTATTTAATTTTAATTTTATTTTTTTTCTTGATTCCTTTTATTTGATTTCGTTTCGTCACTTTCTTTACGCTTTAATATATCGTATTTTATTTTTATTCTTTTTTATTTTTCTTGATTCATTTTATTTGATTTCGTTTCGTAACTTTCTTTACACTTTAATATTTCGTATTTTCTTTTTTTCTTATTTTCTTCTTTTCTTGATTCATTTTATTTGATTTCGTTTCGTCACTTTCTTTACACTTTAATATTTCGTATTTTCTTTTTTTCTTATTTTCTTATTTTCTTATTTTCTTCTTTTCTTGATTCATTTTATTTGATTTCGTTTCGTCACATTCTTTACGCTTTAATGCATTCCCCTCATGCCTCACTTGAAATGTTTTTCTTATCCCATTCGTCATCATGTCCGCAACTCATTAAGCGTATCCTTTTTCCTTCACTTTCTCTTTCTTTTTCATTTTTCTATCTTTCACTTTTCTTTATATTTCCTTATTTTCTTTCCTTTGTCTTTATTGTTCCGTCTCTTTCAAACGTATTTTTATTTTATTTTTATTTTCATTACTTTCTGTGTCTTCTATTTCTTTTCTTTTATTTGGCTTCATTTTTTTCTATTCTCTTTCAAACTTATTTGTCTTTTCTTTCTTTCTACCCCTTTTTTATTTTCTGTGTCTTCTATTTCTTTTCTCTTTTTTGTTTCAAACTTTATTTTCCTTTTCTTTCTCTGCCTTACCTATTTGCCTGTAATTTTTCTTCGTGTTCTTTTCTTTCTTTATTCATATATTCGTTATGTGTCATGTTCTTCCTCTTCTTTTTCTATTCTTTATTTTCCTTTTTTTCTTTTCCCTTATTTTGTCTTTTCTGTCTTTATTTATTCCGATCATGTTTTGTTCTTTCTACCTTATCTTTTTTATCTTTTAATTTTCTTTTTCATTTCATTTCATTTCTTTCTCTTTACTTGCTTTTCGTCCGAGATTTTTCTTTCTCTTTCTTTTCTTGCGTTAGTTCTTTCCTTTTTTCATTCCTCTAATGTATCAACGTGTTTGAGACTTATTTAACATATATCTTCTGCATTTCTTTCTTTTTCTTTAATTAGTTTTCTTTTCTCCATTCTTTTGTTCTTTTCTTTACTTTCTTTCTATCTTTATTTACTCTCTTTCTCTCTTTCTTTCTTTTTTATTTACTCGCTTTCTTTCTTTCTTTCTCTCTTTCTTTGTTCTCTTTCTTTCTTTTGTTATTCTTTTTCTTCACTTCCCCATCCCATTGACATCGTCATGCTTCATTTAACGCGTTCTATCTTTCTGTCTCTTCTTTCCTTTTTTTCTTTTCCTTCCTTATTTTTCTTTTCCTCATTCTTTCGTTCTTTTTTCTCTTTCATTCTATCTTTATTTACTCTCTTTATTTATTTATTTATTTATTTACTCTCTTTTTTTTTCTTTCTTTCTTTATTATTTTTCTTTCATTCGTTATTCTTTTCTTAACTTCCCCATCCCATATACATTGCCATGCTTCATTTAACGCGTTCCTTCTTTCTGTCTCTCCTTTCTTTTTCTTTCTTTTCCTTTCTTATCTTGTTATATCTTCTTCTATTCTTTCTTTTTGCCATCTTCTTACCTTTCTTCATGTTCTTCCTGTAATTTTTGCCGCTCATCTAATTTATCGTCATGGGATCATGCCTCATTTAACATCTAGGGTTGTGTTTCCTTTTCTTTCTTTCTTTTCCTTTTTTTTTCCTTCTCCTCTTCTTTTCGCTCCCCCTCCGTCTTCTTTATCTTCTTTTTCTTTTTTCATGTCCTTCTCTTTATTTTACCCGCTCACTCTCCACCCTCTACATCCAATGCATCTACAAATGGTCACGCCTCATTTAACATCTAGGGTTGTGTTTTCTGAAAGGACCGATTGTATCGTGAAAAAAAGAACGCTTTTTACAGAGACTCACGCGATGTTTGTTTATGCCAAACCGTGTTGTGTAATTGCCGCTTACTTAATGAAATGGACATATAATTGTATGAAACCTGTTTATCGAACCTCGTTATCATTTTTATGCTTTTCCAGATAACATTTCCAATAAATAACACCATTTCTTTATTAGTACATACTAGATAGACGGGATGTAACCCCCAAAGAATTATAAATTTGTACGTACGACTAAATATACAACAACATAAACCTATCCTTCCGAGTCAACAGACCCAAATCAAAATGCAGTATAAGTGCCAATATATGGTCTCGTTTTTTTTCCTGACGCCCTCCAAAATGGCGACAAATGCTCAATATACAAAGGAAGTTTTTGTAAATTTCACTGACCGTCGAATTAACACCCCTCGTCATACTCCTTGGCTGTTTGACTTGGAAGAACGTGTAGTATATATAGAAATGTGATACTTAGAAGGCAATACAATGCAGAGGTGTGACGGATAGACACAAGTTGGAGCAAATAAGACATATAATGGTGGAACAAATTGAATAGTTTCACCCTGAAACAATGTATACATACACATATATATTTTTTTCACAAACACACATAT
>OY744543.1:26268066-26438066 GCA_963556195.1 Sepiola atlantica
AACTTGCTCAAGTATAGATCAACGCCGGTTTATGAAATTGTCTTCTTCTAGGCATCAACCAACCTGAAAAACATTGTTTTTGCTTTAAATTATAACAAAAACAATACAAAGTTACTCTTTTCAACCAGTAAAGGCATAACATTTAAAATAGGAATAAAAAAATAAATAAATAAATAAATAAATAATAAAATAAAGAAAAAAAGAAAAAAAAAGAAATTATAATGATAAAAGAATAAATAAATATATAAATAAATAATCATAACAAAGGAACATAAAATATTTAAAAAATTAATAAATAAATAAATAAATAGAATAAATTTATATAAATTTAGTTCTATGAGTATTATACCCTTGAAATACCCTTAAATAAAATAAATATGTATTTAGATAATTACACTTTATATATATATATATATATATATATATATATATATATATATATATATATAGATATTTTTATGTCTTAATTCCCCCCTTCCCTTTCCAACGGTTCCTCTTATTCCCCCCCCCCGTTCCAACGGTTCCTTCCTACCCTCATGACATTAATTCCTTCTGCAATTGATTTAAATTTCTTCTCAAATTTCAAATCTCATTTATAAACATATTCTGTTTGTTCTAAGTTATCCCCCTTTGACTGCCCATATAATAATAACGGCCCACATGTAAATTTAAATTTAGAATTGAATAAATAAAGAAAAGTTAATAAATCATATAAAATAAAAAATAATAAAATTATAATAATTAGTATATAAATAAACAAATGTTATTAAGATGTTAACTTTAGCTGAATAATTATTTAATTAAATTTTGACTTTTTCTGTGTTCTTACCCCCAATAGTCTGCTGCAGTGTTTCAACATTTTGATTCCGGTTTTTCCCGTTTTTTCGACCCTTTCGGTCTTTAATTGTTGTCTTTTGATAATGAAAGTTTTTCTTTCGAAAATTTAAGATTACCTTTTGCCGAACTTTTTATTTACCTGACAGTATTTACTATTCTGGTACTTAATCAGTTTTTACGTGAAATATTAATAAATCGTTTTGAGTTTCGTTTTCTCTTCTCGTTTGTTTCTGTTCACCCTCTCCATCTTCCGGCAACTACATCGCATTGCTAAAGCCTCGAATTGCAAACCTACACTTATATTTACCAGCAATGCTTCAAGCAAACTACAATCTCCTTATATATATATATATATATATATATATATATATATATATATATATATATATATATATATATATATATATATATTGTGTGTGTGTATTTAGGCAGCATTTTCTCATTTATGCAAACATTGTTTAAAAGAACAGAATTAGTTTGTTTAATTAAAGGAAATAAACGAAAGGAGCGTAACAACATCCTGCACCTCATAACCAAAAGGTTGAAGGAAGTCGCAGTGGAAGAGGCAGACGCCATAGCAGATGAAATCACCTCAACTGATGACTGTCGAAAGATGTTCCGTGCAGTAAAACAGCTTGGTTCAATGAAACCCACCCCACCCATCATTGTCCAAGACACCGATGGCAGCCTCATGGGAACTGATGAAGGCAAAGCAAGAATCATCAAAGACTGGTTCAAGCAGCAGTTCACCGACCAACAGGACGAACCACTGCAGCCATTTGAGGACACCCCAAGGCCACTCCAAATCCCATCAGAAGAGGAAGTAAAGACTGCCATCAATGCACTTCAAAATGGCCGTGCCACCGGTCCAGATGGTGTGAACAGCGAATTGTTTAAGCACTCAAAGAACATTGTTTCTTGCCCATTGGCTAAAACCATCAACTCTTTCGAACACCATAGAGACACTAGGAGAAGGCAAACTTATCACCTTACCCAAGCCAAAGAATCCCCTGGGCCACCAGCCAACCTCCGGCCAATAGCGCTGCTGAACAGCATAAGAAAGATCTGTCTATTATTACCCTGTACCGCATCAGAGACAAAATTGACTGCTTCGCGGGACCCTACCAAAGTGGTTTCAAAAGAGGCAGAAACTGCGCAGACATTGTATAGGCACAACGTATGCTGACCTCAGTAGTGATGACACAGAAATGGAACTTCCACAAGATGGGCATTGATATGTCGTGAGCCTTCGATATCATCAAGTGACAACACATCTTAGATGTATTACTGCAAGCAGGCTACAATGATGACGAACTAAGACTTGTAAGATCTCTGTTAGCAAGGACAAAGCTAAGAGTCCGAGTGAAAAACGAGCTGTCTGACTCATTTTAGACCACCATAGGCTCCCCTAGGGCGACAGCCTCTCACCGGTGCTCTTCACCTGCTACCTCGCTGCAGCACTCTCATCCGTCCGAGAAAGTTCTAACAGGCCCAACCCACCAGTCTCCATCCTGTGTCTGCCATTAGAAATGGAATGTGCAGACGACGTTGATTTCCTGGACGTAGAAAAGAAGCCTCTGGATCAGCTCCAGCCAATAGCAGCAGAGAAACTGAAAACGGACAATCTCTTCATGAACGAGATGAAAACAGAGTTTAGCCATTTATACCTTGCAGAAGCCACAGAGTTGGACCCACAAAGCATTACTCTCCGCGGTAATGAGAGCTGGCGCAAGAACAAGACCCTGGACTCCCTGCTGTGCAGCACTACAGACGTCACAGCCCGCTGTATACATGGCAATGTAGCGTTTCATTCATTACATGAACTCTGGCGCCGACGAACCAAGATCCCGTTGAAGACTAGACTCCGTCTCTATAACGCGTACTGTGTGTCCATCATGCTCTACAATAGCAACAGCTGGGCAATAACAAAAGCCATGCTTGACAAGCTGGATGCGTGCCACCGCAGACACCTCCGTTCCATCACAGGTCACTGCTGGCTGAAAAACCTTATCAGCAACAAGGCACTATACGAGCTGTGCAACGAAAAACCCCTCTCCACAAAGGTCGCTGAACAAAGATGGTCTATGTTAGGCCATGTCCTACGAATGGACCCTGACACTCCGGCACAGAGGGCACTAGACTTTGCCGTTACTGGCTCGCAAGCCTACCAACCGCGACTAGGGCGGCACTGCACAAATCTGCTGGGCACACTACATGATGACATCAAGCAGGCGGGACTAGGACCACTACGTACAGCGAAACAACTTCATTGCCTACGACAACTTGCGCATGACACGGCCAGATGGTCTGGGACTAGCATGGAGGACTGATTGCAGCTACGGGATATCATTTGACTAACGTAGCCGCAGAACACAGTTTTAATAAAATAATAAACGTATAATTAAACAGATGAAATCTGTGATTTTTAACAATGTTTGTATAATATATATATATATATATATATATATATATACATATATATATATATATACATATATATATATATATATATATCTTTCTCTCTCTCGCTCTCTCTCTCTCTCTCTCTCTCTCTATATATATATATATATATATATATATATATATAGCAGGTATAATAAGTGAGTTGAAAAATAGCCCATTAAAGTACTTGATCGTAGGTTCTGCAAGGACTAATACACATTTTGTTTATTTAAATACTATGCATTACAGCGTATGTTGGGGATACCCGGGTTTCATCAACAAGGTTATCCTGGACGTATGATTAAACCCGGCTGGTCATCGGAGACAAATTCTTCAGTCCCTTTTGGTAATGATGGTTCTGAAATCGGGGTTAAGATGGAGGTTAAGAACATAAGTCCGTCTGGTGACCCGAATTTAACCCTGACTTCAGAACCTTTGTTACCAAGGGGGGCTAAAGGATCTCTCTGAAATGACCAGCTGATATCCCCAAAAGACACAGTATTGTATTCAAATAAAATAATTTATACGTATATATATATATATATATATATATATATATATACGTATAAATTATTATATATATATATATGTGTGTGTGTGTGTGTGTGTGTGTGTGTGTGTGTGTGTGTGTGTCTGCATGTGCTTTATTGTAAACATTTTTTATTAGTCTGCCCTCTCATTATTAAGTTAAACTTTAATGGTTTTAAAGTTCTATGATTAATTGGCCATATAAAAGTCATATCGTAGCTGTTACGCTATTAACAATAACTGTAACAGCGATGTTCCTGTGTTTTATCGTATTGTAAACAATGTGAATATTTATATGATGTCCTTGACATATAAATAATAGCGCGATCAATTATTGATTCGGTCCAGTTTCAGAAGAAAGAGTGCTTCGATTTTACGCTTGTTTTTTGTTGTTGTTTCATTTTGTTTTTTTCGTTTATTAACATTACAATTGAGTACGCATTTTAAAACCCAGTTATTTTTTTCTTTAAATCTGAAATATGTATGTGTTAATTCATATTTTTAAAATGTTGGGTGTAATCCTCCACTCTATAATAATTACGAATATCTATCTATCTATCTATCTATCTATCTATCTATCTATCTATCTATCTATCTATATATATATATATATATATATATATATATATATTGATATATATATATATATTGATATATATATATATATTTATATATATATGTATATATATATAATTATTTATAAATAATATTTTCAAATTAACCCATATACACATGTGTTTCATGCCAAACCTGCAATCATTAGTATGGAAGGAGGCAATCCCTGCCAGTCACACGGTTCGAACCCAAATACACAAGTCAAATTTGACTCAATAGTCGAGGCGTGTACTGATGCGTCCATCACACATTTCTCAATACGAAAGTCATATTTGACTCACTGGTATATATATATATATATATATATATATATATATATATATATATATATATATATATATATATATATATATATATATATATATATATATATATATATATATATATATATATATATATATATATATTAATTCTACTTGCTCATAAACATACCTGACAGCTCGCTGCAGCTGTCTGGTTATCCATAATCGCAGTCCAAAGAAAGAAAAAGAGAAGCAAAAATTCAATCTTGGCGCTTGGAATGTCCGCACACTTGAAGACGGAAATACGGCTCTCGAGCGCAAAACAGTACTCGTCGCTTTTTCCCTTAAAAAGCACAATGTATCAATTGCTGCTCTGAGTGAATCTCGTCTTGCGGGATTTGTCCAGTTGGAGAAGATGGAGGGGGGGGGGTATACTTTTGTCTGTTTTTGCAAAGGCGAAGAAGAACGCCGTCAATCAGGTGTTGGCTTTGCCATCAAATCGGATCCTGTGTGATCCTTGTCTTCTTTTCCGAAAGGTGTCTCGGATCGTATCATGACCCTGACACTTGATCTTGAGGGCAACACCCACGCTACTTTTGTAAGCTGCTATACTCCAACAATAACAGTCTCAGAGCAGGAAAAGGATGCTTTTTACGATGTCCTCTAGAGTCAAGCATAGGGGCAAGCTTGTCCTTATGGGAGACTTCAATGCTTTAGTTGGCGCTGACCATGTGGCTTGGGAGGGGGTTTGGGGACATCACAGTGTCGGGCGAATGAATTCAAACGGTCTTCGTCTTCTCTCTATCTGCAGTGATTTTGAACTTACCATCACCAATACTCTTTTTCAATAGAAGAATCGCCGTAAGACCTCCTGGATGCACCCCATATCGGGGGATTGGCACATGATAGACTTCATGATTATTCAGAGGCGAGACATGGGGGACATTTTCATCACTCGTTCTTTTCATGGCACCTGCTTTCTGTCGGATCACGCACTCCTTCGTAGTAGAGCCAGTTTCCGTCTGGCACGCAGGAGGCTTCGACAGTCAGCAATACCGAAACACATCAATGTGTTGCTATTTAGGAACAGCAACAAAAAGGGAGGAACTGTGTGACGATCTGGGGGAGTCACCCGACACAGTGGATTAACTGATGACATTGAGATGTCTTGGAGGAATTTGAGAGATGTAGTTTATTCTTCCTCATCTGAAATACGTACGCTTTATGTTCGTAAACACCAGGATTGGTTTGACAATAACAATAAAAAAGTTAAAGAGTGGGTAAATCAAATGCATGATATGCATAGAACATGGATCAATGATAAGAATTCGTTTGTCAAACATCAAACATACAGGAAGTGCAAACATGAGGTTCAAGCTGCTCTCCGCAATATGAAAGATTCTTGGTGGTTGTCTAGAGCCGCCGAACTCCAACAAGCAGCGGACAAGAAAGATACTAAAACCTTCCATGAGGGCTTAAGAAGGGTTTATGTTCCGATAGAAGGTGGGAGCTCTCCAATCCTCTCTGCTGATGGCGGAACACTGCAGACGGACAAAGGGGATGTCTTATTGCGTTGGAGAGAACATTTAAAATCAGTTCTTAATTCCAACTCCGAGGTGGATGAGAACGTAATAGCTTCAATTCCTCAGCGACCGGAAATACCACAGCTTTCTTTCCTTCCTACCTTTAAGGAGATCAAAGATGCAATCAAACAAATCTTGTCAGGAAGGGACGGAATTCCACCCGAGATCTATAAGTATGGTTGCACAAAACTGATAAAAAATCTCTTGGGTCTTTTTATTGTCATTTGAAAGCATGAAAGACGTCCTCATAAAACATATTTTCAAAAACAAGGGTAGTCGAAACGTCTGTGACAACTAACGATGAATTTCTCTGTTGTCAGTTGCAGGGAAGATCTTAGCTTGACTTATACTTAACAGTATAATTCAGCATCTTGTCATGGAGATTTACCCGGAATCGCAATGTGGCTTTCGAGCTGGCCGCGGTGTTATCGACATCATCTTCTCCCTTCGTCAGGTTGCCGAGAAGGTTAGAGAGAAAAATCAGGAATTGTTCATGGTGTTCGTGGACTTAACCCAGGCCTTTGACACCGTGAACAGAGAGGCATTGTGGAAGGTGTTCAAGAAGCTCGGTATTCTTGACGACATGATCAGTGTCCTCGTGTCCTTTGACCGGGGTATGAGGGGGTCTGTGGTATCTGATAGGGGGGGGGGGTTCTGAGCCGTTTGATGTTTCCAATGGTACAAAGCAGGATTGTGGCATGGCTCCGCTTCTCTTTGCATTGTTTTTCTCGGCGATGCTCCAATATGCTTATGCTGATTCAACTAGTGATGTTCAGTTCCAATTTCGTACAACTGGTGGCCTCTTTAACCATCAGCGTTTTAGAGCGAGGACTCGTGTGCGCTCAAGTGTCATACGTGATCTCCTGTTCGCGGACGATGCTGCTCTGGTAGCGACATCTCTTTGGAAGCCCAGGAAATTGTGGATCGCTTCTCAGATGCTTGCAGGGCTTTTGGACTCACTATCAGCATGAGGAAGACTCAGGTTGTGCATCAGCCTCTCCTTATACCCAGGCAGATCAGAGGTGTAAAGCAAAACACACCCAAATATCTCAATAACGGTAGATGGCAAAAGCTTGAAGTATATGAAATCTTTCACATATTTGGGAAGTACTGTGAACTCGCATGCATCGTTTGATGATGAAATTATCAATAGCATAGCCAAAGCATCTAATGCTTTTTGTAAGCTTTGCCATCGCCTTTGGTGCCAGAGAAGTGTGCGGCTGGACACCAAGATCCAGGTCTATAAGGCTGTCATTCTTTCCGTCCTATTGTATGGGTCTCAGACTTGGACTCCGTATCGATCACAGATTAAGCAACTCGATGTTTTCCACAAACACTGTCTTCGCTCGATATGTGGATACATCCTTGAGGATAAAGTGCAAAATGCTGATCTCTTCGCGAGATGTGATATTAGAGGTATTGAACCTTTCCTCATCCAGTCCCAGCTGATATGGACTGGTCATGTACTGAGGACGAGTGATGAGTAAATACCAAGGATCCTTATGTAGGGTTAATTGAGAGGTGGAAGAAGGAGTACTGGTAGGCCTTGGCTTCAATACAGGGACAAGCTGAAGTCCAATCTTTCAGCTATTAAAATCCGTGTTGGAAGCTTTGAGAATTTGGCACAGGACGGGGGCGAGTGAAGAGCCGCCATTTGGAATGAAGTGGGGAGTTTCGAGGTGGATCGCATTGAGAGATTGGGGGGGGGGGGCAAGACTGGTGACAAAGGTACGTTCGACCTAATCACAGCTTTTTTGTTGCTCCATTTGTGGTCTCGTCTGCAGATCACTCGCTGGACTGAAATCACAAAATCGCCATAAACACTAAAAAAACGAACTGATTTTGCTTTTGGACACTCATACGTCGAAATCGACGGGAGAGTCCATCATATATATATATATATATATATATATATATATATATATATATATATATATATATATATATATACATTCATTCGGGGCACAATTTCCCATATATTCATCTAACAACGCTTTTATTAGCATACAATTGTATTTGAGATTCTCAATAACATACATTTTTGTGATATACAAAATGATACACGATTGTTATTCTTGAGAAGGCTTCCTAAATGCATAAAGGTTCACCCATCCAGCTGAAAAAAATAAAGTGCATTTAATATTCATTTATATATATATATTTTTTTTTTCTTTTTCCTGAAAAATATTTTCTATGGAAAATACCAGTTTAATCCTAATTTTGCATTTGAATGTTCATATCGTGATATGTCAATGCCAAGTGCGTTTCTCTTTTTCTCTACTGTGTTTATATTTCATTGTTTAACACTGATAAAAACATATGCCAAACGTTAAACCTATAAGTGAGAAATAGTCTCACTAACTGAAATCGTTTGGATTATAATCTGTTTTCAATTCCTTCTTATAAAAAGTCCTTAATTTTTAACGCTTTGCTTTATATTTTAGTGTGTAAAATTTCCCATCCCGAAAGCTAAAAAAACTATATATATAGCAATATATATATATATATATATATATATATATATATATATATATATATATATATATATATATATATATATATATATATATATATATATGAGAAATGAAAAATGGAAAAACCAAAAAGGATGTTTTTATGTGTTCTTCTTCAGGATGATAATATTAAGAAAAATGTCATGCAAGTACGTGAACATATTGGAGTGACATGATGGGTTGATGGGAAGATGTAGTAGCCACTACTGGAAGCAGTAGGACCGACGTCCAGGCTTGGTGATGTCAGTCGCGTGGACATGACATTTTTCTTAATATTATCATCCTGAAGAATCTTACAAATAAAGACGAAACGTTGATGAACACATAAAAAATCATCCTTTTTGGTTTTTCCTTTTTCATTTCCCATTACGTCGGATTACCTTCATCCTTCCTTTCCCATATATATATATATATATATATATATATATATATATATATATATATATATATATATATATATTATACTTTTTCAATATACTTTGTTTCACTAAACTCCGAGTTCGTGTTTCTTTCCGGGCCTTTTACAGGGCCACAAAAACTGACGGCGAGGTATATTAAAGGACTTTTTGAGAATCTTAAAAAGGACAAACGTGGAAAATCAACTTTAAAGTTCTCAAAACAGGCTTTACCGGCTAACAAAAAATAAGTAAAACAATTCTTGCAAGTTGGATTTTTTTAACCAAAGTGGATTCTTTTGTTTTTTTTTATTACGAAGAAACCAACTTATTTCTCTCAAAGAAAGAAGAAAGAAGAAAGCCAGTGAGTTCTTTATGGCTATTCCGGCACTGTGTTAATTTTTAACAAAAAAGGAATTCATTATATTTTCTTTTCTCCACCACTGAAAGAAAAAAAAGAAAACCATTATTGTTACTGTTGACTAAAGTGATACTGCTACGGGAAAACTTACTAAAGCAAGTGATTTCTTTTGTCGACAAAATGGTTTTATACTTTTCATTCTTTTTTTTACAACTAATATTACGTTTACAGCGTATTATAAAAGAAACAAACTTCTAAAAAGTGTATTCTATAAAGACACATTTAAAACATGGAAGATTTCAAATCAACCATCGAAAAACTCGTCAAATACCAAATGCAATAACAAAAAAAAACGAAGATAGACTTCTGGAACAAAATAAAAAAACGAAGAAAAGATTTCAAAAGCTTCTACTGGAAAAACAACAAAAAACAAATAAAGACTATTGGACATTTTTTTTAAATCGAAGAGTTACTACAAACAATGTCGAATAGGAGTCAAACTAACGAAAATGTTTTTCTCCAGATGCCGTTTGGAAATCAATTGACAATTTCACTTATTCCCCAGACGAGAATAACACTTTTGCTTCATATTTCAGAAGGTATGAAGATCTATACAAAATAGATTGTGAAAATTGGACAGACTTAAAAAAAATTCGCCTACTGCTCAGAAATTTAAAGACCAGCAAACATACCAAATTCGTGGATTATACCTTGAAAAACTAGCAACTTGACTTTTTCTGATACGGTTAAATTTTTAACATAGTTATTTAGCCCTAAAACTTTTCAACATAAAGTGGAAGTACATGAACTTAACAGAAAAGACAACGAAGATTATTTTACTTTCGCGTCAATCGTTAATTTACACTGTGACGATTTAAAACTAGTTAAACTTAGCGCGGATAATTTTAAATGCAGATCAGAAACAAACGAACAGGACGGCTTAGATATAATACAATATGTACATGTAAAAATCCTGGATAAAAATATAAAATTACAATTATATTCTGGTTCAGACGTTTCGATAATCAACCTGCATACACGGAAAGGGTTGGATAAATCGACCATGCTAAGAACCAACAAAATAGCAGGAACGGTGACTGGTGAAAAAAATAAATTTGAGAGTGAAATTATTAATAACGTTACTTTAAACGGGATTAACAAATATTTGAAAATGTTCGTATTAAAAAATACCAATAATTTATTTAGCACAGACTTGATGCAACAGTTCAAACTATGAGAGTTACCAACCAACACTTTTTTGACAGAAAATAAAAATGAACAATCTGACGACCGAGTCAGAAAAACTTGTTTCAACCATTAAAAATCGTATGAAATGGACTCAAAATAAATTTTCTGTGAAAATTGTAACAGATAAGGACACAAAAATCACGCCAAACTGAAAGAAATCAAGTCAAATTCTTTGGATAACCAGTTTAATGGTTCACGTTTGAGGATAAAAAATGATCAACAGGAGTTTTACCATTTAGTTCTGAAAGAGTTGGAGTCGCTAAAGCTGCAGCACAAAGATGTTTTAGAAGAGCTGAAGACTGTAAAGGATAAGGAGGCTTTCCAAGTTTAAAGATGTGCTCCAAAATCAGAAATCTAGAATTAAAGAACTTCGGACATTACTTAGAGCTGGAGGATATCAAATCTGATTTTGATAGAGACCAAGAAAAAACTTGCTGAAATGGAAAGAACTCTACAAGAACAAAAGCAAATTTACAAAGATTCTGAAATTGACATTTAATCGTACACAATGAGGGAATCAGAGTTGTGGCACGAGAGAAAAAAGAATTAGAAATATGGTTTACATAATCCAAGTTCTCTCATAAGAGACACCTAAATCAAATATAGAAACGACTGTCCGGAGACACCGACAGCACTCTCCAGGAAGAAGTTATAATTACCATATATGACACTTTCGACATACAGATACCCACAAGTAGACCCGGAACAGTGTCAGTCCAAAAAGGAAACGATACTGTGACTCCTGAGGAGGTAAGAGTTATGAGGGGGGTTATGGTACCTTACCTTACGGACTACATAAACTCTCTCGCTCACTATAAATACTGGGAGCGAATGCCTCTTAGTTTTGTAACTACCCCAGTCTAATACTAGCAGTCATGACAGACGTTCAACTTCTCTTTTTTTTTCACTAGACGTCAGGGGCTACTGAGAATTTGGGAGTAGGTTTAAGGTGTCATCCTAAGTTGTGAGCTGTGCAGCGAGACGTCAGTTTACATTAGTTTTAAACCTCTGCATATCTGTAATGTCGGGGGAATAGAGAGCAGGGAGGGAGTTCCAGAGGCCGGCAGCACGAGGACAGAAGCTGCTGGAGTAGAAGGCTCTCCGGCATCTGGGAACCTCCACAGTGAATGGATGGGACCTAGCTGATTGTCGGGTTGTTCTAGTGTATTTGCCTCGAGGAGGCACTAGAGCAGCTAGTTCATCGGAGCACAATCCATTGAAGTATTTGTAAAACAAGCACAAGGATGCAACATTGCGGTGATGGAAAAGGGGATGGAGCTTGGTTGACAGTTCGGAACCTTGTCATCTGTTGTATTATACTTTTTCAATATACTTTGTTCTCTAAACTCTGAGTTAGTGTTTTCTTTCCGGACCCTTTATAGGGCCACAGCAGAATGTTTATGTGGTTAGAAGAGGTTTTTATGTTTTCTTTTAGTGTGAAATTATCCTGACTCACAATCGGAATGTAAAGAGTATTGTCGACTTTCTGTATGATAAACATTACTGGTTCATGATAACCAATAATTCACAGTAAAACAAAAGTTATAACGGAAAAAGGTTTACCTAACACTATGATATGCAAAATTATTTAAGAAATGAATAGGTTAATATATATTAAAACAAATTTAACTGGTTACCTGAAAAGTGGCGTAGATAAAGAAATGTATATTTTTATTAACGACGTAAGCAGACGATGCTGTGAAACGTATTATTGAAAAATGTATCCAGTGTAACAATGAACCGAGCCGTAATAAGTATTCTCTGGAGGAACGAAACGAATTTACATTTATTTAGTGCAATTTCTTTTATTGAAAACTTCCATGTAAACATGGTTTATACAGGGTGGGCCAAAATAAGGGTCCTATCTTTAAATTTGAATAACTTGAATTTGAATAACTTCCACAAAATAAAAGTTAAACTCACCAAACTTTATGTGTGTGTAGACTGACCCTTCCGAGATTTTTTGAAATAAACAAAACAAATTTTAGCCGAAAAACACTTCTTAAAACTTACAAAAACTAAAGTATTGTTTTTTACACTGTTTTGAGTTTTTTAAGCAAAAATAATGTTTTCTAAATGAGGGTACGTTCCTTAGGGCTAATACGGCTCATGCTTGCTTCGGAAGGGGTCCTTTACTTATTCTAAACAAAAAAAAAAAAATCAATAAATAAAAAAGTTATGAATTTTTAAAAATAGGACCCTTATTTTTGCCCACCCTGTATTTATCAATTTTTTTATGGAGAACCGAAGAAAGAAAAAACTCTTACCCACCGCTCTGCAGTTGAAATCAATGCCGCTTATACTAAAATAAAGATTTGAATAATCTTGTTGTGCTTCGCAGATAACAGCTCAACTACTGGATCCAGCACTACAACATCATCAGGAGGAACCACTTCGCAGTTTCGGCCCCCACTCCTCGACTGTTTTTCTGAAGGGTGGGGTTATGTAGCATTGGTGTCATCTGCCCATAAATGCTATTAAGCTAAATTCCCTTCCTGGCCCAGTCCCCTCAACAGTAGAGAGGATAATGCAAAATGTGTACCTAATAATATGATATGCAAAAATATTTAAGAAATGAATAGGTTAATATTGCGTTAAAACAAATTTAATTGGTTATCTCAAAACTGACGTAGATAGAAAAATGTTCATTTTTTTCTTTTTTATTAACGACGTAAGCAGCCGATGGTGTGAAGTTGATTAATGATAAATGTATTCAGTATAACAATGGGCCGAGTCAGAATAAGTATTTTCCGAAGGATTCCCAAATGAATTACATGTTTTAGTGCAAAAACATGCTCCAATGTTAAAAGAGAAGAAATCGCTAGTCAGAATCAAATATCGATTTATCAGTTACTCATAAGCGTCATAGACTAACGGTGTAATAACTTTGTACGTTTTAGCAGTATTAAGCCGTGTACATAATGTGAAAGTTTCATATGTTTTTATAACCAATAGTGATTGCACTATTAAAGGCTTATTCGCAATACATTTCGATTTAATTAGTGTATAACTGTATGCTATCGATAAAAAAAACTATTTGTTTTCCATAAAAGTAATGAACATACGGATAACTGGTTTCATTTTGACTACTACAGAAGCAAACGTTAATTAGTGTATAATAGATAATTGAATGAGGGGTAATTGAGTATTCATGACCATTATAATTAAAGTTTTAGTTGTAGTCGACAGTTCATCTGACTCCAGTTAGAACAAATTTCCATCTGATTACACAGATGAAAAAGTAGACAGCGACATTGTTGTTTAACAGAAAATAATTTTTATTTTGGCAATACTGAAAAGAAATTTAAAAGCAGCTAATAGTAATCTTTACAAAAAAGGGCGTATGCATCCTCGTAGATTCCATTCTAGGCTGGTGTGTACTACTGTCTAACTCTAACTCAAGGTCAAAACCACTTGCGTTGGAGTTTAGAAGAACTAGTTCAACAAATTGTATTCATACGCCAAGCCATTCGATTGGTCAATGGCCCAATTACTCAGTGATAAACTGGTTTATTTACATCAAGACAAAAAGAGTTCGAATGCAAAACGCTTAACGTTATTTTCAAAATTACGAAACTATCATTACCAAAACTGATGCATTTCAACATCGACCACACCACAAAATAAGTTTTTACAATATATTATACCAGCATAATTTCTGTTTGATTTCAATTCAAATAAACTTTTAGTCGAAGTCTACATTTAATATATTCGTCCTTTTATTGTGTAAGGTCTCAATTCAAAATAATTGGATTTATCGCGTGTTGCATTCGAACTCTTCCTATCAAAATGTGTGACTTCTACAAGAGAATTATAATTGATGTCGATTACTATGTGAAGAACAAAATAATTTTTTGTTATTAAACGGGAAGACAAAGAAATTATTATTGTAGAGGCAAAAAACAGACGAAGATTTGGTGTGTGAGTACGGAAGAATAACGAAACTGAACATTTTCATTTTTCATAACATTTTCAAAGGACACAGATTTGGTTAATTGTCGTTTCCTAACCAAAATGGCGGACAACTCTGACCTCAAAGAACCGTCTGCTTTTTTGAACCGGTGCATCCCAAAAGTTGTACCCCCGTCTACAAAAAACAACTTACTATGAGAATTTTTTTCTTAATTTTATTGTGAAACTTTTTCTTTCCATTTAGAATTTAACAAACCTTTTCTTCTTTCAAATTTCAATTAACTTTTTTGCAGTGTTTTTTCTTTAGAAAATAATTCTTTTTTCAATTTTATTGTGAAAATAAAATCAGTGTTTTTTTTTTCGAAATATAACTAACACTAATTTTCAAATTAACAAATGAAAGTTGTTTTGTTTTTTTCAAAATTGTTTAATAATAAAATCGATCGATGCCAAATTAACATATAAAACATATACACAGTTTCTAAAAACACAGATTATATTCTTAAAAGAAAAAATATTTTGTTGTTTCTTAAACAAAAAAAGACGCCACAAAATAAGTTTGTTAAATGGTAAATTGAAAGAGGAGAAAGTTTGTTTGATTGTAGATGGAAAGAAAAAGTTTGTTAAAAGTTGTTAAATTAATATTTGCTATATTTCAGATCTATTTCTGATTTTGTTTTCACTATTAAACGAGCATACAACCTTTTGGGGGCACAGGTTCAAAGAAACAGACGGTTCTTTGACATCAGAGTTGTCCGCCATTTTGGCTAGGAAACGTCGAATTAACCGCAGATTTTATATTTTTATTTATCTATAAATCAGATGTCAGTTTTCCTCGTTAAACGTATTGAACTGTGATAATGAAACGATGTAATGTTAATTATACGTCATAGTCTGCTGTTTTGTTATTTGTAAAACATTATTTATTTACGAAGAAAATCGGACGCATGGCGTTTGTGCACATTATCAGCATCTAAAGTGTACGTATAAGATTGATATCCTAACATTTTATCACATCGACGTAAACATAAAAACAGAAAGCAATACCAAATTCACTTCAACAAAAAAAGCTCAAACTGGAGCCATAAAAATAAAAGCTCCCACGAGCAGTCTAACAAAATGGCGCAAAAAAGCAAAAAATGTTGATCACGTGGGTTGCTCACAACTACGTCGGATAAACTACTGGTCAAACAATATACAAACAGACCGCGCGACAAAATCTGCTCCTTTCCTTTTTTTCTCTCTGCTTCTCGGATGCTTAACAGAGAGGACAACGTCAGTCTACTCCTCGCCTTTGGGCGAGGGGTGCCATTACGTCGGGTCACCATTTTAATGTGGTTGTTTGACCAGTGGGTTGGCTGACGTAGTTGTGAGCAATCCACGTGATCAACATTTTTGGCTTTTTTGCGCCTTTTTGTTAGACTGTCTCTGGGAGCTGGTTTTTATGGCCCCAGTTTGAGCTTTTGTTGTTGAAGTGAATTTGGTATTGCTTTCTGTTTTTATGTTTACGCCGATATGATAAAATGTCAGTATGTGAATCTTATATACGAAAATGTAAACGTTTCAAATGCTTTTATCGACTATTATTGTTTCGATCAATTGCTTAACAAAAAAAAACACTGCAATAACTCAATCCTATCGACGCATTGATAGCACTAAATTTATTCTATTTTGTATGAATTCTAAATAAATAGAGCATGAAAGTGTTTTTTAATTAGTGAACAACCGCATGTTATTGATCAAAATTTATGTTTTCAAATAAAAAAAAATCACATAAGCATAACAATATGTATTCAAACTAATGCGGGGGTGAAGCCTGAAATCCGAGTAATAATATATTCCCATGACTATGTGAGGTACATAGTCGTTTTCGTAATTTTACGGTTTTAATAATAGCTACACAATGTTACTTGTGTGTAAGCAAACTCCTTAGGTGAATGGTGTACCATCCCGTTTCTATAAAGAACGGACAATAAAGAGGAACACTCATCGTCAGGGGAAAAAAATGAGGTGCTTCTTCGCATGTCGTGTCTGCAGATTAAAAAAGGGCTTCTCTTCATAAGTGCAGGTTTTTATGGTGGTGTCTGATTTGCATATGTGGAGATCAGCTGATATAAATGAAGAGGACAGCTGGGAAGCAAGGAGAATCGATTTGGATTGCATAGAGAAAGGCAGAGAGAAAGTGGGTTGCACGAAATTCGGTTGGAAGTTGAATTACAGTCAAAACTTTTTTTTTATTTTATTTTTCTGGCACAGTTAGTTAACAAAATGTTATAGTAAAATTATATCGTAAAATACAATATAGTTTTACTCTAACATTTTATTTAGACTTTCAATATTTTTTAAATATTCATTTATCAATAGATTATATTTATTTAACCCTAACCCTACCCTCCACGTTTTTAGTACTAGTCATTAAATGTTACCTTAATACAAATATATTCGGATCCATATTTTTAGTCGAACCGAAAACGGAGGATTTTCTACACTAATAGCTTTTTTTCCTCGGGCTGCTAACCTTTGTGATTCTCTCCCTGCTCCCTGTTTCTCCGACCGAAATCTAAATGTAATGTAATCAATCATTTTGCTGTCCAACTTCTCACTTAGGTTGTTCTCTATAAATCTGGCCCTTATCACAATAGCCCCGTGCGTTTCAGTAAAAATATGCCTTGTTTGGGGTGAACCCATTTTTTTAAAAAAATTAATGAATTAAATTTAAAACAATAATTTATCCCAATAGGTAAGAAATTATCCAAAAAAAAATTTAAACGTCCCTTTTCTAAATTCAAAACAAAAGAAATTCAAACTTCGTGAGAGTTCAGTCCGAGCAACGCCGGGTAAATCTATTTTTCTGTGATGAGCTACAGCATTCACCTTTGGTGAGTTGAGTAGGCTCCAAGTGAATTTTGATTGTTCTAAGTTCGGGGAAATAGTTCCCGACTCTATTCGTAAGCCGTTATACGATGGAGATCGGCTGGAACTCTTGCAGCAATTAGAGAGGAGCAGTATATTGCATCTGATATGATATACTAACTTCCCCTTCCCACTACAGCAAAATATAAAAGTAGTGCAATAAATCGAACACACCGACAGAATCCACTTCAACATTGCTTTCTCCCAACACCTGATTTTTTAAAAAAAATTTATTTCTGTTTTCGTTAGCATAGGGACGGGGCATTCTTCTAAATGCCAGACAATCACCTGATATTTAGAGGCTCCAACCGAGTGCTCTTTTAAGGATTTTGGCCGTTCCCTTAAGTGCAATTATTTGGATTTCTTTTGCACTTGGTTTTCCGTGAATACTTTCCAGATACTTTTTGAATTTTTTCTTCATGAGGCCTTTAGCTCCTATTATAACTGGGATAATGTTGATGTTTTTTTAGGTTCCAGTTTCTCTTCATATCATACATTAGGCCTTGGTATTTTATCACCTTCTCCCTCTCTGCTCTGTTTAAGCCACTGTCATTTGAAACACTCACCTCAACCAGTGTTGCCTCTCTTTCTGCCTTATTTACTATGACTATGTCCGGTTTTACTGCTGAATTTTCCAGGTAGGCCTGATCTTATTTGTTCTGATTTGTGACGTCGTAAGTTGAGTCATCTCCAATTAAATTTGCAGCGTCGAATTCAATGGAGTGTCGTGGAAGGATACAAGAGTCCGCGAAAATAGTTCCCGTCTATATTCGTAAGCCGTTATACGTAACTGACGGCCGGTTGGGACCAGTTTTGCCAATTGAAATTTTAAATCTAAAATGGCAATCTAAAATTTCCAGAAAACCGCTAAATTTTAACTTTCTGTAACCTATATAACAATATTACGAACATACATATTTTGCGTTTTTTATACATATATTTTATTTGTTGGAATTAAAATAATCCTGAAATAAAGTTCAATTCTCCCACGTGAGAATGGGGTAACCATGTGCAGATAAATTCATCAAAGATACATAGGACGGAAGTCTAAAGAAGGAACACAAAACTCAAGGGTGTAATTTCATATCATTTAGTAAGAAAGAGAAAGTTGGAGCGAGTATTTACAGTTTCAAACAGTTCATTAGGCATTGGTAAATCATAGAGAGGATGGAAAAGAGGATGGTAGAGAGATGGGTTTGAGGTTTGGGGTTTGAGAATGGTTGGTTGCGAAAACGTGGTTCGCTAGAACTTATCTGTTTTAGAGTTCTGCTAACGGCGGGGGGTCTTTCTCTGTGATGCCGTCGTGGGCTGTATCACTGATAAGGCCGCCCGATGTGTTGTTGACTGGAGTGGAGTCGTTGAAAAAGGGCCTGCATAGAGTTCGGGTATCGGCGGGAGGTCATTCTCTGTGATGCCGTCGAGGGCTGTACCACTGAGAAGACCAGCCGATGTGTTGTTGACTCGAGCAGAGTCGTGGAAAAAGAGGGCGGGAAGCCGTATACAAGGGGTTTTAAGGGCTGGCTCACGTGACACCTATACTAAAAAGGGGTTGCAATGCCTGACAGCCAATCCGTGAGGTCCTTAAGGGACATGGCAACAGCCAATCAGTGAGGGGGGTGGGGGCTTTCACAAATTCTAACATATTATAATGTTATTTAAATTGTTATTATCACTTTAATGTTATCTGTATTTAATTTAAATGTAAAAAAAAAAACAAGGGACGTAATCCATGAATTAGTTATGTATTCGACTAATCGAGAAATATAAAGTTTAACAAAAAATTTACAAAGTCGAGGTTGATTAATAGGGTCGGGCGATTCCGGGAATATTTTAAAATATTAAAATTTTTATTCAAATGTACAACTATTACTATTCTGCATCTATCATTTGAAATTTAAATCTGAAATTACGGTTGTGTAGGTGGCAAACACAATGTCCACATTTTACAGAAGAAAAAAAAAACGCTAGCTATTGGATTCAAATTTTTCGAGCTAGATTCAAAACCAAATCTCCAGATCTAGCGGGAAACCCGCTAAATTGCCAACACTGGTTAAGATCCCCTGGATCTCTTGCAGCAACCAGAGGGGAACAGCATACAACACCTTGTATTTTCAAACGGTTACCCATCTGGTAATGACTAGGCTCGACGTCGCTTAATTTCGGTGATCTAACGAGAACCGGCGTGTAATCGTTTTATTTATCTTCCTCCCACAAGGTAAGATGTGACACAAGGTCGGGAAAGTGGGATTTGAAAAGCCAGCGCCCGAGAAGGTGAGCACACTGGCCTACAAAAAATGCCTTGGCAGCCTCGTCGGCATTCCCCGGTAGGGGCGCCTCAGGCAGTAAGCAATAAACTTACTCCTCCCCAAAGAGGGGAGGCGAAGCCTGGGAGGGTGGACCTCCTAGAACTGCACAGGACAAACCCATAGACCGGCGTAAATCATGCCCCGAAGGCCAAGACAATACCGGTTCACGGGGTGCAGTATCCATCGGAACAGATACTACACTTTGATCTTGGCCAAAAGGCCAAGAAGCCGTTTTCAGGCGGCTGTCGTATAGTCGGGTTAATTTGGAATCCACTTGGTTTATTTGTATCCCTATAAGAAACAGATTTGAGTCTACATTTTATGAGAATTCCATTAAAACATAATACTCTTTTTATATGTATTCATAAAACTATCAAGTACGTGGATCAAAAGGACGCATATAATTACTAGTAGTTGTTTTTTTAATTATTATTATTATGGAAATATTTGATGTGCAAATTTCAACATGTTGTGGCAACCTCATTTCGAGGCAAAGAAATGTATTTAGCCATGAAAAATTGCTAAGATAGAACGGCTACAAACTTTATATACAAAAGACGTTTAATTTCTTTCGTGGCTGAGCATCACCGCGTGATGTTCGAGTAAAACTTGAGAGCTGATATCCGACAGTTAATGTTAAACAATTGGTGACCCCGTATCATCCACCGGGTTACCAAAGTGAATCATCACTATATTTTTTAATTTTCATTCTCCCCTAAAAGTCTGATTCGAGAAGGTGTCTTACGATGGACAGGTTTGCCTGAAGAATGTAAGTTCATACCTTTTCACTATTTATTATTTTGGGTCCTTTATGTTAAAGTTTTCATTTTCCTTTTCTTATTTAATCTATATAATAATACGTTAAGACAATTTCATGTTCGTATGTACGTTATCACCTTCCACCCTTTTTTTAAATATGGAATCGCCCGATCGCCGAATATGCAATGCCCCAAAAATATTTTTTTAAATTTCATTTGATGTCGCTGTTGTGTTGTGTTGTGTCCAACGTGAGACTCAAACTAAAATACTCTTTCTTAGCTTCGGGCTAGGATCAAACTGTGGTATCTGCTCTGGCTTAAAGATTGTATATAATAATATCGTGGTTTCTGCATTCGCGCCGGGTGTCCATAGAATGGAAATGTGTCCTAAAGTCTCACAAGGTTTTTGGCGATAGACCCATTTAAGCAAATATATTCTGTAACTCCATTAACCAGACAAAAGTTTTGGAGATAAACCCCCATAACCAAATATATTCTGAAACTACATTATAGAAGGATACAAGTGTGCGATTTTAACGTGGCCCACTAGTCTACATAATAATACTCTAAAGGATTTTATGTTCGTACGTACGTTATCACCTTTCATACGCATTAAACCATGTGATCGTCGGAGAGATATGATATACTTACTTCCCATTACAGCAAAATGTAAAAGTGGTGCTATAAATAATCCACTTCAACATTGATTTCTCCCAAAACCTGATCTTATTTGATCTGATTTGTGACGGCGTAAGTTGAGCCATCTCCAACTAATTTTGCAGCGTCGAATTCATTAGAGTGTATTGGATTGATACAAGAGTTCGCGAAAATAGTTCCCGTCTATATAAACAATTACCACTTCTCCTCCATCCATCCGTACACCCGACCGACGGTTGTCACCTTTGGAACTCTGATGAGTTTAACCTTTAACCTCTGTGTGTGTGTCTCTCTCTCCCTCTCTTTCTCTCTCTCTCTCTCTCACACACACACACTCTCTCACTGGCGAAGTTAATCCAAGACAGGGTGGGAGGAGGCAGTCCTTCTGTTATGTATTAAAAACAAGGTCGATTCCTTCCTAGTACTTCGCCCCTTGACGAGACGAAAATATATTTTGGTTGTGTCTCTTTTAGTTACGTTTGGCGCAAGGTTGCACAAAAATGGGCGTCTCTGCACAAAGAAGTGCCACAGTGTCAGAACAGATACTACACCTTGCTCCTAACCAAAAATGTCAACGTCAATAGATATTGAAAATTAAAATATAGAAGGGAATATATATATATATATATATATATATATATATATATATATATATATATATATATATATATATATTAAAGGAAATAAACTAAACACACAAAATAACTTATAATGATGACAGCCATAATGTGTGTTTAGTTTATTTCCTTTAACATTTATTCTTGCTCTGTTAATAAGTACATTTAGCTCTCTTACTCGGATTTCCATCAAAATCATTCAACTCTGAACTGTATACACACACACACACAATATATATATATATATATATATATATATATTTAGATTTTTCACTTATAAAATATATCATTCAGTGAAGACCGGGGTTATGCCAATAAAAACAAGCTCGATGATACTCGATTACAGAGTACAGAGCATTTATATGCGATTTTATGAAGGCTTACCAAAGCATTCCTTTCGGGAGACCAATGATCACCATTAAAGACTTTTTCTTACAAATATTATTTATTCAAATTAAATGTTTTTCCTACACGTGTTTCACTGCCAAGTAGGTACTTGTTTGGCAGATCATCAGGGAAAATTAAATGTTGCATTACTTGAGGTCACTTAAGAAGAGAAGAGGAAACAAAATTAAAATTAAAATAAAAAAACAAGAAAGTACAAAGATAAAAAGGAAAACCTAGAAAATGTCTTAGAAAAGTAGCTCGTGCATTATTTCTGCCACCAAGCCAATAATCGGTCCAAAATGCATTCAAAAAGAACTCCCCCCCCCCCCCACAAAAAAAACGGAACAATGTGCGATAATACACTTTCACGTCGGGCGGCACAATGATGAAAAAATCCCCCCCCCCCAACAAAAAACTAAAACATACAAGATACTGCTCACAAGTTACCATTCCAAGCCACTGATGGTATGGGGATTCTACATCTATTCCATCACAAGGAAAGGCAACGTAAATGTTCGTCCGGAATGCCAGCGGTCAGACGAGCCTTATTTTCAGGACTGACCTGTTCCCCTTCGAAATAAACACACGACGAGTTGAACGAACATCAATCTCGCAGAATCTCCCCTTTATTTTAAGAAAAAATCTTAATTAGTATCTTAATTAGTAGATAGAAACTATTTATTCAAAATACTGTTTCTAAAAAAATCTATTATTAAAATTATTCTTAATAAAAATTAATTATCTAGCGTCTGGGATGTGTGGTGGTCGTCATGCCTTTTTTTGGTGATAACTTCCTCCACAAATAAAAATAATAATAAGAAGACTTACATGCAAAACCAACGGAAGTTTATTCACTGAAATAAACCATTAACAAATATAACATACTTCCTTTTGTAATGACTTCAGAAGTCCTTTCTTTAGTTTCAGGGTAAGTAAAAAGGAGAATGTCTTTTGTTTTGTTGAAATGCTCATATGTTATAAAATGTTAAGAGAGGCAATAGGTAATGTTCGCCTGTGTAATTGTATGAAGCGCGCGAAAGGTGAAATGGAAGAGTGATAATAAGACGCGTGTAACCTCCGAATGAAGAGTCAGTTGAGAGAGAGGGTTTGATGTTTGTGTGTGCTTAAATACTATTTGGATAGGCTCCAGCGAGCTTAAGGAGAAAAGTTTAGAAAAATGTCTTTGGAGAAATCCCATTGGACAGAAATATCACGTGGTGTGCTCCCTACTACGTCCGCTCGTTTTGAGTTGATTTAATATATAAGGCCACACCGGAATTTGCGTGGGCGTTATTTTTTATTTTTCACGCGCCAATACAATTATATTCACACTGCGCGCCTAAATTGTATTTATCCCAAACAACAATTTTTATCCGAATCTTAACCGTGTCAACTGGCACAGACGTCATTTTACATTTTGGGACAATATCTTTCATTTAATTCACTGCCGATTATTATCGTGTTGTTATTTAACGAAGCGAAAAAAAACCTATCCCACAGAAATTATTTTGAAAAAATCATTCATATATCAAAAATAAAATGTTTAATGGACGGGGTTATTGTTTTACCACTTTATGGGAAAATATCACTCTAACTCGTTAAATGACGGGAGACTTTGTTATTACTAATATAAAATCCCTGTACAAAATACTTTTTATAAAAATCCATTGTTTCTGTTTTTAGAAATTAAGTCCGTGTCGGCATGCATGGTTTTTAATTTATTTTTTTCCTTAATTATTTTTTCCTCCATTCCTGCCACCCATTGTTTTATTTAATTTAATCTTATTAAAAACTAATTTAACTTAATTTAATTAAATAGTGATAGCATCCAGGTTGTTATTGCTTATTTTTCACTTATTCCTAGAGTTGATCTGTCCCTTTCTTAGTATACATATGCGTGGGCTAGTGAACCCAGTTCAGCAGAAGAACACCTCGAAAGATTTTATATATCTCATAATAAAATATATTAATGCCGCTTATTGTTTTTAACCCCCCCCCCCCTGTAGAGCTGCACATGGCCATTATTACCATTGAGGAATTTTCACAATGGGTTAATGATCATGATTAACGGGTACCTAGAAATAGGTATATGACTCCACCGTCCTTCACCCCGATTCTATATAATTGCTAACTTTACTTTAATGCCATAGATAAATTACTTGAAATTCCCAATGCATTTCGTATAATATATCTATTTCTGTGAATAATTGTGATTTATTATTTATTATTCAATTCTCTTTTTATATGTTACAAAATCCCCCCCTCTACTCTGCTGAAGAAGTATTTACTATAGTTGACTATCAATGGGCCTTATTCCGATAGAATATTCCCACCTTATAACCTCCAACCTAAGTCCCGAGCCTCCGCTAATAATCGAATCAAGACATATCTTAGCATAAGTACACGTTACTAACTCTTAGCCTCTATATTATACACTAATTATTTCCCCAGATTGCCTCAGGAATGGCCCATCCTGTCTATCTCTGCTGCAAGTTTATACCTCCCCCATTCCCCTCCTATCCAGGTTTTAGGCTTGATAACAGGTAACGGTTTCTATGCAGACAGCATTGTAGTATTTGCTGCCTAGCGTTCAGTAAATTATCTCTAGATGTCATGATATGGTACGACTCTAATGCACATAGGTTGCATCTCTTCTTTTTGTTCGGTCTATATTTGCTAGCCATATCCAAAATGGACCATTTCAGTTCGAAAGGGTCTTGCCTAGCAATGAGGTTTCTCACAAAACGGCCAATAGAAGTGTTAGGCCTATATATGTCTTCCCTTTGGCCTCCCCTGAATGAAATCATGTGATTTCTGAATCTATCTTTGAACTCACCCTCCGTGGATCCGATATATGATCTACTACTTTCTGTTATCACATCGCGCATATATATATATATATATATATATATATATATATATATATATATATATATATATGTATATATATAATAAATATGAGGGGAATTACAAATACATGTAACATGCAAATTATATTCAAGGACGTTATTTAATTCTTCACCAGATATCACAAGATATATAGGTGCAAGGTAAAAGATGGTATACGTATGTCGTACTTTAAAACATACACGACTAGAATTATTCAAAATTCAGAAATATTATATATAAAGTTAACATATAAAAGGATATAGTAAATACAAACTAATGGAATGGGTGTCATACGTTTAATTTCAAAACATGTAAAGGGAAATTATATGCAAAATATCTGGTGAAATATGTATCCAAGATAGTACAGTATATCAAAAGATATGGCGCTTTTTAGGAATAGGTATCCAGTTCCGACTACGAACGGAGAAAGCCGAATCAAGTTCCGATAAAAAAAAAACATGAAAGATGTCACTATGTAAAGGGTAGTTTCTTTTTTTTAAAAAGAAGTAACATCGTTTGAAAAAATTGCGATGAAATGTTTTATTCCTAAGAAATGAACGAGAACTGGGTTCATCCTCTATCTAAGAATAAGAAAAAGAGTTTTACTTACAAATTAGGGGTATCTTTTACTTTACTCAGCAGACTAAAAACGCTCAAAAAACAAATATACAACAAATAAAAGTAACTGAAGGCGATAAAAGTTATTTTCAAACTTACCTGTGGCATTTGTTTTTATTTTTAACCCGTTTGAAGTGCTATTTATCAGAAATTAAATTATTCGTCACACCAACAGCGCACAAATCCAAGATGGCGACATGGGGGGGGGGGGTGTAAGAGAAAGAGGACCGTCCGCCATTTTCTTTTTGTGCAAAAAAAAACAAGAATTTTTTTTTACATCTAATAAAAACTCATGTATACTACGTAAAAATACAAACAAATATCATAGCTACGTAGGAAAATATCTATTCTCGACGTAGGTCGCCTTTACTTGTTGCATATTTATGTTTTTAAACACTTTCTCGTTCGTTTTTTTGACCCCGTTCACGACTCTGCGGAGTAAAGTAAAAGATACCCCAAATTAGAATAAAAAACGCGAACAAAGAAGTTGGGAAAAGGGGGAAGCATGCAATTAATTCATTTGCAATTAAATTAATGCATCAAGTAACCTATTTTTGCATCACTTTCACCCTCTCTCACTGAATGTTGTATGGCCCACCCGTTCTTATTCGAAAAGTTGTCTATCGCCCCTTCTCTCTCTCTCTCTCGTGCCCTTTTGTCCTTTCTTTCCTCTTTCTACTGTCAATCTTGACTCATTTTTTCTCTTTCTTTTAAGAATGTCTCTCGACACAGTACACGTTAAATTTTCTTTAAACCTCTTGACATTTTCTGCTATTAATTTAATAAAAACCTCTGTTGTTTTTTTTTCTTTATCTTTTCGAAGGAAAAATAAATGTTTTCGATGCCTTAAACGTCTGAGTTAGACCAAAATCTTGGAATCGAATCGTTAATAAAATTCCCCAATCCTTCCTGAAATCCAACCATATTTGGTAAAAATAAACTTCAGTCGATTCCTAACTTGTTTACCAACTTTTCAGTCATTAACGTTTAAAAAAAAAGAAGTTTTAGCTACAATATTTTCATAATATACGAAAATTCATACGGTGTAAATGTACGTTTATTGCTTAAGAAATGGTTTAAAATAAAAATACTGGCATAACATCGATTTTCTAGCCGGCTTTACCGTTTTTTCAGACCATCTAATTTCACGCTCATAATAATTCGTCAACAAGCCTTCTAACCCACTAATTATACACCAAGCATCTCTCGGTACTCCTGCAATTTACGACCAGTGTTAAAACCGACGTTTCGTCGGCATCTTCCGGCAGTTTACGTAAACCGCCGGAAGATGCCGAAACGCTTAGCCAATCGGATTGCAGCAAACAACAATTAGCAATCACAGATTAAATATAGTGCAAAATTTAACAAGTTAAGAAAATTGATTAAAGCGCCTCCGACCGATCGCCTTACCCCGAAGGCATGTGCCGTGTCTCTTATTATTATTGGCTGTGTCGGGATTCTAGTGCATAGCCAGAGTCCACAATTCACAGGGATGCAGACATTGTATACAAGCGACTGTTTGGCACAGGTGTATGTTTATTTACCTCCTCTGCATGAGGGTTAGGGTCAGGGTTAAAGTATTTTTTATTTACCTCCTTTCCAGGGGGCTCGATACAAGGTCAATTGTTACAAGCCAGCGCACCACGATTAGCGCGCTTTAACCTGCAAAAATGCAGGTTAAAGCAGTAGGAGTGCCTCAGTCGATTAGCAATAAACTAACCTCTTCTCAAAGCGAAGGTAAAGCCTGGGAGGATGGACCTCCTGAGAGTGAACAGAACCATACCTCAGCCTGATAGCAACAAAGTCATTGTCGGACTGATGTTGACGACATATCTCCGACTGGCAAGAACACACCTACTCAAGCTGTTCCGGGTAAGTATGTATGTGTGTGTGTATGTGTGTATGTATGAGGGCTGTCTACGGTCCCCAGTCCTCAAGCTCCTCTCCCCTGCTTAGCTCCGATGGAACAACTCTCTTAAACGACAAAAAGCAGATCCTTGATAGATGGGCAGAGCACTTTAACAACGTGCTAAACCGGCCATCTTCCATCAACGATGAAGCCATCGACTGACTACGCCAGGAGCCTATCAACGAGGAGCTCGACATCCCATTCTCGTCAGAGGAAGTAAGCAAAGCCATCAAGCAACTTTCCTCTGGCCCCGATTTAATTCCAGCAGAAATATACAAATCTGGTGGACCTACACTGCTGGAAAGACTGACAGAACTCTTCCAATCCATGTGGGAGAGTGAAGAACTACCCCAAGATTTTCGTGATGCCACTATTGTTCACATTTATAAACGCAAAGGAAATCGTCAGTCTTGTGACAACCACCGCGGGATATCCCTTCTATCCATCGCCGGGAAGATCCTGGCCCGCGTCCTTCTTAATCGCCTGCTGGTACACCTTGAAGATGGTCGTCTTCCCGAGAGCCAGTGTGGCTTTCGAGCGGGCCGTGGGACGACTGATATGATCTTTGCTGCACGCCAACTGCAGGAGAAATGTGTCGAGCAGCACCGGGGCCTCTACACCACATTCGTCGATTTGACCAAGGCCTTCGACACTGTCAGCCGAAATGGCCTCTGGCGGATCATGGGAAAATTTGGTTGTCCAGACAGGTTCATAGCCATCGTCAGGCAGTTCCACGAGGGCATGACCGCTCACGTCCTGGATGACGGCGACCCCTCAGAGCCCTTCCCTGTGACCAATGGAGTCAAGCAGGGCTGTGTCTTAGCCCCAACGCTTTTTAGCATGGTTTTCTCTGCCATGCTCCAGGACGCTTTCAAAGACAGTCACTCTGGCATTAACATCAAGTACAGATGTGACGGAAAATTGTTTAACATCAGGCGAATGCAGGCAGTCACAAGAGTGAGGGAAACCATCATCAGAGACCTTCTCTTTGCTGATGACTGCGCCCTTAACGCCCCAAATGAGACAGAGATGCAACATCTAATGGACGGATTCTCCACCAGTTGTGACAATTTTGGTCTTACTATTAGTACAAAGAAGACAGAAGTTATGTACCAACCCGCCCCAGGAGATGCATACCACGAACCCGGCATCACTGTCAAAGGGCAGAAGATTCATGCTGTGGAGCAATTCACCTACCTTGGCAGCACCCTCTCCTGTACCGCCAACATTGACATTGAAGTTAACCATAGGACCTCCACAGCGAGCAGTGCATCTGGAAGACTTAGAGACAATGTGTGGAGGAGGAGAGGTATTGCACTCGCAACCAAAATCAAAGTATACCGAGCAATCGTCCTAACAGCCCTACTCTACGGCTGTGAAACTTGGACGCTTTATAAAAGACATGAAAAACAGCTGAATGGCTTCCACCTCAGATGCCTCCGTAATATTCTCAACATCCGCTGGCAAGACAGAATTCCTGACACAGAAGTCTTGGAGCGCGCGGGGCTCCATACCATCACCACCATAGTCCACAAAACCCAGCTTCGGTGGGCAGGCCATGTCTACCGCATGCCTGACGGCCGAATCCCCAAACAACTCCTTTATGGGGAACTCAGCCAGGGAGAGCGAACTGCAGGAGGCCAAAAGAAACGATATAAAGACTGCCTGCGAACCTCCCTCAAGGACTTTGACATCAACCCCCAGTCTTGGGAGAGTCGCGCTGCAGAACGCTCTGCTTGGCGCTGTGCCGTCAGCCTGGGAGCCGATAGGGCAGAGGATCAACGCATGACCCACGACCGGCAGAAACGCAGGAGGCCAAAGGAGAGAGCTGCCGGTCCACAGCCTGTCGATGCCGCCTTCACGTGTCCGGAGTGTAAAAGAGTCTGCCGAGCACGGATTGGCCTCATCAGCCATCTCAGGACCCACCGACCCCCAACGCCAAACTGATTGATACCTTGGTCATCGTCGACTTCGACGGACGAGCAAGAGAGAGAATGTATGTATGTATGTGTGTGTGTCGTTAGGGTCTTGTCATTAGTCTCTACATTCGAGCAAAATTCCCATCCTTCAACATCCAAATCTCAGCTAAGACTCTAACACCGTCGTTCGCAATTCCTCTTCGTATGTCGCCATAATCATTCCCTTAGTGAGTGTTCTCTGTCAGACTCTGTTGTCATTCTCCTTTAATGGCCAGTGTTCCTCAAATATATTTACTCTCGCCCGGAGACCCTAAACGTCCGGTTTTCCCCCTCGGTTTACCGCCGCTCACCTTCTCATCTTTCAAAACTTTCCATCTTGACCTTTTAGCTGTTAACAGCTAACTGTCCATTGTGTTGCTTTATCTATGAAGATCAGTCGGTTTTAATGTAATTCATTTCCTAGCTAATCTCTCCCGATGCTAATTCATTTCCTAGCTAATCTCTCCCGATGCTAATTCATTTCCTAGCTAATCTCTCCCGATGGTAATTCATTTCCTTGCTAATCTCTCCCAATGGTACTAGCTATGGGTATGGGAACATTCTATGGTATTAAAAAAATCACATTGTAAAGTATCTAATTTTATTTAAACAAAGTTTAGTTTAAAAAATATTTATATTCATGCTGTTTATTAAAAAGTTTTAAAAATCCTTTTTCAAAACAAATGTTCAAGATTTTCATTTATGAAAACTTTGCGAATAAACATTTCTATTATCTAATTGAAGCAATAATGAAAGATGAAAGTGACGAATTAAAAAAAAAATATCTTGTACTGATATTAAAGTGGTGATTATGTGAAACTTTACGTGGGGAATCCGAAGGCTGTGGTGGATTCTGGTAATATCTGGGCTTCAAAATTACATAAATTTCAATTGGAAAAACAAATTTTCTAACAAAAAAGCTATATTTCTGTGAAATCAATGAATATCATTTGTAATATGATGATCTATGTTGAAACTATAAAATTATTTCAAAAAGATTCAAAATAAAATATTTCAAAAACTCTATTTACATTTTTGAAAAAATTACAACTTTAGTTCACATAACACATGTTTGACTTTTTACTTTTTAAAAACGTTCTTCATCTAGTATACTTCTGATCCTTTCGTTTTTGCTGCTAAGACCCCAGAAAATGTTAAGTTAGGAAATCATTTACAATAGGAAAAATGATGAGGAAGTAAGATAAACGATGGAGGGGAATCAATTAAATTTACCAGACAATATAGCGCCTTGGCAGTTAGTTGTTAGCTTCTGGGTGTCCGGATGACGATAAGCCGAGAAAAAACTGGATGTAGCTAGTTCCGATGACAAGCTGAGAGCACGGGGGAAATGATCGAGCATTTAGGATTTCCGGTCTAAAGTAGATATATTTAGGAGACGAGCAGATCGGGCAGATTAGATTTGAGTAGACCAACAAATCGGGTTGAGCAGATAAGATCGGCTCGAGGTGTTGAGCAAGTTAGAGACTCAAAACGAGAAGACAAAACAGACGAGTTCGGAGGAGCTGTACGACAGAGTTAGTCTTAGCTGAGTTTTTTTAATTTTAAAGACTGAAACTTAACTCAGATGTAGACGCTAGCGGCGGTACCCCAACAACACACACACACCCGTTACCAACAAGTCAAATATGCGTTACTCTTGTTTGTAGACCAGGGCATGTGCTCTCGTCAACACGGCCAGGATAAGAAGATGAAGGAGGAAACTCACAGTACATCGCGTTTTGAGGGTCGACGATCGGCGGAGGGGTGGCATGGTTATAAAAATGGTGCTATGTGACTTTAGGACCGACCCTAACAAGCCGAAAGTAAGTAAAAATAACGAGACAAAAACAGATAGGATCATGATCAAACGAACTCACATAGAAAGAAGCGAGAGAAAAAATAGAAAGTAAGGAATACGGACGAATTAAGAGAAATATAGAGTAAACAAAGAGAAAAGAAACCCCAGATCTACGCGTCGAAACAAAGGAGTTTGTTTTAAAACACTGATCGAGCGAGAAAGAGACACAAAGCGAAAGAAGAAGAAAATAACAGCACTCGTAAAAGAAAAGCAAAAAATGGTGAGTGAATGTTTTTTTTCATCTCTTTTTTTACTATGTACAAAGAAAATCGGCTCTTAATAGAAGAATCAATAGACCACGAGCTTGTTTGGCTAGAACAAGGATGGGCAACCTCCGGCCCGTGGGCTACATCCGGCCCACGAAGGGTTAGCATCTGGCCCGCCACCCTGCTAGGCTTTATTGTTGCAATCCGGCTCGCGGACCTCCCAGTAAAACACATATCATTTTGTGACATAGACGTAAAAGTAGGTTTAAATTAAGATTTACAGTGGGATAAAAATGTATGAATAGCAGCGAGCAATGATGCATGTATATTTCATTTTTCTTTAACTATTAATTTCAAATCCTTGGCCTGAGATAAAAAATAGAAAAAGAGAAAGAGAGAGACGAGGAAAGAGCATGAAACAGAACCTATGTGAGGTGTGTCAAAACGAATGCTGGATCAACTTGCTATTTTCCCCGTCATTATTTTTTATGATTCCAAAATGACTCTTCGTCGGCGCCTTTTATAACATTACATACAGAAGTCTCCTGAGAAAAAATATAAGATTTGTAGAGTGTTCAATGCAATTTTTCAACAATTTATTCATGTAAACAAAATATAGTAATCCTGAGATTTCGTTTTTCACTCCGGCCCGCGATCTCCTTCCAAAAGTCTCATCTGGCCCTCACTCTGAAAAGGTTGCCCGCACCTGGCCTAAAACAAATGGGGGTACTTAGAAAAGTACAATATTCAGAGTGGTGTCATCCACGGTTTACATAAAAAATAGAAATAAAAATATTCGTGTGTGCGCAGATTTCTCCTGAAAATGCATGAATATCTATTACCCAGCGCAGACGACATTTTTGCCTGTTTAAATGGCGGAAAATTTTTCTCAAAATTAGATCTCTCAGATGCGTATCTGCAAATACAGGGTGGGCAAAAATAAGGGTCCTATTTTTAAAAATTCATAACTTTTTTATTTATTGATTTAAAAAAAAATTTTTTTTAGAATAAGTAAAGGACCCGTTCCGAAGCAAGCATGAGCCGTATTAGCCCTAAGGAACGTACCCTCATTTAGAAAACATTATTTTTGCTTAAAAAACTCAAAACAGTGTAAAAAACAATACTTTAGTTTTTGTAAGTTTTAAGAAGTGTTTTTCGGCTTAAATTTGTTTTGTTTATTTCAGAAAATCTCGGAAGGGTCAGTCTACACACACATAAAGTTTGGTGAGTTTAACTTTTATTTTGTGGAAGTTATTCAAATTCAAGTTATTCAAATTTAAAGATAGGACCCTTATTTTGGCCCACCCTGTATATATATATATATATATATATATATATACATGTAGAAGTCGAGGAAGAGAGTATGAAATTGCTCACTATCAATATTCATAGAGGGTTGTATTCGTTTAATTGTCTACATTTCGGAGTGAAAGTAGCACCAAGTTTGTTCCAAAAAATAACTGATAACATTGTTAGCGCATTTGGCGTACTTTGACGATATATTGATCAAGAGCGAGATCGCTGAAAAACACATTAAACATGTGAACCAGGTTTTCAAAAAAAATTTGCTGAATATGGGTTTAAGCTCAACGAGTATAAATGCGATTTTTTATATGTCCAAAAACAAAATATTTAGGGCAAATTATAGATGCAAAATGCAGAAGACCTGACTCAGATAGTAAACAGCTATACGTAAGCAGATTAATGGGGCATGTATTTTCTTTGATATCGTCATAAAAGTAGGGGAAAACAAAAGAGAGACGATGGGTATGGGTGACGATAGTATTGATTTACTCCTCTCCAGGAGTTAGGCACAAGGCCAGTTTTTATCTTACTCCCACAAGTAACATGTAACCCAAGGTCGGGTCGGGAAAGTGGGGTTTAAAAATTGCCTGGGCAGCCTCATCGGCATTCCCCGGTAGGGGCGCCTCAGGCAGTAAGCAATAAACTTACTTCTCCCCAAAGAGGGGAGGTGAAGCCTAGGAGGGTGGACCTCCTAGAACAGCACAGGACAGACCCATAGATCGACGTGAATCAAGCCCCGAAGGCCAAGACAATACCAGCATATGGGGTGCAGTATCCATCGGAACAGATACTACACTTTGATCTTAGCCAAAAGGCCAAGATAGTAGTGCAAGTATTAAAAGTCGATTGAAGTTTTTAGAGATGTTTTACATTTATGATTGTAAATATAAAGTAAAAGAATGTTAACCAGATTATGCATTTTCTCGTTGAATTAATGTTACATTTTTCGAAAGAGAACTTAATGAAAAAAAGTTTAATCAGTAACATTCATACAGAATAAAAAGAAAATCGAGCGCTGATAAAATTGATGATGTGTTTTTGAGATTTGAATCCTTTCTGTTTTGTTAATCGTTGGTGTGGTTTTACCTTGTTTAGAACACTTTTTATTTTCGAGGTGTTGGAAAGTTGGTATTTGCAAATTAGGATGGGGTACGTAAACCTTTGAAGGCGTGCGTGGGAGCCGCGGTCTGGCTTTGGGTATGGGGGAAGGAATGGATGAGAGAATGATTAAAAGAAAGAAGTGGAGAGGTTGGTCCGTACAACATGTTGCCGTCGCGTCTAACTCGCTAAGAAAATTGACTTTTGTTGTATGGAGATGATACTAAATGTTAATTGTAATGTTTTTACTAGTTGCAAATATTAAGTCTAAAAAAAGAACTTTGTTTAAAACACTGATTTTGATAAAAGCTTCAGTAGGCGCTTTTATTTAAATGGGTATATACTTTAGGGGGTGGGATTTAATCGGAAAACAGATGAAATATATGTGATTATTGGATGTTTGTTTTGTTTTTTATTTTTTTTGTTTACTCTTCTGTTTGATGGGTTAGGGTTATCTGGTTTTGGTATCGATTTTGTCCCACTTACACTGAGTATTATATACCTTTGTGGGGCGACTACCAAACAGGTGAAGATGAGAGTGTGGACCGGGTGCCACAGAGCGATGTGGAGAGCCCCACCGGGGTGTCAAGCTCTGATTACGGAGGGGAGGCTAAAAAATGTATGTATGTTATGGGAATGTAAGCCTAGTAGAGAGAGAAGTGCAAAAGTCTCATCCGATTAGAGATCTCCCAAACATACAGAAACGCGACGCTCGTTCATCCCTGCCCGGTTGACAGACACGAAAGGACTGTGTCCTCCACCTTGAACAGGATGCGTAATCGATTCTATGACCCAATGGCAAACAGAAAATTACTGAGAACCCTGTGTTTAGAAATAGAAAGTAGAGAAGGATGCGTGAGGTAGTATCTGGAAAGTGGATAAATGCTTAGCAGACTGAGGGAAGATTTGTTAGGAATGAAGTTAGTATAATTGATGGTTGTTGTAGATATTAGCTGCCGTTTTAATGTGATTTTCTAATCAAGGTGTGGTGGGAGAAATAGAAATTAAAATGCACATTAAAGCCGAGAAGGTAAAACTCCCTGCATCAAAATTTGGTGAAAGGTGGGTAACTGTTGGGCGATTGTGCCGAGTGAGAGGAGCTAGTATTGAGTGGTATTTGGGCATGCCTTAGGCACAGAATATATTGAGTTTCCTCAACGTTGACATGTCTAAGGACAAATTTTTTGGTGAATTTAAGTTCATAACTTAGCTAGTGTATGTATGAATTCATTAGGCCACCTTTTTTCTACAATGAGGTGACAGGTAGCTTGATTCACCAGAGTTGCAGGGCACTCTTTGATGTTTCGAAGAAGTGTGTGTAAATAAAGCATAGTCTTCATGTTTCGACCGATAAATCAGTTTATCTGCCACATTTACTAAGTGGGAGATTTACATTAACTTTTTTTTATTCATTCATTCATCCACTGTATTCAGTTATTGTATATCCAATTTATAATTGCCCACTGCATACCCGATGTATGTATTTTAAGTAGGTACTGTATGAGTTTGTTATGGTAAATGATTTAAGAGCGTATTTTGGTGAATGATTCTCAGTAAATGAGACTAACTGACTAACCTAGCTTAAGTTAAAGATGACCAGTATTTTCCCCCATTCCCACTTTTTGGCCTTGTGCCACATTTTATGTTGTTTCTATATATATTGTTTTTTTTTTTATGGAAATCACTCCAGACAAGGCATGAATCCACTTGATGTAAGGAGCTAAAAAAAAAAAAATAAAGACTACTCGAAGGTCAAAAACTAGCCAACAATAAGTTAGGTGGATAGATTCCGACCGACCAAGAAAATAACAATTCTTCCCCCTTTGTCAGAAATATCGTTCATGGAATGTGAGGACTAAAGGACAAAATAAGGGGAGCGAGAGTTAAGAGGCTGCCGAAAGTAAACCCAATGTCCACTTTCTACAAAATAAATATTAGTACAAAGAGGAGAAAAGAGATATGTGAGAGAAAACGTTGGGTTATCTGTGATCAGGATTATCTTTGACTGAGACAACAAGTCCTTTATTTCCATTACATTCAGTTAAATTGATCTTTAATGGTCCAATTGAAGTCAGAGTGTAAACACTTTCCTGATAGAGTTCCAAACCCCTTTCAAACTATTTGGCATATATACTCAAGTATGGATGTCAAGGCCTTCGATATTCGGCTAATTCCAGTATTCAGCATCGTTGAATGGATAGAAATTGTGGAGTTGGTTTATGAACTCTGCACAATAGACAAAATCTAATAGGTCCCTCACTGTCAACCAAGCTCCAGTCCCTGTCCCATCGCCGCAATGTAGCATCCTTGTGCTTGTTTTACAAATACTTCAATAGATTGTGCTCCGATGAATTGGCTGCTCTGGTGCCCCCCCTTGACTAGACCAACTTGACAATCGACTAAATCCCATCCATTCACTGTGGACGTCCCCAGATGCCAGAGAGCTTTCTACTCAAATAGCTTCTTTCCTTGTGCTGCTGGCCTCTGGAACTCCCTCCCTGCCCCCTGTTTCCACGACGGTACTGACATGCAGAAGTTTAAAACTGATGTGAACAGACATCTCGCTGCGCAGATCCCAATTTAGGTTGACCCCCCCCCCCCCAACCTTCTCCCTTTTCTTTCTTCTCAGTAGCCCCTTACGTCTACAGTGGTGGCCTGCCTTGTCTGGGGTGAACTATGTTAAAAAAAAAACCCAAAGAAAATGTTAAAAAAATCAAGCATGTTCTACCATTACGTCTACGAGGTGGTTCTCTTGCCATGTACAGGTAGCTGAATAAAGAATAGGGGACAAATTAAACAGGCCTTTATAACTGCATATGCAACGGATCGGTTAAATGTATCCGACAAATTTGTGGCACGGCGTCTTCGCCCAGAAGAAACAGTCAACGAATTTCTGGTTGAAATGCATCGCTTGACTCGGCTGGTTGGAGAACCACTGCCCGATCGATGGATGGCATGTGCATTCGTGTCAGGGTTGCCACATGTCAGGCAGCTTCCCAGAGGCTCGTCCAGGATACGATGAATATAGAATAACTTCCGACTCTGGTGAGAGTTATCATGACGAATGTATGCACAGAATGCAGAACTCCCCCCCCCCCCTCCTCCTGCTAAAAACCGTATAACAGAGGAATAATCTATTACAAGTGTTCTGGGCCTAACCATATGGCGAGAAATTGTACACGACCACCACTGAAGGGGTTAAACGGTTGAGTACAAAAGTTTGGCAGCGAAAAACAGTGTTTCCGCTGCAATGAACTTGAGCACATTTTATCAGAGTGCGAGGGAAACGACCAAGTGGAGGAGACGTCAGTCCCAACCTTTTTTCCAACAAAGTAAAAAAAACAGGAAATTACCTGCTGTAAGAATGTTCGTAGATGGACAAGAATGCATAGCTCTAGACAGCGGGGTCGTATGTCGCTGCTGGAGGTGGCAGTATTGACCGCCAATAGAAGGACCCTGAAATTTCTAGGGTATACATCATTTCAAAGTCGGGAGCCTATACAGAATTTAGAAATGAACTCTATATTTAATCCATAGAGGTAGATTCAAAAAAAATTTTTTTAACGTAGTTCACCCCAAACAAGGCAGGCCGCCACTGTAGACATAAGGGGCTACTGAGAAGAAAGAAAAGGGGAGAAGGTTGGGGGGGGGGGTCAACCTAAATTGGGATCTGCGCCGCAAGATGTCTGTTTACATAAGTTTTAAATTTCTGCATGTCAGTACTGTCGGGGAAACAGGGGGCAGGAAGGGAGTTCCAGAGGCCAGCAGCACGAGGAAAGAAGCTATTTGAGTAGAAAGTTCTCCGGCATCTGGGGACCTCCACAGTGAATGGTGGGATTTAGCTGATTGTCGAGTTGGTCTAGTGAATTTACGTCGAGGGGGCACCAGAGTAGCCAATTCATCGGAGCACAATCCATTGAAGTATTTGTAAAACAAGCACAAGGATGCTACATTGCGGCGATGGGACAGGGACTGGAGCTTGGTTGACAGTGAGGGACCTATTAGGTTGGTGACTCTTTTTTGGACCTTGTCAAGGAGGGAGAGAGTAGTAGATGATGCACCAGCCCAGATGTGACAACAATACTCCATGAATGGGCGGATGGTTGCTTTGTAGAGATATAGGATAATGTCAGGTGTGAGGAGTTTACTAGCACGGTAGAGGGAGCCAACCTTCTTTGCGGCAGCCTTTTTCTCATTCTGTTAGCATGATCAGGTAAAAGTGTTGTGGACCCGTGGCACAACGGATAAAGGCATCGATTAACAATCAGTTCTGAGTGACAGTCTTCTGAAGGCCTTTACTACAGTCGATGATAACTAAGACTAACATAATAATTAATTAACATAATAATTAACATATTAATTAATTAACACTTCTACATGACTGACAGAACGAGAACAATCTATCCCCATGGATGAAATAAAAGTTTCAGAAATGCTGTAAGGGGTTCCAAGTTCAACAAAGATACCTCAAGTTTTAAAAGCTGCACATAGTTGGAGGTTACATCGGTTGAAATGTGAAAATAATCAAAATCATAAAAATTATAAAAAATAAAATCCGAAGCATAGGACCTATCGATATACACCAACATTCTAAGAGTTTATGAATATTGATGTGCCCACCTCTAAAAATTGAACTTTAAAAAAATATTAAAGTGTTCTTTTTATGGTGATGTTATTCTAAAAAAACAAAAAACAAACAAACATGCAATAAAATTTTTTTTAAAAGAGTCAGTGTTTGTGTGGTATATGTCTATTAATAACTTTTTTAAAATACAACTCTTCCAATTTCTATGGACAGATCTTCAGATTTAGGATTTACAGGGATGTGAGTGGACAATGACAAAAAAAAATCTGAAATAGAGATGAATTTCTCAACCTGGGGTCACGGCCCCTCACCAATTTTTCAACCGGAGGTGGGGTGAGGGCAGGATGTTCACCCATAATTGTCTAAAAAAGAGAAGAAAAAAAAGAAAAGTAAAATCTAATTTTTTTAGTTTGGGGCGGGGCAGAGGTTAATCTACAATACTTTTCTTTCCTACTGGATAGAAGACATGAAGACATTCATTGATGAAACAAAAGTCTTCTACCTTCCCTACATATGAATCGTTTGAAGCATGGCAAAATTAACATTTTCAGAGAGAGGGAAAGGGAGGCGATGTAAGTCAAAGACAAAACGTGATGGAGAGGAGAAGAGAAACAAAAAAAAAATAGGAAAAGAGAAAGATAACGAGAGAGGAAGAAAAAGAAAGAAAATTTAGCTGAATAGGGAAAAAATAAGCACGTAAAGCTCTAACGATTTTACCTTTTTATAGTAAAAAAGAAAAAGTTTTTTGAATTACAAAAAAAACCCAGAATTCTGCTAAAAAGCATGGAACTCACATCCCTGGATACAAGCCAAATATAAAATAAAGATTCACAGTTCTTGAAATTTAAAAAATAATAATTTGCAAATATTCAAAATTTGTACATTTTTTTTTTATTTGGGAGGCGGAGGCGGCTGCGGGGAAGTGACTGTTGATGAAGATTGCTGTTTGTTAAAGGAGCTTTGTCTGTGAGATGATGAAGGTCCTGTCTTCTGATAAGGCTTGCGGTCTCCGCCTGTTCCTTCTGGGTTCGGCCTTTGGCGCCGCTTTCGTTTAAACTGCTTCTGTGATTGATAAGGGTGGCTAGATTGGCCAGAACCCGTCTTTGAGAATGATTTTGCTTTCCTCTGTTTGTTTTCGTCGTTCAACAGGATGCTGCATTTCCCAGGTGCTTGGTACCTAAAGAACAAAACAGAGAACTAAACTTAAAGTTTGACATCATTAAAAGAAAAATAAAAATAAAAATTTCCATCCCCATACATTGTTTATACAGGGTGTTTGTAAAAACTTTGGGATTATATTTTTTGTTTCTGAGTTACAGGCTTTTGAAATAAATACTGATCAACATTCTCTATTGAAAAAATACTGATCAACATTCTCTATTGAAAATATCTAACACTTACAATGTGTGTGATAGTGCAGTTATTTCTACATATGTGATAGATACACTCTATACCTGTGAGAGTGTATCACAGGTAAAATAAGCCTGAGCCTGGTGTTGCCACATACACACACACACTTAAAGAAAAAAAAATAAAACCAAACAAATATAAAAACCGTGGGGGTTTGAAGAAAAATCGGCAAGGGCTTCTTTGATAGCCAATGTAAGGGGCCGTGTCAACATCTTGGAAATGTTGGCTTTTCGGCGCTTTTTCGCTATGTTCCACCACCCGTTTTTCTTAACCTTTTTACTAATAAATTTTTTAAATTTTTTCTATCTACAATTACTTATGTCGCTAGAGAATTCCGGGTTTTTTTTTTAATTTAAAAAAAAATATTTTTGATTTTAGAAGGGGGATCAGTTTTCTATATAAATTTAACGTAAACTGATCCCTCACTTTTTGGCCACAAGAAATTTAAAAAATTCTTTTTTTGTGTGCAATTACTTATGTTGCGAGATAATTCCGGGTTTTTGGAATATTTTCCAAATATTTAAAATTTTAGTGGGGGGATCAGTTTCATATATAAATTTAACGTAAACTGATCCCCCACTTTTTGACCATCACAAATTTTTCAAAAAAATTTCCAGACAACCCGGAATTCTCTAGCGATTGAATGAAAAAAAAAAAGATTGGTTTGTAAAAAAAGGTGAAAGAAATGGGTGAACAAACAACGAACAAACATGCAACATGGTCAAAAAGTGAGTGATCAGTTTACGTTAAATTTATATAGGAAACTGATCCCCCTCTTAAAATAAAATATATTTGAGAAATAAAATTCCAAAAAGCACGGAATTCTCTAGCAGCATGATAGGTAATTGTAAACTGAAGAAATAAAAAAAATGGTCAGTAAAAAAGTTGAGAAAAACGGGCGGTGGACCATAACAAAAAACGCCGGCTTTTCTTATTTTAGGTAACAGAATCCAACAGATCAAATCAAAGACCACATACAGCACGAAATGGAGCACAAAGATAATAATTAACAAGCCGCGCATGTGTGGTCCCCACTCTGTATGTGACTCGATGTGGCGAGTGTTAAATGCAATAAATTTGGGAAATTTGGGGCATTTTTGACCCCCCTTTGACACCCTGGGGGCGTGAACCAGAATTTTTTTGAGGTTAAGGATGCTCATTTTATATTCAGAACAATTGCCTCTACATTTTGGCCAAGTTTCAGAAAAATTGAATAAATGGATCAAGCGTTATGGAAGAAAAGGGTCATTTTTTGCCATTTTGGGGGCTATTGACCCCCTGGGGGCGCGAACCAGATTTTTTCCAAGGTCAGCGATACTTATTTTCTATTAGGAACAATTGCCTCCACATTTTGGCCAAGTTTCAGAGAAATTGAATGGATGGATGAAAAGTTATAGGGCAAAAAATGTCATTTTTTGCCATTTCGAGGCTTTTTGACCCCCTGGGGGGGGCTAACAAGATTTTTTTTCAAAAATCGGAGAATGTCACTTTCTAACCTGACCAAAGTTACAACTTCATGCAAAATTTCAGAGAAATTCAATGGATGGTTGCGGAGAAAAATGCGGACGGACGGACATGCTTCAAAACATAATTTATTTATAAAATTGGGGGACCAATAAACCTTTGTTACTTGTTTTAAACTGCAATTGTAATTTTATTTGGAGGGAGACTTCTTCTGTTGCAGCAATGAATGAGAGCACACAATTGACACTACGACCCATGTTGGAATCGAGCAACAATTTTGAACCAGCAATACGAGCAGACGATCGCACAGACCTAAGTTGACACTACTACCATCTCTTTCTGGAAATGAAAAATTAATCTACAAATCAAGGGAGGCGCGAGAGCGCTCTATCCCTTAATAGACTTCACGAATTGCCTATGCTGGAAATCTTATTTCTTTGATCAATCATAACTCAAAAACCAATAAACCAAATTAGTTAAAACTTTGCAGAAAATGTTTATTTGATAAGTTCTATAAGTGTGTAGAATTTTAGCATCATTAGTCAAGGCAACCCAGAGATCCAGAAAGTTCAATCATGTGTGTACATACGTACGTACATACATACGTACGTACGTGCCACCCTGTATCTCATCAACTATTTGATGGATTCAGCTGATGTTTGGCAGAGATAGAGGTTCTAGGGTCTAGTTGATGGCATTTTAATTTCAGTTTACCATATACCTTAGTTTTCCAGAAAATTAAAAAAACCTTTAAAAATGACCATTGTATTGAGGCATAGCCTTTACAAAAGTAGTGACATTCCATGATAAATGCCAGTATACTGAAATCATATGCCCTTAATGTACAAAAGCAAGGAAATTCCCAAATTTTTACACTTTTATTGTCATTAAGGGTATGCGAGCACAACAGGGCTATGTATTTTACTGGTTAGAATTTTTCTTCAGAGCACCTCACACACTTCATCCACTCATGCATAGATTTATACTGTAGTGATGTGATAATGAAATGGTTTGGTTGATATGTAGTCATACCCTTAATTAATGACAATAAAAGTATAAAAATTTGGGAATTTCCTTGCTTTTGTACATTTAGTGTATATGAATTTTCATCTTAACCCTATTATGGGCATATGATTTCAGTATACTGGCATTTACCATGGAATATCTTAAGAAATTAACAACTAAACGGATAAATACAACCAGAAAAGGGTTGATATGCCACAAAACAAATGAATTACATTATCACTATATTCTTCTTTCTCTTGAAGATGGCCATAGCTATATACAATAATTTAATATGACTAAAAGTAGCAATACACATGAAGAAATTGAAATTGCTTACAATATCTCAATAATGGCATATATAGAAAGAGCTTGATGATCTAAGAAGAAATGTTTTTTTAATTTTTTAAATCTGACTAAAAATAAGGAAGTTATGACTATTTTTGTGCCTCACACAATTGAATATTTTTCCCTCTATAAGATCATATGCGTTTCGTCACATTTTTTACATTAATTTTTCAGTAAAAATGTTATATCTTTGTTAAAACACAAGATTAAGCAATGAAATTTGTTATGTAAGTGTATGTTTGTACAAGGAATCAAAATATGCCACCGAAAATCTCCAGAAATAAATGGTTTCCAAGTAATCTGCAGTCAATCCACATAAATATGCTGCAATATCTTAAAAATACCATGTATCCATTAAAAAAAGAAGTTAGAGAACTCAAAGTTGAATTGTAATGCATTTTATGCGCAAGAAAATGAAATTGTATACTACCACTGTTTTAAAATGAATATGTTGCAAGATTTCTTTGGTATTATTGTAGATTAAGACCTTCCACTAAATTGCCCCCTTACCTCCCCAAATATGAAATTCTACCTTTTTTTAGGCAATTACATGTGAACACACTGAAAAACTTGGCAGAAAAAACCAAAAAAAAACCAATTATTTTAGAATTTAGAGTGGGTATTAGTTTCACATAAATTTAATATAAAATAATCCCATATTTCAGGGCCATTCTAGCATTTTAGGGCAATTATTTTTTTCTATGGGAGATAAATCCTGTGCGTTTTTCTTGTTTTTGGGGGGAGAAAGCTGTCCTTTCTTTTCTTTCTTTTTATTTTAGACGATTATGTGTGGTTTTAAGAGGTTATTTGTGGGAGGAGGGGGGGGGGGCTTGCCATTCGGACTTCGGGTTAGTGGTAGGGCTAGGGACAATTATGTGTGAACACCTTGGAAACTAAGCAGAAAGAAAAAAAACAATTATTTTAGAATTTAGAGTGAGGGATTAGTTACATATAAATTTAATGTAAAATAATTCATCATTCCGGGCCATTCTAGCGTTTTAGGGCATTAATCAATTTTTTTCTATGAGAAATAAATCGTGCGTTCTTGGCCTTTTGGCTAAGATCAAAGTGTCTGTTCCGATGGATACTGCACCCCATAGACTAGTATTGTCTTGGCCTTTGGGGCTTGATTTACGCCTGTCTATGGGTCTGTCCTGTGCAGTTCTAGGAGGTCCACCCTCCCAGGCTTCGCCTCCCCTCTTTGGGGAGGAGTAAGTTTATTGCTTACTGCCTGAGGCACCCCTACCGGGCTGCCCAGGCAATTTTTAAACCCCACTTTCCCGACCCGACCTTGGGTCACATCTTACTTGTGGGAGTAAGATAAAAACTGGCCTTGTGCCTAACTCCTGGAGAGGAGTAAATCAATACTCAGACTTAGGGTTAGTGATAAGTTTAAGGAAGGGGGTTTGTTTTGGATGGAGGTTGCTAGGTGTGCTTGTCACTCGGACCTAGAGTTAGTGGTAGAGTAACTATTTATTTTATATCAAGTTTTCAGCTTGAAAAAATATTTAAAAAATTGCACTAAAAGGCAAGAATGGCCTGGAAATTGGAGATCATTTTATGTTAAATTTATATGCGTAACTGATCCCCCACTCTACATTCAAAATTATTTTTCTGTTTTTCCGCCAAGACTTTTAATCATCTAAAAAAAATTTTTTTATTGCCAACTAGAAAATCATTATTATACTAGAATTAAAGTTTGAAAGTTGAGTATATTTGAAAACCAGTATTTCTTGAAGTATTTTTTATAAAAGAACCACAAACAGCATTAACTTTTTTAAGCACAAAAAGTATTTTTGCCTTTCCTTTTTTTTTTTTTATAACGCCGTAAACGAATTTTACGAAGCTAACCGTTTATAACTAGCTGCTGCTGCTGATTGATTGCTATATCAGTAATACTAGTAGTCATTGTTGACTTTCGCTCAAAAGGGGACAATATTTTTTCGGATAGGGTAATTCAAAATTACTACTACTGACAGACAAAACAATATACAATTATAATTTTAATGCATAAAAAAAAAATAGATTGATTTGGGGTACGAAAAATATTTTTTTTTTAAATGTTCGCATATTGAAGGTTTATTTTTAAGATTACAAAAAAAATAATGGATCAATTAATTTTGTACCCCCGACAATAATTGAAATTGATATTTTTTCCTGTTTTTTTTTTTTTTTCAAATTTCATGACGAAATTCCGCATAGCCGAATAGTACGATATCTTTAAAAGGGGGGGGGGGGATAAAAAGTGACGTAAATGGCCGAAAATGGTGTTACCATTTTTATGACTTCATTTGCTGAAAACTCTACAAATATATATTGTAGATTATTATTTATTAATGCATATGAAAGGATATTCCTTTCTGAACAAAATGTTGGTATTTTGACGACTTAAAATGTTTTGGTTTTTAAAATATAACTATCTTAGTAGAACTACCTTGGAATCTGTGATTATCCAAACTGTTTTATGGCTGCTTTGTACTACAAAAAACGTTTTCAAATAAATTAAGGATTTCACTACTTACCCGGGTTCTTCCGCGTCTAATTTATCCTTTGACAACAAAATGGAAATTGTCGGAATATCACGATTGACAATCAACCTGAGAAAATAAAATGAAAATAAGCGAGAACAAAAATCAATACCATTAAAAACTTAACTGGCACTCAGTAGAGCGCATACCCCCACCAAAGCTAAAAAAAATAAAAATTACTAAATTAAAAAAAGTAAGTAAATTACAAGTAAACAAATAAAATGGATAACTGTTTTAACACAAATATAATCATAAAGAAACAAAAAATTCTGCGGCCATTATTTTCTTTATCAACGATATATTGTTTTACAATTTTTTTATAGGTTTTTATTTTTTTAACACAATTACTGACAAACCAGAATAGTACCCGACTCAAAGTCAGCAGCAAACGATGTTCAGTCAGATTTAGTTCCTGATATAAAATTTCATCCGTAATATAACTTCCGGCGAGAGTTTCAGTTTCTCAAATGTATTAATTTATTTATCAAATTGTTAGGTGAAAGTACAGAATAGTTAACAAAGCCTCATGCTAAGAATGGCTTTCTAAATAATAACATAATTATTTCAGCATGGTCCGTAAACTGCAGAAGATTATTTCGAAAGTCATTCTTAACATAGGGAGTGGGGGCTTTATTAATAATTCTGTACTTTCACCTAACAATTTAATAAATAAATTAGAAAATAAAAATCAGTACAAAACATGGCAAACCAGAAGAATAAGCGACCTAATACAGGAAGTCTTTAATATCAGAGACTAAATCTGACTGAACACCGTTTGCTGATGATTGAGTCGGGTACTCTTCTGGTATGCCCAATTACCAGTATTTTAATATTGGGGGGGGGGGGGGTCTGGGGGTATCTTATTTCAATCACATAAATATTTAAAATGGGTGTTGATTTAGTCAATTTTTATAACCCAAGCTCAGAGCTGATTCCGGCTGGCCTAAGTACCCTAATTCTCCTTACTATATTACAAAATTTTATTTTCATTATATCTAAAAAAATTTTAATGTGGACACATAGATCCTTGTAAAACATAAACAACGATAACCCTAGATGAACGTGACAATTTTCAAAATATACCATCTAGATCAGGGGCGGGCAACCTTTTCAGAGCAAGGGCCAGATGAGACTTTTGGAAGGAGATCGCGGGCCGGAGTGAAAAACGAAATCTCAGAATTACTATATTTTGTTTACATGAATAAATTGTACAAAAATTGCATTGAACACTCCACAAATCTGATATTTTTTCTCAAGAGACTTCTGTATATGATGTTATAAAGAGCCATTTTGGAATCATAAAAAATAATGACGGGGGAAGTAGCAAGTTGATCCAGCATTCGTTTTGACACACCTCACATAGGTTCTATGTTTCATGCCCTTTCCTCGTTTCTCGTTTCCTCTTTGCCTCTCTCTTTCTCTTTTTCTATTTTTATCTCAGGCCAAAGATTTGAAATTAATAGTTAAAGAAAAATGAAATATAAATGCATCATCGCTCGCTGATATTTATACATTTTTATCCCACTGTAAATTAAGAAGAACATAGAACCAATAAAACGTATGTAAAAAGGGGGAAATATGAAACATATATGATAACTGCTCGGAAAATTATGTATTAAAACAAAAACTGAGATTCTACTTTTTTAGGCGATTACATGTTAATACCCTAAAAAACTTAACAGAAAAAAGAAAGAAAAAACAATTTTTTTAGAATTTAGAGTGAGGGATCAGTTTCGCATATAAATTTAACATAAAATGATTCCCAATTTTCGGCCCATTCTAGCGTTTTAAGACAGTTAACCAATTTTTTTTTGCTATGAGAGATAACTATTGTGTTTTTTAGGGGTGGGGGCGAGTAGTGTCTCTGCTGTTTTTTAGGCGATTATGTGCGCTTTTACGACCTTGCCACTCGGACTTAGGGTTATTGATAAAACTCTTTTAGTTAACTGCTCTCAAAAAACAAGAATAGCGCGGAAATAGGGGATCATGTTCACATATAATCGCCTAAAAAAGTAGAATCTCGTTTTTTTTTCAGATTTAAGTAACAGAACAAAGCACGAATATCTCCATAATTAAATAGTTTAACAAGAGTTATTGTTGCTATATATATATATATATATATATATATATATATATATATATATATAACTTCTTTGTAATATGGTAGGAAAAATCCCAGCAGAGTGCTCGATTAATTAAGAATTCAAGTTGAAAATTAAAAATTAAGAGCGTAATATTTATTTATATTGGTACAGAAAAATTAGTACAACATTCGTACCGTCGGTTTCAAATACGGAAGAACTTAGCCATCCGGCTCTCTTCAGCTTCCGAAACAGATGACAACAGAAGCTGAAGAGAGCCGGATGGCTAAGTCCTTCCGTGTTTGAAACCGACGGTACGAATGGTTTACTAATTTGTCTGTACCAATATATATATATATATATATATATATATATATATATATATATATGCGGAGCCATCCAAGGAGTGTGTATCGAGTAAAACATATGGTTTAAGTGGAAACCGTGTGATTGGTATAGTAAACGAAAGAGAGACGAAACCGCGTTTCTTCATCTCGAGGTCAAGGATTTGAAAGCAAGCGTGAATAGCCCGAGGCAATATCGGGATTAAATGGAACAGAGGCGATCTGTCTGTCTGTCTGTCTGTCTCTATCTCTATCTCTTTCTCTCTCTTTCTCTCTCTCTCTATCTCTCTTTCTCTCTCTCTCTCTCTTTGCCTCTCTTTTCTATGACAACAGGTTACACTAACACATTTCGTACACATCTCAATACTTTTGCTGAAGAATATTCTATATTTTAATGTGGACACATAGATCCTTGTAAAACATAAACAACGATAACCCTAGATGAACGTGACAATTTTCAAAATATACCATCTAGATCAGGGGCGGGCAACCTTTTCAGAGCAAGGGCCAGATGAGACTTTTGGAAGGAGATCGCGGGCCGGAGTGAACAACAAAATCTTAGAATTACTATATTTTGTTTACATGAATAAATAGTACAAAAAATGGCTACAAATCTTATATTTTTTCTCAACAGACTTCTGTATGTGATGTTATAAAAGGCGCCGACGAAGAGCCATTTTTGAACCATAAAAAATAATGACAGGGCAAGTAGCAAGTTGATCACGCATTCGTTTTGACACACCTCACATAAGTTCTGTTTCATGCCCTTTCCTCGTCTCCTCTTTGCCTCTCTCTTTCTCTATTTTTATCTCAGGCCAAGGATTTGGAATTAATAGTTAAAGAAAAATGAAATATACATGCATCATCGCTCGCTGATATTTATACATTTTTATCCCATTATGAATCTAAATCGAAACCTACTTTTACGTCTATGTCACAAAATGATATGAGTTTTACTGGGAGGTCCGCGGGCCGGATTGTAATAATAAAGCATAGCAGGGTGGCGGGAAGGACGCTAAGCCTTCGCGGGCCGGAGGTTGCTCATCCATTCATTCAATGGTGTCATACCATCAAAGTCTATTCTTCTGCACACATCTCCCTATACTGTACAGATTTAATCTTCCTCTGAGCTCATCAGATCTCGGCCTGTCTTTATTAAGACTCATATCCCTCTTTCTCTCGAGTCAATCTTACATCTAACCCAAGAACTCTCATCCATTTATCCTTAATCCATTGTTAATCCGCTACAGACAGAGGAATACCGTTCGTTGATAAGATCACAACCCTTTTTTTATTTTTTTTATTGTGGAATCTGTATAAATTGCTTTATATAATAGAAAACATATTTTTCATTATTTTCCAGGCAACTGGTTCCGACGACAATTGAGTGAATATTGTAGTAAAAGAGGCTGAACAAACAGAAACTCCATTTCTTATCTTCATCCAGATTAACTTGAAATGAAAAAAAAAAAAATGAAACAAAGAAAACCTAACGGTGAGATCAAAGAAGATGCGGAACCGACACTAGGTAAGAGTTATGAGCATTTCGGTAAAACATGATGCAAGAAAACAAAACATTTGAACATAAAAAGAAGTTCACACTACTTAAACATGCATACGAAAAAGAACCGGCGTATTTGACATATAATGATTAGTGTTTGTTAATGAGCCGGCCGGGAGGTCGGAGTTCAATCCACAGTAAAATCATACCAAAGCCGGAAAAAAAAAATGCTACATGATTCTCTCTTGCTAAACACTAAACATTAAGGTAAGGGATCAAGTTTACGACGCATGCTGAAACCGACGTTTCGTCAGCATCTTCCGGAAGATTCCGAAATGCTTAGCCAATCGGATTACAGCAGATAACAACTCGCAATCGAGAATTAAATATAGCATAAAAGTTAAGAAAATTGATTAAAGTGATTATGAATTTCATCTAGTTAGGACAGATGCTTCAGTTTCCGGAAGGAATTATTGAATTTTGTCGGAAAAGAAAACTTATCGGCCAAAAGAGAAGTTGCAGAACATGCTCCTTTTCATCCTAACCTTAAAAAACAAACAACCTAATTTAGTCGGTCAGGTTCAAAAGGAAAAAAAAAATTAATCATAAAAACATTTTTTTTGCTAACAGTTGTTTCATTACATTTTTTTCGTAAATAAATATTTTTTCATTAAAATTACCATATGATGACTTTTTTTCTTGATTTAAATGTTTTTTTTCTTTAATTTTTCCCGTTTGATAGTGTTTTCATCAAAAAATACATATTTTCTATTAATTTTTCCTGCTTGCTAGCGTCGCCTAGTTTTGATTTTGATGCCAACTTCAGCACGGGTCGTAAACTGCAAAAGTACCGAAAAACCTTAGCATTAAATAGAGCTTACAGCTAGAGTTATAGCATTTCATACCATCGGATGACTTGCTTTTTTTATATTTCTATATTTATTTATTTTCATTTCTTACCATCGGATGACTTGCTTTTTATATATTTCTATATTTATTTATTTTCATTTCTTACCATCGGATGACTTGCTTTTTATATATTTCTATATTTATTTATTTTCATTTCTTACCATCGGATGACTTGCTTTTTATATATTTCTATATTTATTTATTTTCATTTCATACCATCGGATGACTTGCTTTTTTTATATTTCTATATTTATTTATTTTCATTTCTTACCATCGGATGACTTGCTTTTTTTATATTTCTATATTTATTTATTTTCATTTTTTACCATCGGATGACTTGCTTTTTTTATATTTCTATATTTATTTATTTTCATTACTTACCATCGGATGACTTGCTTTTTTTATATTTCTATATTTATTTATTTTCATTTTTCGTCTTCTTGTCTGAAGGTAGACATTTTGTGAATGACTTCTACCTTCTCTTGTTTGTTGCAATTTCGCTTTTTGGGCATAAATTATTATAAAATTATTTAATAATATATCTTGAAATCATCTATATATATATATATATATATATATATATGTATTTTTATGTAATTATTTTTATTGGTGATTGTAGCGTTCGTTGTTATTTTGCTTACTATTATTTCGATTGTCTCACTTCCTAGGTGATTAAGATGCAGTAAATTGCATTATTAGTCGCCCTTAACTTCATAGGACGTATTTTTTCCGTTAATATATATATATTTATTTATTTTATACGTACATAAAAGTAATCCATGGACACGTGTTCTGGCTCACAGCCGTCATCAGCATGGCTATGGGAAACGAAAAAGGAAAAACCAAGAGATTTTTTTTTTTCTTATATTCATCAATGTTTCGTCTTTATTTGTAAGATTTCCTCAGGATGATAATGACATTTTTCTTAAAATTATCATCCTGAGGAAATCTTACAAATAAAGACGAAACGTTGATGAATATATATAAAAAAAAAAATATCTCTTGGTTTTTCCTTTTTCATTTCCCATTACGTCAGATTACTCTCATCCTTCCTTTCTCATATATATATATATACACATATCATCTATATAAAACTCAATGTCTGTGTGTATGTGTGATATTTGTGTGTTCCCTATAGAAAGAAAGGTTAGAGAATCTACATAAAATCTAAAAGAGTATTATGTAAAATTTACAGAGGAAGACAATGGAAGTGTTCCTGAATCTCTAAGTGACCCCCTAAGGGGACTATGAGAGCATACATCCCTTAACACTTCAAATATATCCTATTTTTATTAAATTTAAATCATATGTATAAAACTTTCTGGGGAAGACAATGAAATTTATACGTGCCCCACTCTAAGTGACCCATAAAATTACAAATATTTATATCCGATTTTAATTAAATTTAAATCATATGTATAAGACACTAATTCAGACTCTTCCTACATTTCAGCTTCTTCAGACTATTTTAGTGGGCAAAACGGGGAAGCAGTAAAGTCAAAGTATGGTGTCATGAGCATAGTGAAAACGTACATAGTAGTGATCCTCATTCAACCTCAAGCAACGTCGGGTCTTTCTGCTTGTATATATCAATAATAAAGTTAAGTCGTTTTGTCCCCTCCGCTTACAGACATGATAGAAAAATAATCAAACCTTTTATATGCTAATGTGTTCCACATTACCTTAAGCATTCATGTGTTTCGAGACATTATGCATTCATTTCTGCTTCTTTCTATTCGTATTATACTTTCTCATGCTTACTGGACTCTCCCACAAACATTATAAAGAGAAGGTGGCATCCCATTTTATCCACTATTTATATACTATCACCACCAGCAGAATCACTGTGTGCTAATTTTCCATCGAATAAAAATTAAACAAACACCGGTTATTCCAGAATAATTAACGAATGCTTCAGGATAGATTATATTCCAGATTTCTGCGTCGGTAAATATTTTCGATTATTTTTTCATTACCCGTTTTTCTCTCTGAATTGATACTCTGATATTAGCTTATTTTTAAAATTACATCACTATTTTATCTTTTCAACGGACAACAATGGGACATGTTATACCTTACTATAGAATAAAGGAATATCGGATTGAATGTCAGATACACGGCTTTTTATTAGTAGTGAGCACAGCAATTCGTCTTCTTCGACCATTTTTCAAATTTGTTTTATAACTTTTTTGCAATTCTATATTCGATAGCGCATTATTATGCTGTTTATCTTTTAGTATGTTTATTTACCTCCTGCACGAAGTCTGTGTGGAAAAAAACAACCTCTGCATGAATACAATGTTATCCACAAATTTCATGAAACAAATTAGTATTACTGATATAAATTCTATTAAAGCCAATACACTTGGGATATTCGTCTATTTGTGACCTATTTGCGTCAACACAATTTGCAAGCCATTAAACGAATATCCCAAGTGTATTTGCTTTAAAACAATGTTGGTAACACTAATTTGTTTTATGAATTTTGTAGATAAAATTGTATGCATGCAGCGGTTGCTTTTTTCTGCAACATGGACTTAGGCTTAGTTTTTTAAAAAAATGTAAATCAATTTTTTTCTATTTTACACGGGCAACGCCGAGACCCAGGTCCTGCTAGTATATATATATATATATATATATATAATAATAAATATTTGTTATTGTTTATTATCTATGTACGTATGCGTTTCGTCCTTTTTAATAATCGGGACTCATCAGCATAGAGATATGACTATTCACTACCGGTCATGCGATTCAAAACCATGGATTACAAGTATTTTGCAACTCAAATCCGATGCCTTAACCATGCGGCCAATTTTAAATAGCGAGTAAACGGTGATAATTTTAACACTTTATCGGCGGCTTAACGTCTAAAGCATTCTACTTCTTTAATGGAAGGAACGATGCATCATTTAAAGCTAGTGACGTCATGCTGTGTTAATACTACACTTACAGTGCTCTACTTTTTCGATATAATATATATAAAAGAACCAATTTTAAGAAAATTAGAAGATTATCAAACTAATTGACAGCGACCAAAAGATAAAAGTTTGTTATAATTAAAACTGGAGACAAAAAAAAAGACTTACCTGTCAAGTTCTTTAATTTTGGGAAGCCATGTTTCTGTAATTCTGAAAAAAACAGAATTCCACAAAATAAAAATCATATTCGACTGGAAAGTATGTAGAAGTATAATTCAAATTGGATTATTTTATTTATTCTTTTTACCAACAAAATCTCCATGATTGTTTAACACTTCTTTCTCTTATACAGGGTGGGCAAAAATAAGGGTCCTATTTTTAAAAATTCATAACTTTTTTATTTATTGATTTTTTTTTTTTTTTGTTTAGAATAAGTAAAGGACCCCTTCCGAAGCAAGCATGAGCCGTATTAGCCCTAAGGAACGTACTCTCATTTAGAAAACATTATTTTTGCTTAAAAAACTCAAAACAGTGTAAAAAACAATACTTTAGTTTTTGTAAGTTTTAAGAAGTGTTTTTCGGCTAAAATTTGTTTTGTTTATTTCAAAAAATCTCGGAAGGGTCAGTCTACACACACATAAAGTTTGGTGAGTTTAACTTTTATTTTGTGGAAGTTATTCAAATTTAAAGATAGGACCCTTATTTTGGCCCACCCTGTATATTGGAAAATACCGGCCGATTTTTCAATTCGCATTTAAATTTTTTTTAAACGTAGATAGAAGCCCAATCTATAGTATTGTTTTTATTTTTTTTATTTACCATAATACGACTAAGAAAATTACTGTGTTATTGTTTAGAAGCACAAATGAACGAGAATACTAAACTGTTGCTGTCAAACGTGATATCAAGTCAGAAATTATTTTCTATTTGTTACTTCAATTACATTAGTACAAACCAACAAATTTACTGTGCGAAAATGGGTAAATATAGTGAAATTTCCTTTAATTTCAACGTGTAATAACTCATTTATTTTTTGGGATTATCTTGATCTAATTCAGATGCAAACAAAATTTAATCTTTTCTCTTGTGTCAGTAATCATTTGTTTTTTTTCCAAGTTACTTCAAGTTACTATTTTCAGTGACAATCGATTTATTTTTTTACGGTTAATGTTTTTCAACTTAATGGGCATGATATTGTTTATCTCTACTCATACAAAAAACAGTCCCATCTTAAAGAAAAGGGGCCACTCCTCAATATGATAGGTTTAATATAGGGTTTTAAGTTGGCTTTCACAAAAAAAATCCAAGTTGGAAACTTTAGTGAATGAAAGTTCTGCTCTATTATCCAATTGTGTTTCCGTCTGTTTTTATATAGTTCAAATCTGATTTTTTTTTTTTTTATTGATTTACTATTAAAAGAAAGATCTAGTTTGATCGCTGTGCTATGAATCATATTAAGATTCAATGTGTTAGTTTTTTTTTTAATGAATCTTATATGAACAGTTAAAGTTGTGCTTCCATGTCATTTTTGTATGTTTTTTTTGTTTTTTCAAGAGGTAATGGGACCTTGCCCAATATTTAGGCTGGCTTGATCTAATACTTATTGCTTCCATTATGATTAATTTTTATTTACTACAACATGACAAAGATTTTTCATTTGATTGTTTTTATTTATCTTCCTCCCACAAGGTAAGATGTGACACAAGGTCGGGAAAGTGGGATTTGAAAAACCAGCGCCTTAAAATTTGAACGCTCTGGCCATTAAAAATTGCCTGGGCAGCCCCGTCGGCATTCCCCAGTAGGGGCGCCTCAGGCGATTAGCAATAAACTAACCCCTTCTCAAAGGGTGAGAAGGCAAAGCCTGGGAGGGTGCACCTCCTGGAACTGCACAGGACAGACGATTAATAGACCAGCGTGAATCAAGACCCGAAGACCCAGACAATACCGGTCTATGGGGTGTAGTATCCATCGGAACAGATACCAACAAAGATACAATTGATTGTTATTTACTACAACATGACATTTATGAAGATTTTTCATTTGTTTAAAGCCTTCATTTTTACTTATACCCTGTGAAAATTGGCTTCTAGACAAATAGCAAATAAGATGGCAAGTCTTTTAACTCCCAACAAACTTTAAATGATCATCATGATGGCTAATTGTGCTACAAAAATAAATTTGATACCATCGTTTATGTTTTGAAAGGATCTATGTCATCGTCATCTGGTTTTGGTATTTAAGGTGCTACGAGTGTCGTGGACTCCGGGAGGGGCAACACTAGGCAATATCTCACACCCGCTCTCCATGCGGTCCGATCCAAACAGTCAACTCACCTTGTATGCACTCAAGCCAAATGGATGCTTCAGCGGAGAGAACGTGGCAGCATCGAGAAAGTTCACCCAGCAGGACAACCAAAAGATGCCCTGCTCCAATTAGCAGAGACCCGTAATACATCACACATTCCCACAACTATGTTTGCTCCAACAAACCGGATGTGTGGTAGTTAAGATCGTAGTGGGTTTGGGCGCCAAACAGGCCCATTAATAGTCAACTGCTGTCATATTTGCACTGGCATGCTATGTAACATACATACATTATATATAGACTAGGACAGCACTGCACAAATCTGCTGGGCACACTACGTGCTGACCTCAAGCAGGCGGGACTAGGAACACTATGTACAGCGAAACAACTTCATTGCCTACGACAACTTGCGCATGACAATGCCAGATGGCCTAGGACTAGCATGAAGGACTGATTGCATCTACGGGATGAAATTTGACTACCATAGCCGCAGAACAGTTTTTAATAAAATAAATGATAAATAAAATATATAATGTATTTTAATGCACTTATTTTTATTGGTGATTGCAGCGTTCATTGTTTTTTTCGTGTTGCTTACTACTATTTCGTTTGTCTCACTTTCCTAAGTGATTGAGATGCAGAAAATTACATTATTAGCCACCCTTAATTTTATAGGACGTATTTTTCATTAATATATATATTTTTATTAATTTTATACGTACATAAAAGTAATCCATGGACACGTGTTTCTGGTTTGCAGCCGTCATCAGCATGGCTAACTTAAACAGGGATCGAACCATCGATATTGATGTCTATAGTCCAGCGTCTTTACCGTCGGACTAAGACGCCCTGTCTAGAAATATGTACAAGTTTTATCACCTAAATATTTAATGTATTTTTATGTAATTATTTTTATTGGCGATATGGCCCCCTCTCTGGGTGATGAGCTGCATCAAACTGGGTAGCAGTAGGCTTCATGCTGCAGACATTGACAAACTGATGCTCTGAAAAAAAAGTTGCCATCCCTTGAGTGGACAAGTGTGGGAATGACGGCACCTCAGATACTGAAAGTTCTGAGTTCAGAGCAGCCACCCCATTAAACCCCTGCTTCAATGATTATGGGAAATCTCAAAACTTATATCATTAAAATAATTTTTTATTTATTTTTTTTTTTTAATTTTTTTTTTAATTATAATGAAATCTCAAAACTTATATCATTAAAATAATTTTTATTTTTTTTTATTTTTTTAAAATTATAATGAAATCTCAAAACTTATATCATTAAAATAATTTTTTTTAATTTTTTTTTTTTAATTATAATGAAAATAAAATTTTGCTTTGGGATTTCAAATTTAAATATTTCCGTTTTATGTCGCAATTATTTGATGCAGGTGTGTGAAAATAATTCTAAAAATGGAATTTTCCACTTAAAGTTAGATTAAGCAGGGACATGGAAAATTCCATGTCGAATAGAAACAGTTTGTACAAAATAAAAAGTTAGGTTAATTGAATACAAAAAACAAAACAAAACAAAAACAAATGAAAAGATTGAGAAAAAATCTTTAAACTTATCTATGGATGATTATATGGTTTTGATGGAAATATTGTGTCAGTTATTCGAAATGTTTTCTGGGCATAATTTCAGAAATAACAATTCCTCAGTCCAGGATTTTGCTCCAATAACATCGATAATTTGGAAGTGGAATGGCACCCATGAAAAAAATCATACTAGTCTGGAGCCCTATCGTGTTCAGAACATTGACCACCTGGAATCCGTTCAGAGATGTGAAACTAAGCGAATATCCTCTATCAAACAACCGCCATACTCTTAATGTCTCGTTTCCCTGAAGTTTGAACGTCTAACAACTGACAGTCACAAAATTATTAAACATCTTCCCAACACTAACCCTGAGCACCTTTTGATCTCCATGGGTTCAACGCATGTGGAAATGCCTACAAAGTCAGAAAATAGCACAGGTTCCATGACTTTCAGAAATAATTGTTCACTCTCAGAATTGCTGAAACATAAAACAAACAGCCTGAATCAGTTGTTAGCTGCCGAGACACGGCAACCTTTAAAACTCTCGAAATCCGCCCCACCATACACATGTATATCAGGATTCATACTGTTTATTTCCCTGACAATTGTACATAATCCTATGTATTATACGTGCACTTTTGATGAGTTGTAGTGCAGCACTCGACACAATGATTTCATTCGTTAAAATATACATTCAGATTTTGTCAACACGCATGCAAACTGTCGACTAAGGGAAAAGTCTGTCAGGCATGTATCCACAGTGTTATGATGTATTGAAGTGAAATTTGGCCAGTGAGTGTTGAGGACATTCATTGCATGATAAAAAAAAAAATGATATGAGAATGATACGATGGATATGTAATGCGAGTCTTAAAGGCAGGTTTAGTTCTGATGAGCTTAAAGGAAGATTAAATCTGAACAGTATAGTAGACTTCTATTGTATGGCCATGCTGAAAGAATGGATGAAAATTCTTGGGTTAGGGTTGATGTAGCAGGTTCAGTTCATAGGAGAAGACCAAGGAAAACATGGGAGGAACTGATAAAAGTGGACATGAGAGATAAGTAGAGAGGTATAAATAAAAACCTGGCTAGAGATTATTTTTGGAAGTTAATTTCTTACAGCCATCTAACGCATACCAGCATTTAAAACGGACGTTAAACCGAATATGATGACATGTGGACATTAATTTTGTTTGAACAGCAATGTATTCACTCAAAACTAACAAAAAAAATTATTAAAAATAAGCAACAAACTTTGTAGAGTAATCAAGGTATGTTAGGACTAGTGTTGGGACGAGTATTTATTTACCTCCTCTTCAGGAGGTTAGGCACAAGGCCAGTTTTATCTTACTCCCACAAGGTAAGATGCGACCCAAGGTCGGGTCGGGAAAGTGGGACTTGAAAAGCCAGCGCCCGAGAAGGTGAGCACTGGCCATTAAAAATTGACTGGGCAGCCCCGTCAGCATTCCCCGGTATGGTAGGGGAGGCAAAGCCTGGGAGGGTGGACCTCCTAGAACTGCACAGGACAAACCCACAGACTGGTGGAATCAAGCCCCGAAGGACACGACGACACCGGTCTATAGGGTGCAGTATCCATCGGAACAGATACTACACTTTGATCCCTGCCAATCAGAATCGGGACTTGGGAAAAAAAATAAAAAATCGCAACTTGTTGGGTATCAGAATCAGAAAAATTTGTGCCCATTTTCCAATGTCAAAAACGATTCTTTTAATTGTTTTTATTTTTAACTTAATTTTCCATTGCTGGTACTAACGAAAAACTGATAAATATTTATTGATTTTAAACTACCAGCGAAATTAAAATCTATAGATCATCCCCAAAAAAGGTATTTTTTATATTTGCAAAAAATATACACATATTACATGCGTTTTTATGGTAATCTGAAAATAAAAATAAAAAACAACAACTAACTAAATATTTAGATATTTTAAAAGAATCGGAATTGGTAATTGTATCGGAATCTGGAATTTTAGAACAGAATCGGTAATTGTATCGGAATCAGGAAAGATATTGGAATTGTCCAATCACTAGTTAGGACCAACAAAACTGGTAAAAATGTCCGCTTGTTTATCTAAAACAACGTTACTCCATTCTATAAACAAGTCTTTAGTATAAACGGAAGAATCAAAATATATCAATACGTACATTGTGCTTTGTTATACTTATTTGTATTCAAAATCGCATCATTTGTTTTACTTCTTCATTGTTTAATGCGTCTTTTCCACATCACACGCGGGTTGCACGTTGGTCAAGGCGGCACAAAATCACTTTCTCCACGAAACTATCATTTACATTTCTTTCGAGGTGCTTGAGGTCATCTTTGACTGAGGCATTACTAGTCTTTCTCGGCCTGCGTTTTCCTCGCTGGGGATGTGTTTAAATGTGTTTATATCTAACTAGAGCTTCGTTCAACATACCCATACTATCATAGGCAGTTGTAATGCAGAGCTGACTCGTCTGAGCACCTCCAGCCTCAATAGCAAGGAGTCAGATATACTGTCATCAAGATGCCCATCATCAATAGCAAGGAGTCAGATATACTATCATCAAGATGCCCATCACAAATCTACCAAACCATAGCTATGCGATTCTCCTGCATTCTCTGAATGACTGAGATAATGGAAGGCCAGCATTCACTTACATATAACATACCACTATGAACATTTCTACTTCACAAAAATCTATATAATAAAGTGAAGCCAGTCTAAAAATATACTGTTCTGGTTGTTTTCGTCTATATCTAATATTTTCTCTGCAACTAATTTTTTGATAACGCCAAAGATTGTGCGTGCACAAAAAGTTGTTTAATCGTGTGGCGGACGTTATTATGAATGCGGATCGACCAGTAGAAGCGGCCCAGACTTGCCTCATCTTTGCTGGATGTGTAGTTTGAAAATTAAAGAAAATGTCAAAATCATAGGTTACTAGTGAGGATTGAACTCACGATCTAGAAGTAACAGAACAACTGTTTATTGCACTGCAATAAGCAAATCCACCTCAATAAGAAAAAGTGAACACACGAATTATCTGCATTTTTATTAGTTAAAAAGAATTAACTGAAAGTATTAAATGTCTGAAATCTGTTGACTTGGAAGGAAGGCGAACACAGTCGCCTCCCTTCTAATGCCTAGCATAGCAGTCGAGGATCTGTCCTCGACAATAAGTCAGATAGAGACTGGACCATTGTGACTGTGGTGGCCTTGCTTGTGTTCAGCTGAGGTATAGTTCTGGGTAGTCCTAAGAAGGTCACCCTCCCAGCTTTTATCTTCTCTTTTTGAGAAAGGGTTAGTTCATCGCTAACCACCTGAGGCGTCCCTACTGAAAAATGGTGTTGGATAATGGCCCTATGGGAATGGAGTATCTGTTGGGAATCGTTGGTTTGACTTGCGCGAATTAACGCAGGTGCAGTCGAATGCAGATTGGAGACTGTTCTCACAGTCAGAGCTAACAGACGTGACAAGGTTACCGTGTGACGAGACCCCAGATCAAGGGTCAGTCTGCATCTGTGAGAGGCTCTGTGATGTTGCGGGCCTTGCATGGGAAAGAGAGGATCCGTGACATCACTCGTTCTCGTGAGAAGCGAGTTTTTAGTCAGTCTGATTCGGAAGGTGAACTGAGAGGGCGTGCGATTCACGATGTAAAACTAAGGGAAATATTTCCCTTAAGGAAAGACAAGAGCGAGAAATCTAAGGTATGCAACAATGGGATTGCTCAGGTATTTTTTTTGCAGAGACAGTGAGCCACCTCTTGTGAACTGGCATACAATCCCCACCTTGTGTCACAACTCCCCGCAGTGGGAGGAAGGCAAAGAAAAGAGTAGAAAATAGAAAGGTTAGAGAAAACGTCCAGTGATTGTGAGGCGCATTATTTTTGACTGAGACAACAAGTTCATTATTATTTTCATATTGATCCGGTGAAATTAAGCTTTAACGATCCCATTGAAGTCAGAGTGAAAGCGGCGCCTTGATAGAGCTTCAATCCTTTTTAAAACAACAAACCGTTATAAACATACTAAAATGGAGATACTAAAATAATTACAACACATGTAAATCACAGAAAAAAACTGGTAAGAGTTATTGCCCTTGCACTGTGACATTTTAAAATGTACAATTGTGACAGATTTTCCAACAAACTTTGGTTCGGGACACTTGCCGGATTAACCGTTTTGACGGACAATCCGATTTCACCTAAATAATAATTCATCAATCAAACTTATTATACACCTACCATTTATCTAAACCACTAGGGATTGATAGAAACTTAAACAGTATTTTATTTAATGGAAAAACACTGACGTTTATCACACTTGAAATGTGCCTGTGAATCTATAACTAGGGTTGAATTTACACAAAATAAGAAATAAAGAAAGACTATCACCAGCAGGTGCAGTGTAAACAAATTGATGGCGTGCTACACACGGAACCATCTGTTGGCTGCCTAGTAAACTAGTCTGGCTGCACCGGGGTTATCAAGTTCTCTCATGATTTTGTCTGGATTAAAAGAGCTGCCAGACCATCAGTTGCCGAAAAATCAATGTTTGCTCCTGTTTTTATAATATAACAAATGATCATAATTTTTTGTGATATGGGAATCCGAACATCACTTCCGGTCAATGCAGTTTCAGGCATTAAGAGTTAATGAAAAAAAATAGAGTGCATCTCCCTTATAATGGTTTTTATCGGCGATGGTCAACACTTCAAGTTTGGCCTGAGACACACCCACCGGCTAATACCGACACTCTCCCCTCAAATATTTTTAGTTAAAGGAAAGGAAGGAAAAAAGGGGTGTAGTGGGAGTGAATTTCTTCCCGGCATTCCCTTCCTCTAATGTTATTTCCGGTTGAATGATGACTTGCATTATTTCTCAAATTATACATAATATCATTGGTTTCTTCTCAAATTAGTACATAAGAACGTTGGAAAATGGAGGAAAACGCTACCCCCATTGACGAAAAGTGCTCCGTTGACCCCCAAAGGATATTTTTTTTTCCTAATTTTTACATATTATTCTTCCGGACGATTGCCGGTTCGAATGATATCAACTGTGTGACTGTTTGTTGGGTACTCTCGGAGGAGATATGTTACATACATACATACATACATACATACATACATTTCCCTGTTATATAATAGAAGATAAAAAAGATTAATGCTTTTCTTCTTCCTTGTAGTGTATTTCTCCTTGCATGTAATGTTGCATCCTTTTTCCCCCACTTTGAGTCTTACTGTACATCCCTTATTATTGTTTTACCCACCCTGTACTGATTTAATGTATCCAAATCCATACAACCCTCATTATTTCTAATTTGCTGTATAATTGGGAGTGTTAAACTCTATAGTCTTGTTAGCTTTTAAATTCGTGTCTAATCCCTGTGCTGATGAAGAAAACCGATATTACTAAAAAATATATTGTCTCAGAAACAATTGTACACAAACAGTTATGTTGAATTCTTGGAGCGTAAATGATCATGTAATAAAGTTTGCACATTATATATATATAATGTAATAAAGTTTACACATGATATATATATATATCATGTAATAAAGTTTACACATGATTATATATATATATCATGTAATAAAGTTTACACATGATTATATATATATATATATATATATATATATAAAAGACAAAAGAAAAATAATTAAACACAGGAAGAAATAAAAATCAAAAATCTATCTGTATTTAATTGTTTTTCCTTTCTGTCTTTCATACATTCTGAAGTAAACATTGTCAGTTGTAATTGAAGTGATGTAAGATATGGGACCAACATATAAAAATGAATTGAATGAAAACTCTTCTTTATAGATCAACAATAATATTTATTAAATTTTTTACAAATAAAGAATTACTTATTAGTTTAAACATAATTGAAAAGTTATGTGCAGCACGTTAATATTCAAGATGTCGGCTGTGTGGAAATGCTCCAAGAGACATAACTATTCTCTCAAAATCTTTTAAGACAAGGGAGATAACTTTTGGACAATGAGTTATTTTTATTTTTAGGTGGTATGCAGCCACCTCACATTCTTTCTCCACATTTATTTATAATATATTGTGTATTTTATCCCTAAATATAAACATAATAATATACATATACATATATATATATGAAATCATGAAATTGCTGTTTGAAAGTATTGTAATATTTTAATTTAAAAAGCAATTAATTAGAAGCCAAACAATGCATTCTTTTTTAAATAAATATATTTAAGCCTCAAATTTTTAATGTAAAAACGTCCTCGTAAGGGGTGTAATTTTTAAAAAATTACAATATTACACTGCTTTTAAAGAGGAAATTTCTAATCTCAAAATTGGTTTCCGCACATAATTTCCTACTGACTCCGATATTTAAACAGTCGCCGTTTAGATTAACAGATGGAATTCTAATTATTTCTACTTTTCGATGAGTACTTATGTAGTACGCACCGGGCCAGCAATAGGTACTTATGTAGTATGCGCACCGGGCCGGCAATAGGTACGAATTATTTCTAGTGATAAATATGTCACTAAAGAAAAAAAAAAGAAAAAAAATGTCTTATGATAACGTTTTTATATAAAAAATTTGGGACTTAATAGTTATATGAAAAATATTCATTTTTTGGTTTCTGTTTTTTAAATATAGCATTTAAGCTGACAAAGAAATCTTTGATTTTGACTAGCCAACTTTTAGTTTTTATTGTTGTACCATGTTATTTGCTATAGACTAATGCACTTTGTTGCAGTTTATCTTTTTAAAAATACATAATCCGATCTGGCAGTTTTCTAATATGTAAAAATTCATACATAGTCACCTTAAAATGGAAAAAAATCAGCTCAACACCATATTTGGTTTAACATTAGTTCTACATGCTGGCATGTGTTGGACGGTTTTTAGAAACTGACTTCCAAACTAACCTATCTCTGACCAGATCTTTATTCATCCCGCTTTCTCTCAAGTCCATTCTTATAACTTCCTCCCATTTTTTTCTTTGGCTTTCCCCTGTAAACTGAACCTACTCCGTCAACTGTTCTACATCTACTAACCCAAGCACTTTCACCCGTTCTTTCAATGTTGCCATACCATCAAAGTCTATTCTTCTGCACACATCTCCCTATACTGTCCAGATTTAATCTTCCCCTTAGGTCATCAGATCTAAGCTTTTCTTTAAGACTCGCATTACACATCCATCATACGATTCTCACATCATTTCTCTCTATGCCACGTCCTCAACACTCATTGGCCAGGTTTCACTTCTATACATAAAACTGCATACACATGCCTGATAGAAACTTCCCTTGATAGCTAAGGGAAATAACTTATTCTTTTGATAAGAGTTATCGTTCCTTACTTGAATTTTTTTTTTTTGCTTCGTCTTGGTTTGTTCTTATTAAATCAAAATCATTTTTAGCATGGATATCAAACATAATCAAAAATTGGAAATATTACAAAAGAAATCTGAATGTAATGAATCGCAGGCAATGCTGGGTTGATACAGCATATATCTAATATAATAATCGTTATAACATTAAGTAGAAAGGGGAACGCTGCAAAATGACCCCCCCCCCTCTTTAAAATTTAAATAAAATTTCTTCAACAGCTTTCTGCCTACCTTTTATATCTTATTTTGTTGAGTTGATACAAACCCTGGAAAGATTAAAAAAAAAAAAAAAAAAGCAAAAATCAATTAAAATCACAATTTAAAAATTGGTTTCGTACTATCTCGAAAAAAAAGTTAAATATTAGTTTAAAATCATTTTTGATGCATTTTTATTTATTCATAGATAAAAGGTGACAACTTTTTTTAAATCCTTGAAAATATTTGTATTGATATTAAAGTGGTGATTATGTGAAAATTTACCAGGGTCTTCAGACATGCAAGAGAAGGTTGTGGTGGGTTCTGGTGATATCCGAGTGTCAAATTTTATACAAATTTCAATTGGAAAAATAAAAATTTTTTAATAACAAAAAAATGAAGATCATTCGTAATATAATGATCTCCAGTTTAAACTATGAAATAACTTAAAAAAATTTTTAAAAACTGTTTATTAAATTCTATTTTTGGAAAAGATGCAACACATACATTTAACGCTTTTTTTTTTTTAAACTTCTTCAACTGGTTTTTATTTTTTCTGCTTCATTTTTTTTTTCACGTTTTGTGCTAGTTGTTGAATTGTTGTTTTAGCTGACTTTGATCTTCAAGTCTTCTGCTTTCTTCAACTTTTTCTCTTTCAATTTGAAACCTTCACTTATACCTTTCATATGATAAAATCTGAAATCCTGGAGCACTTTCATCACAGTTTCTTATAATGTGATACTATGAACTGCTCCGACTCACCCCACAGCCACGACTGCTGGAAAATGTTAGTTAGGAAATAAGATTTTTTTTTTTTATAAACAAAATAAACAAATATATTACACTGATCCATTCGGTGAAAAATTAAACTATAAGATTAATAATTCAATAAATAATTAATAAATCCCTTATTTTTCACTTGGACATTGTTTAGTTCTATATCGAGAAATCCTGATTCCTTATATATAATTGTATCACAGTCCATAGTTTTCTTCGGCTGGCTTGGCAGGCCGAGAGCAGACTCAATGCGTTTCCACGAATAATGACTATAGAGAGGCGCTCGTAAAGCCAAGACAATTCGCGATTGTCTCTGGTGTTGTACGTCATTAATTGACCAAGGCTGCCAAGGAATTAGATCACAATACAAAAATTATGTGGAAGTAGATAAAAATATGGGAGGGAACAATTGTGTTGTACAGACGGAATGACACCATTAGTTGTTAGCTTCTGGGTGGCCAGATAAGGATGGCGAGAGTGAACTGGCACACAGGTGGATAGCCAGTTCCAGTGGTCAGGTGAGAAAAAGACTGGACATTTAGGATTTTAGGTCAAAGGTCGATATATTTAGGATTTTAGGTCAAAGGTCGATATATTTAGGATTTTAGGTCAAAGGTCGATATATTTAGGATTTTAGGTCAAAGGTCGATATATTTAGGATTTTAGGTCAAAGGTCGATATATTTAGGATTTTAGGTCAAAGGTCGATATATTTAGGATTTTAGGTCAAAGGTCGATATATTTAGGATTTTAGGTCAAAGGTCGATATATTTAGGATTTTAGGTCAAAGGTCGATATATTTAGGATTTTAGGTCAAAGGTCGATATATTTAGGATTTTAGGTCAAAGGTCGATATATTTAGGAGACAGAGTTGTTCAAGCAGACAATGATGACTTCGAGCGGACAACAATGAATTGTCTCGACAGGCAGATGATCTCAGTTAAGTCTTAGCTGAGATCCTGAACTTGAAAGATGTAAATTTAGCCTAGAAGTAGAAACGCTAACAAGGTCCAATCGACACACACAAACCCGTGTGCAAGAAGTCAACCTTACACAATGCGCCTGCGTTGTTTCTTGCTTTGAATACACATTGTAAACCAATGCTCACGCCATCGGCAATCGCCAGTGCTAGAGTCAACACGGCTAGAATGCCACATCTTGGTTGGGGCGTCATCCACTAGTCTCTCTCTCTTAGACAAGGTCCAAAAAAGAGTTGCCAACTTAATAGGTCTCTCACTATCCACCAAGCTCCAGCCCCTGTCCCATCGCCGCAATGTTGCTTCCTTGTGCCTGCTTTACAAGTGCTTCAATGGATTGTGTTCGGATGAACTTGCTGCTCTGATGCCCCAACGATGTAAATTCACTAGACCAACCCAACAATCTGCTAAATCCCATCCATTCACTGTGGAGGTCCCCAGATGCCGAAGAGCTTTCTACTCCAGAAGCTTCTTTCCCCTCGTGCTGCTGGCCTTTGGAACTCCCTTCCTGCTCCCTGTTTTCCTGACGGTACTGACATGCAGAAATTTAAAACTAATGTAAACAGACATCTCGCTGCACAGCTCCCAGGTAAGGGCAGGTAATCATGAAAAGGGTCATGCAAGAATGATGTAATTTATAATAGAAATAAGTTCTCCGAAAATAGATTACTTTAATTTTATTTACTTTCACATTAAATATACTCATTACAATAAATCATGTTTTTTATCAATGTACTTGTTTTTTAATTTTTTTTTTGTTTTTTAAATGAGTATTATCTGCCCTTGTCTTCTGTCTAACGGTAGCAAATGGAGGCATAGTCATTGAAGTGACTTGTACGATACGGAAAATGTAAAAATATTTGTAATTAAAGTTCTACTGGATAATTTTTCCTAATTTTTTCAGCTTTGAACAGCAAAATACCACTGAGTAAGTTCATAATATTGTTTTCACACATAAATAATTTTTCCGTCTGGCCGAAACTGTATACAAGCACCAATATTTTATATATTAGTTGGAACAGTTGCGGTTCATAATTTGTTTTCGTAATTTTCACTTGTAATGACAAATTTATAAACGATAAATTATCACATAATTACAGATAGGCTCTCGTAGCGTAATCACAGTCCCAGTGATCTCAGGTTCGAACCCTGTCAGTCAGCCACGCTGGTGAGCCGCAGTAACAGCGAGACACGTGTGCGTGGATAACTAATATATATATAAATAGTGAATGTTTTTATTCAAACATGTACAAGGTCTGCTACACTGGCATGAATTCAGCAACCAGGTTGGATCAAAAAATAATTCTTTGCCTGATGAGACCTCAGCTCTTGAGAGCTGTAGATCGATAACATCGACATGCCAGTGTAGCAGACCTTGTACATGTTTGAATAAAAACATTCACAATACAGCTCTATATTTTTTATTGAGCACTCTTTTATAAACCCGGTTTGATTCCCTTTGGATTTCTATCCTGTGGATTTTACCTTACCTGGATATATATATATATATATATATATATATATATAGAATAAAGTAATACGGAATCACATAATCACCGGTGCAATAATGTATTTCGTCCCTCCGGCTTTATTCAAGCATCCAAGCAAGGTGATTACATTTTTGAAAATTAAAAAAAAAGAGAAACTCACACTCACTATTCAATACACATATAGAGAGAGTGACAATGTATTTAATACATATATGGAGAGAGGGGGAAATGAACTATTTAAGACGTATATTGAGGGGGGAAAGAGAGTGACAACATATTTAATATATATATATATAGAGAGAGGGGGAGATTGCACGATTTATAACGGAAGGCAATACAGTGAGGGGGAAAGAGGAATACATATACATAGAGAGGGGGAAATTGTGTGATTTACAACGGAAGGTATATAGGGAGGGGGAGGAAGTTTAGGTATCATAACCAGGTCAGTTTGTCTAGGTTCTTCTAAAGAACATTGTTTAGTTTCTAAATACTAATTATATATATATAGTATTTAGAAGCTAAAACAACAATGTACTTTGTTTTGTTGAATAGACAAAACATTTCTTTTAGGTTATTTATTTTCGGCATAATTTTAGTCATAGAATATTAATTTTTTCTCTTGTTCTTTCTTTTACTTGTCAAAAACATTTTTTTTTCTTCAGTGAAAGTAGTTGCTTGATGTTAAGGGCTCGGGAATTAAGGTCCGTATGTGAGGTTGCACATTCGGCAAGTAGAAAGAAAAAAAGAACATTCTATTATTAAGGCGTCTACACTAAAATTTAAGAACGTAAAATAAATATTTTATTTAAATTTTTTTTTTTTTTAAACGTTTTCTTTCTAAATTCATAATAATTTAAATTCACAATGTTTAAAAAAAAGAGAGACTATATTTAAATTTCTAATAGCGCAGCGAATGTGCAACCTTATATACGAGCCCTTAATATCAGGCGGTTACTTTAACTGAAGAAGAAAAAAAATGTCTTCGACAAGTAGAAAGAAACAAGAAAGCACATCCTACGACTAAGGTGTCTACACAGAAAATTAAGAACCAAAAATAAATATTTTATTTATTTAAAAAAAAAGCACATTCTATGACTAAGGTGTCTACACCGAAAATAAAGAACCAAAAATAAATATTTTATTTATTTATTTAAAAAAAAAAGCACATTCTATGACTAAGGTGTCTACACCGAAAATAAATATTTTAATTATTTAAAAAAAAAGCACATCCTATGACTAAGGTGTCTACACCGAGAATAAAGAACCAAAAATAAATATTTTATTTATTTATTTAAAAAAAATGCACATTCTATGACTAAGGTGTCTACACCGAAAATAAAGAACCAAAAATAAATATTTTATTTCTTTTTTTAAAAAAAAGCACATTCTACGACTAAGGTGTCTACACCGAAAATTAAGAACCAAAAATAAATATTTTATTTATTTAAAAAAAAAAAAAGAAGCACATTCTATGACTAAGGTGTCTACACCGAAAATAAAGAACCAAAAATAAATATTTTATTTATTTAAAAAAAAAAGCACACCATTGTTTGGCTTCTAAATCTAAATGAAAAAATGCTAAAGTTTTTTTCACCTTTTCTAAATATATTAACATCAAAACGGCTTATTCTTATTTAATTCTATGATACAAGATTTTGAAATACTGTATATACATTGCAGTGGCATAAAGAGCTCTCTCATAGCAGATCCTCACTTTAAACATTTGCGCTGCACCGGCGCGGCAAGACGAATAGATGGCTGACCACTGACAGAAATGGATACTGGTAACGACAAGCTTGAAGTAGTGACAGACTTTTGTTACCTTGAAGATGTGCTATCATCGGATGGAGGCTGTGAAATCGCGGCAGCTACATGTTGCAAGTCTGATTGGAAACGGTTTAGAGAGCTGTTACTAATCATAACAAACACTTGCGAACAGTTATGAGAAGTCGTGTATACTCTTCATGCGTCAGAAGTGGGCTAACGTATGGCTCCGAAACCTGGGCTGTCTCTGCTGGCACACTAAAGAAACTGCACCATAATGACAAGGCAATGGTCAGATCGATCTGTTCGGTAAGCATACTTTTTGGGTCTCTACTGGCAGCAGTGGGATTATCAAGTTCCCTTTTGTGATTTAGTCCATATTAAAAGGTGCTGGAAAACGAGCGTTCTATCATATATCAATTATTCAAGCAATTGCAGATTATATAAACAACTAGCTATACGTAACCGGCATTGCCCGGGACTCTTTATTTTCATTTCGTTATTAAATTATTAATTGAAACAAATTGGGTACTTCTCCAGATTAGGACCAAAGCTAAAATCGACTTGGCGCCGGTAGTTTGCAGATGTTTATGTAGACGGACGGAAAATGGCAAATGAAAAGTCAGTTGCCTGTTTCCAAAACGAGGGTGGATGTACAACTGGAAAAAATGTTTTTTTAAGAAAAATATAACTGAAAAAGTGATAAAACGGTGTTGGGGTTGGGGTTAGGGTTATACAATGCTTTTGTTCTGCATGAAAACGTTTGTTTTTGCACTAAACAAGTGTTAAAAGGATGTTACGGTTCGTTAAAATTAATTATTGTTTTGATCAATTTTTTTTATTTCCAATTAGTGAATTTCGCGATTCAATCAATTAGAATATTAACTTTTCGTCTACTTATTTTCTTGCATTCTGATTGGATAAGCGCTTCGGCATCTTCCGGACGTTAACGTAAACATCCGATAACTACCAGCGCCAAGTCGATTTTAGCTTGGGTCCTCATCTGGACAAGTATCCCAAATTGTTATAAAATTATAACTACTTTTGTTTATAAATTATTTATCTGGATGATCAAACATCAAAGTTAAATTATTGATCAAAGATCGATAATGATAGAACATGCACCAAAATGCTACATGTCATCTACAACCTATCGTGGCGAGACCATGTAACAAACAAAATGCTGCATGGTTGTCTTCCACGCATCAACGCAGACTTTTAGCTCTGGCTAACATATACCTAGACACGAAAAGTGCTTCTATCATTCCCAGAAGTCAAGTGACGGGCTGGAAGTCCGCAGGTGCTTTGTTGCATTAGGACCCGAGATAACTTTGACCCCATCATTAGCGTTAGAGTCAAGGTCTAAGTGTGGGTTAGGGTTAGAGTTTAGGATTAGGGTCAAAGTTAGTGTGGGCCCTGATGTAACAAAGTACCAGGCCTCATATTACAATCAAGACTCTTCTGGAAAAGGACACTGACCTTTCGGGATTGGAACTTCTGGCCGAAATAAGCAAGCTTTATGACGTACGAAGTTCATGAATGTTTCACCATAAACTGATGAATGACTCAGACAGACGATAAAATTATCAGAAGTAAATCACTTCCAAAACTTTCTATCTTTTAATACATGAGAATTATTTAAGAGCTATAAAGCCAGAAATGACTTTCTATTTGAAAGTTTAAAAGCTTCCAAATTTCTTTTAAATTTTTTAAAGATCACTAAGCATCTTAAATGGCCCATCGTTTTCTCAGACCACCACTGAAACTGGCCACATCGGCTTTTTTCTCTGATCACTCTCTCCATTGCCATCCAGCCACCCAAAAAGCTAACACTTAATTGCCATGGCCATCATTCCGTCTGGGGAGTTGATGGATTGGCCGCCCTTTTTTTTGTTGTTCGCTTATCTCTTTCTAATTATTTTCCGTATTGTGAACTATTTCCTAACATTTTCCACCAGATATGGCTGGAGGGAGAGGGGTGTGGGCAGTCCATAGTATCACAATGTGATAGGTATAAACACCTTATCAAAGTCCATAGTATCACAATGTGATAGGTATAAACACCTTATCAAAGTGCGGTCAAGAGAGGTTAATATCGTGCCTGGGACAACTAAAGGGTGACTCCACACTCCTCAAAGGCCCAAAATTGGGGCCTCACCACCGGATGCACTTTAAGATCATCCCCAGAACCACTGACATAAATGAAAAATACATTCCTAATACCTTGATTTTCTTTTTCAATATTTCGGCACAAGAGATTGTCTTCGGTATGGCAGAATCACTTCCTGTCCATACAATTTCCTTTGTTGCTGGTTCCTGAAAAAGAAAAGGTTGGAACAATTTAGGTTTGCACCAACGAAGAAATGTTTAAAACAATAAAAATGAACCTATTTCCATATAACAATTATATGCATTAAGATAAGGGGACGCACGCTTGGCCGAATCTATAGAATTATAAGACAACTTTGCGCGTGTGTATGCGTTTTCCTCATGACTACGTGACTGATAATTACACACAGAATTATGTAGTTTTAGTTACTCAATGGCTAAAAAAAAGCTGAAATCGAGGTGAATTCCTCTCCACCAGTGCATGTTTATATGCAGAAGAGGACAATGCAAAAAAACAGCCCTTTTCCTAAAAATTCCAATCAGTTTTAACTAGGAAAATCAAAGTTAAGAGAAAGGCACAGAGTCCACATGTGGGGGAGGGGGGGGGGGACAGGAAGTCATTCTTTGATGAAATAAAAATAATCTAACTCCTCTAAACCCCATCATGAATGGTTTTAGTCTAGATGGCAAAATTTACATTTTCAGTTTTCAGAGAGAACTATCATAAGAGGGAAAAGGAAAGCAAGAATAGGAAGAGGGAAAAAATCAGGAAAAGAGAAAGAAAGATAAAGCGAGAGAGGGGGGAGTGAAGAAAAAGAAATAAAGTTTAGCTTAATAGCAACAGTGTTTTCCTATTTTAAAAAATATGGATTTCGACCAGAAATTGGAAAACTAACATCCATGGGAAGCTCTAGCGATTTAAGCGGAAATCCATCTTTTCCGGATTGAAAAAAAAAGAAGCAGAAACTCACATCCCTGTTTACTACTAAGCGCTTATTTAATGTAATAAAAAATTCAAAAGGAAATTTTAATTATATTTGTAAAAAAAAAAAAAAAAAAAATAGCTTGATTACAAAATTAAATCTACCAGAATGCATTTCAGTTTTATCAGAAACAAGTCACTTATTTTAGTTTTTTGTTTGTAGTTAATAAATTTTTTTTTTTAATAATGAGTTACTTCGTGTTTGAGCCTTTAAAATTTCAACGGAATTTCAAAGCATTTAAGCTGTCGACTAGAAAGTCATTTCTGAATTCAATATCCTCAGCAAATTCTCATGTATTAAAAATTCTAAAGTTTTAAAGCGATTTTATAAATAGAGATTAAAACATTACCTTAACAAAATTGGTTATACTTTGATAACAATTTAGTTCAATTAATTAATTAGCATTGTGTTTTTCAAGTATGATGTCAATAAATTCTTGGGTGCTTGTCCAATGCAAAGGCCGTACGAAAAAATTATTCATGAAAACAATATTATGTACTTACTCAGTGGTATTTTATTGTTCAATATTGAAAAAAAGTAGAAAAAATTATCCACTAGAACTTTAATTACAAGTATTTTCCCATTTTTCGTATCATAGCAATCGCTTCGATGAGTAGGCCTCCATCTTCTTACGTTGAATATAATTCAAGGGCAGATAATCATGCAATTTTAAAAAACGAAAAAAAAAACAAAACCAACTAGTATTTTAGCCGCTGAGACTGTAAAAAAATCAATAGATTTCCTAACATCACTACATAAATAAATTATATCCTTCATATTCAACCGGTTGACATCCATTTTCAGAAAATTTTTTCTTAAAAATTGCGTGATTACCTGCCCTTGAATTATGTTCAACGAAAGATGGAGCATGATACGAAAAATGGTAAAATACTTGTAATTAAAGTTCTAGTCGATAAGCCAGGGATGTGAGTAGCGAATGACAACAAATCTGAAAAATGTTGTCAGTGAAATATCACCATTTTGTAAAGTAAAAACAAGCAAATTCACAAATAAGTTAATCATCAGATTAATTGAGCCGACAGATCAGCTTTACAGATTATTTTTTGGACTTGGTTTAAACGGTTTCAACTTTCCTAAAGAATTCTAATCAGTTTCAACCAATAAAGTTAAAATTAAGAGGTTTCGTTCTTTTGTTTTATGGTATATCAACCCTTTTTTGAGGGGTTATTTAATACCGTCCAGTCATTTTGGTAAAAGCTTTTATGCTTTAAGTTCTTTATATCTTCAAATGTTTATTCATGGCGTTTGGTTAGGTTGTTTTGTTTTACAGCATATCAACCCTTTTCGAGTTATTTTATGCTGAATCCAGTCATTTTGGTAAAAGTTTTGAGGAAAGGTGGGGGAGGGGGAGGAAAGGGGGGGTTGTTGTTGATTTTGGCTTTGCAGAACATGATTGAGTTTTGCAAAGAGTTAAAAAAAAAACAATAAAACATCAATGTTTGGTGCATTTTGGGTCAGGAAGCCGATATCTTCAGACAGCCTGATCTGGTAGCACCAGCAAAATTAAGAGGAAACCATTGAGTGCGCATGTGGGGAAAATCATCATCATCATCAACTGGTTTAGTTGTTAGATTAAGCCACAATTAATCCTCTGATGAGAGTGGGGCCTGATTGTCTAGTCTCGATCTAAATCTTCCGCTTCATTCTTGTTTTTGGTGTAGCCTAACAGAATCCATACCAATGATTATCACGTTTGACCACGTCCTCCCAAGGTGGTCTTCTCTGCTGACACATTCAACTGTCAGGCTTTAGCAATCCAGCCATTGCTGCACTCAACAGAAAGGAGACGGGAAGTCATTCTTTGCCTTTTGGCTGGGAACAAAGTGTAGCATCTGTTCCGATGCTACACTTAGTCTATTCCATCCTCGGTCTAGACTGAGGCAATTTTTATTTTTGTTCCAATCCAGAGTGACCCTTTTTGGGGAGCTGGATTTTTCCAATAAAAAGAGACTGTCTAACTTTGCCCTCGTGTGGGGAGGCAAGTAAATAGGAACTTCCCTATGCCATCATTAACATTTTCAGAGAGAACTGTCATGAGAGGGAAAAGAAAGGAAAGACAAGACTGAAAGAGAAAAAAAAACAGGGAAAAAAAAGATAAATTACAAGAGATGAAAAAAAAGAAATAAAATCCAGCCAAATAGCGGCGAAAAATAAAGACGTATTCCACTAAAAAGCAGAGGACTAATATCCCTGTTAGCTACGAGTAAAAAAATAGACCAGTTAGATCATCGACCCAATTCCAAGAACCTTTTTGGCCTTGTGCATAATTCAGTAAAATTAAATCTGACAGCAAATATTGATGCATAATGGATGTAAATCACCGTAACTTTAATGAAAAAAATAAAAAAATCTTACCTGCATTTTCTTTAATGCAAAACCAATAAGATTTCGAATTTTGCTGCCATAATTGACCGTCATGTGAACTGCCTGTTCATGGAGTTTAAAGCACGGTTCTTCAATCTCTTCAAGAGCGCTAACCTCACCTTTTGTATAATGCTCCATTTTGACCTACAAATAAACGAGAGATTTTTATAATATCAAAAACAGAAAAGACAAGCCGCGCGTGCGTGGATCCCCCTCTGTATGTGACGAGTGTAAAATGCAATAAATTTGGACAATTTGGGGCATTTTTGACCCCCCTTTGACTCCCTGGGGGCGCGAACCAGAAGTTTTCTGAGGTCAAGGATGCTCATTTTATATCCAGAACAATTGCCTCTACATTTTGGCCAAGTTTCAGAAAAATTAAATGAATGGATGAAAAGTTATGGGGCAAAAAATGTCATTTTTTGCCATTTCGGGCCTTTTGACCAGCTGGGGGGCTAACCAGATGTTTTTCAAAAATCGGAGAATATCACTTTCTAACCTGACCAAAGTTACAACTTCATGCAAAATTTCAGAGAAATTCAATGGATGGTTGCAGAGAAAAATCCGGATGGACATGCGTCAAAACATAAGTCCCCGATTTTATAAATCGGAGGACCAAAAAACAAATTGATACATCATTATAATCTCCCCCAGCATCTATTATTCACTCCTGTACCAGAAAGATACCTACGAGGGCATTAGCAGAAACTATTTAACCACCAATTTTGCTTGAACCGGAGGAGAGCTGCTTTCTGGATCAGGATCTCTTATGTGAAACCATGTCACCTCTCGACCTCCAACGTTTGTACAGTGGTTTTCTCTTCATCTTCATGTTTTTGCCGTGTAGTCTGTCATATTGGCGATTGCCAAAGGCACGTGCACGGGCTTACAAGTTGTGTTCAAAGCAAAAGCTGACTCGCACAATAAAAATACACTGTAGTTTTTACTTGTTGGTAACGGGTGTGTATGTGTGTGTGTTTCATAAGGACCCACGCCGCTAGCATTCACATCTGAGTTAAATTCCAGTCTTTGAAATTCATAAGACGTAACTGAAATCATTTGCCTGTCGAGTCATTGTCCACTCGAGGTCATCCACTCGTCAGTTAATCTCAGCCTGCTCGACCCGATCTGCCATGTCTCCTTAAACAAGTCCGACTCTCCTTATTCTCTGGGTCTACACCAATCTCCACTAAGACGAACTCTTGTTCGTGCAGTTTCCTCAATATATTCACCTTTGACAGGAAATCCCAGATATCTCGTCCCTTTCTCAGTCAGCCTCAGCTGGTCACCAGAACTGACTACATCCATGTCTACTCAGCCCATTACCATTCAATCACCCAGAAACTGACCACCAATGGCAAGGGCGTCATCTCGTTTAGGAAGCCCAATCGATTAGTTGAACTCTCCATTGTTGCCCACTTAATTTATCATGTTTTCTTTTTAGGGAGTCATTTCCCTAACAATTTCCGGGGTTTTGGCTGTGATGATGAGGAGAGTCCATAGTATCACATCTGGACCTTGGAACGGATTTCCAGGAGATGGAATAAATGTGTCAACGGTGCAGCAACATAAAGCGAAATTGAATAGGTGCTGGGCCACGGTATCCTCTTCAGTGTAAATTTCTGCCCCCCCCTCCACTTTCTTTACATCGCAACTGAAGCGTGCTTGTTTTATTTTATCATCATATCTCTATATAAAGTTATGTATATGTATAGGTGTATATATTTGTATGTATAAGATCCACCCCTAAACTAATTAACCGATTATGTATTTTGGAACACAGCTGCTAGGTGTAAGGGAGTAATGTGGGCTATATTTAGTTGAATTTAGTTTTATGCAAAGGAGAAAAAGAGGGGTGGAAGACCTTTGCGAAAATTCAGATCATTCCGATTTTTGTTAAATTTTATTTATTTGGTATTTAAGGTTTTGCAAGTATCCTGGACTCCGGAGTGGGTAACACCAGGAAACATCTCATGCCTGCTCCCAATGTGTTGTTCGATCCAAAAGGTTGTTATCAGTCATGTTGCATGCAGTCAAATCACTTTTTTTGCACTTAAGCCAGGTCTTTCTCTCTCTCTCCGATGCTCCCTACTGCCAGAGATATCTAAGCGTGTTATGGAGTTGATGCAAGAGGTGGCACATTATACATGGCCAAACCATCTCAAACACCAAGCGTGTACGGCATCCATAATTCCACAAATACCAATTTCTGATGAAGTATCGGATTGTTATATTATTGAACTAGTAAAATAACAATGTTGCCCGGGATAGACAATATTAAATACGATAAAAGATATCTGCAAACGGGTGGAAAAAAAAAAAACGATTCTTTTCAGAATTTATAGATTAGATGTTTTAATTAGTTATCTCAAACCCAAATTTTATTTTCATTATATCTAAACTTTATATTGACCCGAAGTCTGAGTATTGATTTACTCCTCTCCAGGAGTTAGGCACAAGGCCAGTTTTTATCTTACTCCCACAAGTAAGATGTGACCCAAGGTCGGGTCGGGAAAGTGGTGTTTAAAAATTGCCTGGGCAGCCCCGTCGGCATTCCCCGGTAGGGGCACCTCAGGCAGTAAGCAATAAACTTACTCCTCCCCAAAGAGGGGAGGCGAAGCCTGGGAGGGTGGACCTCCTAGAACTGCACAGGATAGACCCATAGACCGGCATAAATCAAGCCCCGAAGGCCAAGACAATACCAGTTTATGGGGTGCAGTATCCATCGGAACAGATACTACACTTTGATCTTAGCCAAAAGACCAAGTCTGAGTAGCAAGCCCCTGCCCAAGACTTAGGGTTCGTGGTAAGGTAAATCATTTTTTTTTTTTTTTACTATCTTTTCAGTCTAAAGTTGTTGTTTTTTTTTTTGCTTTCTGAATGATTTTGCTCTGGCCATACCTTTGCCCCCATCTTCATTTGCACCTCCAAAAAAGATACCCAAAAATCAACCCAGAGCGCAACTGGTTGCCTTAGAAACAAAAATTGGTGGATGAGCGAAGCTCCTTAATGCCTCGACCTTAATTATATGCTCTACGTGCAATGCCTTGTGGCTTTCACTCTAACCTCCCACCCCCAAAAAATAACTTTCTTTCATTAATATAAAAGAAGAAAACGTTACCCTTTTCTGTGCAAAGCAAACAGGATCACACTTTGCGTTAAATAAATTGCAAAAAAGTAACCCCCCCCCCCCCCAAAAAAAAACTACCCTCTTCTGTGCAAACAATATAAAAATTATACACTTCACATTAAGTCTCTATTGTTATTTGAGATTCAGGGGTTTTTACCCCGCCTAATAAACCGGTATTGTCCGGGCCTTTGGGTCTGGATTTACGCCGGTCTATTGGGGGTTGTCTGGTCCTGTGCAGTTCTAGGAGGTGCACCCTCCCAGGCTTTGCCTCCCCAAAGTAAGTTTATTGCTGTCTGAGGCGCCTCTACCGGGGAATGCCGACGGGGCTGCCCAGGCAATTTTTAAATGGCTAGAGTGCTCATCTCTCGAGCGCTGGCTTATCTAATCCCACTTTCCCGACCTTGTGGGAGGTAGATAAATAACTCCATTGTTATTTGAAGAGTGACTTGAAAGGGGGAAATAATTCAAACTTTGTCAAATCTGATTTATTATTTTCACACAGATCGCAGAATTGTACCCAGTATAAAACTTTATGTTTTCGTTTATTTCAACTTTACTTTATCCCAATTAAGTATTTTTTTAAACTAGTTAATTTAGTATTTGATGTTTAATTTATTTCAATAAATCTATTTAATGTTAACGTATTTGCTGAATTTTTATTTGATTTTGTATTAAAAATCCAGTGCCGAACAGCACCGAGTGTTGCATGTGCGTGCAAGTTATGTACTGATTATTTCCAACTTCCATTTTTGGAGAAATCAGATTGACAAAAAAGTTTGAATTATCTCCCGCCTTTCAAGTCACGAAAGATGAAAATATTTCATATGTACACAAGACTGCAGAAGCACCGGAAAGTAAGCACCTTTTATATTTGTATATTTCGGCAAAAATGAGTAAGTAAAGCAAAATAAATTGATGCAGTAATGACGTTTTTGGGTATATGTTACGACGCTCAGCAGAGGCACGAACGGGGTCCAAAAAAAGAACGAGAAAGGGTTTAAAAACATAAATTTGCAACAAGTGAAGTTGACCTACGACGAGAATAGATATTTTTCTACTTACCTATGTAATTTGTTTTTATTTTTACCTATTATAAATGGGTTTTCATTAGATGTAAAAAAAAAAAATTCTTGTTTTTTTTCCCACCGTTTTCACAAAAATCAATATGGCCGCTCCTAGTGCATCTGTTAGTAACCCCCCCCCCAAATCGGCCATGTTTTTTTCCCAAGTTGCGGTAACAAAACTATTGATTTCTAATAAATAGCACTTCAAACGGGTTTAAAAAACAAATAGGACATGCAAGTTTGAAACTAACTTTTACAGCTTACAGTTACTTTTATTTGTTGTATATTTGTTTTTTTAGTGTTTTTACTCTGCTGAGTCTCGTAAAAGATGCCCGACGTTTTTTAAACGACAGCTGTCAATGGCTGCCAAGCAGACAACATTTGATCATCCCTTTCGTGAAGTAATGCGGCACTCACGTCGCACCTGCCTAAATAAATTGGGCTTCTTGGCCTTTTGGCTAAGATCAAAGTGTAGTATCTGTTCCGATGGATACTGCACGCCTGTCCTGTGCAGTTCTAGGAGGTCCACCCTCCCAGGCTTTGCCTCCCCTCTTTGGGGAGGAGTAAGTTTATTGCTTACTGTCTGAGGCGCCCCTACCGGGGAATGCCGACGGGGCTGCCCAGGCAATTTTTAAATGGCCAGAGTGCTCACCTCTCGAGCGCTGGCTTTTCAAACCCTACTTTCTCGACCCGATCTTGGGTCACATCTTACTTGTGGGAGTAAGATAAAACTGGCCTTGTGCCTAACTCCTGGGGAGGAGTAAATAAAACTCACGTCGTATGTCTTTGTAGCTGGCGTTTTTGTTGCACCACAAATACAGAAACGCTAGTATCGGCTCCAATTTCTAACTTTGAAAAATGGTTCTGTTTCGTATAGATATAAATTCACTGTACATCTCCACACGACAAAGTAAGATTTCTGGTATCAGTACCAAACCGAAAAGTACAAACTCTGCTACCCCTAATACAAAAAAAAATAGGGTTGCACTTCTCCCGGCCGCCAGCGCTAAATGGCTCAATCGCAGTCATTTAAAAATAAAGAATAGTCTTCAATATTAAAGATAAGCATATAATTGTCCCCCCCCCCCCTCGAATACAGTTTTTTTTGGTTTATTTTTATTTTTATACTTTTCCACCCGCCGCCACCACCAGGCGTTTGGCATTGATTGGTTGATGTGAGATCAACCAATCAATCGCAGTCAATTGGCAACCCTGATTGTTGCAAGATTGGCCGTTTTAAGGCCAAATTTCGCCAATTTTTCTTTTTTAAATGCAGTTTGGCCTTCAAAAATTCTGTTTGGCTTTTTTTTTTTTTTAAAGACTATTCTTTATTTTTAAATGACTGCGATTGAGTCACTTGAGCCATTTGGCGCTGGCAGCCGGTGGAAAAGTAGAAAAATAAAAATAAACCGAACAAAAACTGTATTCGAGGGGGGGGGGAACAATTATATGCTTATCTTTAATTATATGCTTATCTTTAATAAAATACCACTGAGTAAGTACATAACATTGTGGCACTTCTGCATTCTTTATGAACCCGCAGCCGATTAAGAAATCGAAATTGAAGAGTTCCGTTTTTTTTCTCCAAGTCCCATTCATTCGGAATTCACCGGAAGTTGAATTTACCGGGAGTTGAAGTAGAATTTAGTTTTTAGAAAATGGAGTTAAATGAGTTGAATCTTCGCGACATTGGTAATTTAATGAACCAGACGCAAAAAACAATCGATTTTTTACAGGCACATCGCCATCCACAGGTGCCACAACAAATCATGTGGAAAACATGTGGCAAAAGGCCAAAATGCGTTAGAAAATAGAATGTGGCACCCACACGCAAATGGTGGAGTCTTACTTAATGGAATTTATGTGGCGGCAGAAGTTTTCTGCTAACCCCATGGAAGCCATTATAAATCAAATTGCAGAACTTTATCCTGTTCAATAAAAGAAAAAGGACAAAAAAATACAGCCCCCCCCCAATGAAAACTTTTCATTTAGATAAAAAAAATCTCACCAAACAAAACTTTTCAACTACAATATATTTTAAAAAAATAAAAGCAAAATCAATGTTGACCAAAAAATTCATTCCCCCCCACCCCAATCAAAACTTTACATTTTTATTTATAAAATTTTTAATTCATATAATAAAAAAAAAACAATTGTTAATTGTTTCTTGTTACCCAAAAACAAATCAGTCTTGCATTTTTTTTAGGTTGTAAATAAGTCACTTCCGGTTGAATTACTTCCCTTTATTTTCAGTAGAAGGACAGAAAATCTGCGGGTTCATAAAGAATGCAGAAGTGCCAATATTGTTTTCACACATAAATAATTGTTTCCGTCTGCCCAAAACAGTGAACAAGCACCAAATTTTATTTCATTAAAGTTGTCTGGTTCAGAAAAAAAAGGTGAAAAAAATGCTGTTTTCTTCGTTCTAATTGCGTAAAAAAGGTGAAAAAAATGCTGTTTTCTTCGTTCTAATTGCGTAAAAAAGGTGAAAAAAATGCTCTTTTCTTCGTTCTAACTGCGTAAAAAAGGTGAAAAAAATGCTCTTTTCTTCGTTCTAATTGCGTAAAAAAAGTGGCCGTTTCTAGTGTTAGTTTACAGTTAAAGTCGTCTAGTTGTTAAAAAAAAAAAACAGAAGTTTCAGAAGTCACTAACATAGAGAGCGGGAGGGGGGGGGGTCGGTAATAATCAGAACGGTGTACCTTTAGTATTTTTCCGTTCGTTTTCGCAGCATTCGTTGTACACCAGTCATGCTTGCGTCACGCCTGTAAATATTTGGTCGCATTCCCCGAAGCAGTGCCTTAAAAAAATAAATAAAAACTATGTCGAAAAAAAATAAGGAAACTGTGCTCGCGAGTAGGTCGTGATTATAGATTTTCAACGGATTACATAGAAAACACAATAATAATATTGTTCAATGAGTTCTGAAAAATAAAATAAAGGAATGCATGAAATGTTTTTAAAAGTTATAAAAAGAATTTAGATTAATACTGACCGTGTTTCATAGATATGTTTACCGGATAATCATCTCCACGTGTGAATGCAAACGGAAGTGCGTCGTCAAAAAAAAAAAACTTGTCATCCGGCGGCAAGGAAAACAAGTGTAAGGGAGATCACTCTCACTGACTCGTGATTAGATAATGAATGAAGTAATTTGAAAACAAAATAATGCGCACTTTTGAGTGACTTAGTTTTTAAAATGCCGCTTTTTTTTTTTTTAATTTAGCCGATATTTGTCATTCTATTTTAACCACAATGCATTTTATTTTATTGCTATTTTAAATCGTTGTGTTGTAGAATTCAAATTAGCCGATTTGTAATCAAATCAGGTTCATGAAGGATTGGATTTCCAATTATTTTCAGGTATAATTTTGAATAGCATGCATTGCAGTGGCCCTTTTTTTCCTACCCCCGTTTTTTATTCCAGCAATTACAAGTAAAAAAAAAAGAAGCTTTATTGAATTTTCTCGCTCATGCACCTCTATTCCGAATTCGTGGCCGTGGGCCGCCATCAATAGACTGCATCTCCTGCGTCCAACGATCATAATTAAACCTAAAAAGTCACATAAGATTTTTTTCAGGGAAAATTTTAGGCACTTCTGCATTTCAACCGTCACTTGGACTTAATAATTGAAGAGTTCCATTCATTCCACCGAGTCAACCGGAATGTTGACTGTTTGTTGGATTTTCGTTTTAAATTATAAATTTTCGTTTTAGAAGATCACTGTTGACTATTTTGATAAAATTAAAATTTATTAAAATTTGATGGAATAATTATTTAAATGAAAATTAAATATAAAGTAAAAATTGAATTTTTACTTTATTACTGAAGACCATCACGGCAGCACATTATTTACCTTACGAAATAGAATGAAGGTTAGGGTTAGGGTTAAGATTTTCCGCAAACTGCCGCCCAACCCCCGCACTCTCGCTGCCGCCACCATTTGGGCTCACGTGACACAATCGCCGTCATTTATAAACAGAATATTCTTCGTTATTAACACTTAGCATATATTCCCCCCCCTCAATACATTTTTTTTTGTTTATTATTTTGTTACCTTACGAAATAGAATGAAAGTTGATGGATTTTCCGCAAACCGCCGCCCATCCCCCACACTCTCGCTGCCGCCAGCATTTGGGCTCACGTGACTCAATCGTAGTCACTTATAAACAGAATAGTCTTCCGTATTAACAATTAGCATATATTCCCCCCACCGCCAATACATTTTTTATTTGTTTTTCTCCGATTAATAGACACACTTGACTTAATAGCGAGAGTGCGGAGGTTGGGCGGCGGTTTGCGGAGAATCCTTCAACCTTTATTCTATTTCGTAAGGTAAATAATAAATAAACAAGACCATCAAATAATTCGAATAAAAAAAACTGATTTTTAAAAAAAAAATTATTTTACTGTGCAATCATTTATATCGGTTTGAAACTGTTTAAATTAAACTTAAAATGTTTCTTATGACCGTTTTGTACAATAGAAATAGTCGACTGATGGCGGTCTACAGCCACGAATTCGGAATAGGGCCGTTTCAGAGAGAACATTCAATACCCCCCTCTCCCCTCCCAATAAAAAAAAGGTTCATAGCAAAAATAATGCACATTTTTTTTTTATTTAGGTTATTTTTTTTTAGGGTAATGGCTCCTCCAAAGAATACTGTGTTTTATTTACTCCTCCTCAGGAGGTTAGGCACAAGGCCAGTTTTATCTTACTCCCACAAGTAAGATATGACCCAAGATCGGGTCGGGAAAGTGGGGTTTGAAAAGCCAGCGCCCGAGAAAATGAGCACTCTGGCCATTAAAAATTGCCTGGGCAGCCCCGTCGGCATTCCCCGGTAGGTGCGCCTCAGACAGTAAGCAATAAACTTACTCCTCCCCAAAGAGGGGAGGCAAAGCCTGGGAGGGTGGACCTCCTAGAACTGCACAGGACAGACCCATTGACCGGCGTAAGTCAAGCCCCGAAAGACAAGACAATACCAGTATGGAGTGCAGTATCCATCGGAACAGATACTACACTTTGATCGTGGCCAAAATAAATCACAATATTCGACTTTGATTCCACAGAAATCATTTTCTATTCTATTCGCCGATTTAAAGACTTCAAAATCATCTTTGAATCTTCTACATCGTCCGAAAACGATGTGTATCGTGTTTGTAGAAAATTCGAATAGGATATTTTTTATGTCGATTTCAAAGTAATTTCTGGCGATAATGAAAGTTTAGTTGTGCTACCAAAACAAAAGACCTTCTTCGAGGGGCCACTGATTAAAACAATGTTTTAAAATGAACCGCGATTCCTGCATTGTCATACTTTTATAATAATTATTTGGGTTTCTTTTACTTTACTCAGCAGAGTAAAAACGCTCAAAAAACAAATATACAACAAATAAAAGTAACTGTAGGCGATAAAAGTTGTTTTCAAACTTACGTGTGACACTTGTTTGTATTTTTAACCCGTTCGAAGTGCTATTTATTAGAAATTAAATTATTCGTCACACCAACATCGCACAAATCCAAGATGGCGATCGAAGGGGGGTATGTAAGAGAATAATAACTGGCCGCCATTTTGTTTTTGTGCAAAAAAAAAACAAGAATTTTTTTTTTACATCTAATAAAAACCCATGTATACTACGTAAAAATACAAACAAATGTCATAGCTATGTAGGAAAATATCTGTTCTCAACGTAGGTCGCCTTTACTTGTTGCATATTTATGTTTTTAAACACTTTCTCGTTCGTTTTTTGACCCCGTTCACGACTCTGCAGAATAAAGTAAAATATACCCAATTATTTTTTTAAATTGTTTCCAAATTTTATGTTTCGAAAACGAACACTTTCCGAAACAGACAAAAGAAACACGAAACTAGTGAAGCACAACAGCTGTTTTTATCGGCAGCAACTCTATTACGCCACAATATTGTTGTTATGTAGTAGCATTTTATTCTTTGCCCCCACGCTGTCAAAATAAATAAATAAATAAATTTGTTCTTCTTTTTTCGACTCGACATCAACATAAAGGAAATACCTGGAAGTTTTCTTTTTAATTAACTTTAAAATTTTTAATTAACTTTAAAATTTTTAATTAACTTTAAAATTTTTAATTCACTTTAAAATTTTTAATTAACTTTAAAATTTTTAATTCACTTTAAAATTTTTAATTAACTTTAAAATTTTTAATTAACTTTAAAATGGGTGTTCACTTTACTATATAAATTTAACGTAAAATGATCACCCAGTTCTTGACCACATAGCGTAGGGGGGAAAAACAAACAGTAACTGTAGCAGTCATGAATGATGTTTAATTCTTAATGCGTAATTGCGTATCAGTGTCCCTGTGAGGTGGTTTGGCCAATCAGCTCACAGGGTGCATTGATATCCTTAGTTCTCTAAAGAACTACTACAGCCCTTTAGAGACAATCGGCAGACGGTTCCCTGGCACCAGCCAAGACAGATCGCCTCTTCCATTTGTCACCAACATCATATGATTCTATGTTTGCCGAAGATATATATTTGTAGCAGCGAGGTTTACACTTCGGTGCTCAAAATGAAAGTGTTTAAACTCGTTTCTACGCACACGGTTTTTCGCACGCATCCGCCAGAATTAATAAAAACAAATAATGATATTTTGAACCAATCAGCGGATTTTTCTGAATTGATAGAAAATGCTTTTTTGGAGCCACCTCGACCCCATATAAGACCAGATTTTTCCTTCAACTGCATGTTTAGCCCAAATCCACAAGATAGCTAACATCGACATTTCTCCAGGGCCTTTTCAAAACTCACGCACACATAGTTACACTCGCACCAACGCACACACATACACAATGCATGAACTCTTTCACTGTCGTACACACACGTACACGCACATACACTGCTTTTAATCCCCTTTCAATATATATATATATATATGTATGTGTATGTATGTGTGTATGTATATATATATGTATATATATGTATTTATTATGATATATATATGTATGTGTATGTATATATATATGTATATATATATGTATTTATTATGATATATATATGTGTGTATGTGTGTGTGTATATATTTATATCTATATATATATATATATATATATATATATATATATATGTTTCATATAATTTTTATATTCATTTTTTACCCGCATATCGACACTTTTAATTTTTAATTTTCAATTCTTTAATTTTCAATTTTATTATTATCATTAGCACTTTAAGTGTTTTTATCCCTTTCCCCCTCTTCCTTATCCACCCGCTCGCCATAGAGGGTAACTCCCCCCCCTCCAATAGGCAACTGACTTGAAACGGTTAATCTATCACTTGCGTGGTTCTCTACGCGCGAAAATAACATCCAGACAGACAGTCTTGACACGCGTTAAAATGCATAGATACATGCTTTCATACTCCGACCCCTCTCCTACCAAGTCATATGCTTTTTCTCCGTCTCTTTTCACTTCCTTATTATGTCCCGTGCAGCTCTTAATATTTCCTTTTCTTTTCCTTTCTCTTTTTCTTTTTCTTCTTACTTGTATTTTGTTTTTGTTTTTGTTTTGTTTGTTTGTTTGTTTGTTTGTTTGTTTGTTTTGTTTTATTTCTATTTCTATTCATATTCAATTTCTATTTAAATTTTCTGTCACCTTTATATAACTTTGTGGAATTGTAAACTTATTCTAACAGGCATAATCCTATTTCGAGACCTGAAGATCGTGAGCTCCTAAAAACTGCTCTCGTGAAACAAAATGAATTTTGTAGTCAAAATAAAATAAATTATCATTTATATTTATATTTCCGCTCTATATTTTTATTGAGCACTCTCATAAACCCGGTTCAATTCCCCTGGATTTATACCCTGTGGATTTATACCATACTCGGATTATTTATATATATATATATATATATATATATATATATATATATATATATATATATATATATATATATATATATATATATATATATATATATATATATAAGATGAATGAAGGAATAGAGATAAAGATGTGCGGATGACGGATCTATTTCATCTCCGATTGTTCAATGCAAGGTGTACTCAATAAAAAACATGTTTATTTTTCTTTCCTTAAGCCAGGCTTTTCAAAGATTAAAATCTTATCATCAGAGGAATTACATAAATGGATAAGTTGGCAAGGGAATAGCCAAGGTTCAAAATTTGAAAAATTTAAGAAACAAAGTAAAGGAAAGTAAGAGTGTATGTATAAAAAGGTTATCAAAATATAGTCTGTCCAGTTGGTGAATGCCCGTTAACAAAGTGTCCGGTGACGAAAGATTTAAAATATAACCTTAGTTATATGATTGCTTAATGGAATTTTGACGTTTTCTGCGTTCCTACTGCCAATTGTTTTCCCCTGTTTTACGATGATCTGACACCGGTTTTTTCACGTTTTTCCGACCCTCTCGGTCTTCTATTGTTGTCTTCTGATAATGAAAGTTGTTCTTTCGAAAATTTAAGATTACCCTTTGCCGATCTGTTACTTACCAAAAAAAAAAAAATACTATTTGGTATTTAATCAGTTTTCGTGAAATTATTAATAAATCGTTTTGAGTTTCACTCTCTCCCTGCGTTTACTTCTTTTCACTTTTCCATCTCACGGCAACCACATCGCATTGCTATAGCCTTGGACGACTAATTTACACTTACATTTACCAGCAATGCTTCAAGCAAACTACATTCTCCTTTTATATATATATATATATATGTGTGTGTGTGTATATATATATATATATATATATATATATATATATATATATATATATATATATATATATATATATATATATATATATATATATGTGTGTGTATATATATATATATATATATATATGTGTGTGTATATATATATATATATATATATATATGTGTGTGTATATATATATATATATATATATATATATATATATATAATGTATATATATATATAATGGATAATATAAAAATCAAATTTATATTAGATCTTATCAATCGTTTGGACACTTGATGAGTTAATAAACTTGTAAAGTATACAAATTTTATCTATTTCATCACTTCATTATCCATATATATATATATATATATATATATAGAGAGAGAGAGAGAGAGAGAGAGAGAGAGTGCGAAAACATGTGTTTTTTGCATATATATACCTTCTATACTTTATGTATACCAACTGTTCCAATTCAATGCTCGATGATTGTCAACTTGCAACACCAGAGCATATATAAGTAAACCGATCGAAGGTTATGCATATTTGTATTAGCTCTGCATTGAGTGTTTCAAGATGGCTGCATGCCTCGTTGATGGGAGCTGTATGGGAAAATCTACGGTGAGCTTTTTTTTTTTTTTACGTTTATTTTTCATGTTGCACCACAATGTTTAATTTTTCAAACTGAGGTTTTGTCTTTTCTGATAAGTTCAAGGAAGACAGATTCAATAATGACATATTAATGTTGGTTGATCTCCCTATGAACGAAACGAATTTGTAAAAAAATGGTACCAAAGATTGACTGTTTTGAAAATGTTTTGTGAGATAAATAAAATCTTGGCCTTTGGAATGTAAGAAAATCTTGTTTACTTATATATATTTTTTTTCTGCATTTTTCTTCATCCTGAGGAAGTCTTACAATAAAGACGAAACGTTGATGAATACATAAGTAATATAGTTTTGGCTTTCATTTTTCATATATATATATATATATATATATATATATATATATATTATTATTTCATGTATCCACATAAAATATTATAAGGGGATATAATCTTTTATCAGTATTTACTTCAACAGTGTTCAATACGTGAGGAGAGCTAGGTAGTAAGTTTTGAAAATATATTTATGGCAATTAAGCTACACAGAGGCTTCCGCATTTCATCCCCATAGGGAATCGTCAGGCTAAGATTTAGCCTGACGATTCCCTACGATTATGAAACGTGGAAGCCTCTGTGTAGCTTAATTGCCATAAATATATTTTCATCACTTACTCTATATATATATATATATATATATATATATATGTATATATATATATATATATATAGTGTGTGCAGAGTTGAATGGTTTCGATGGGAATCTGAGTAAAAGAGCTCAATGTACTTATTAACAGAGCAGGAATACATTTAAAGTAAATAAACTAAACATACATTCAATTCCAAAATGTGGCTGTTTACGTATTTGATGAGATCCATCTAGGTCGAAATAATTTATAATGTGGACCCCCCTAGTGGCTTGCAGGAAAGATCATAGCAGGCGTTTTGACTATGTCCACACAATGAAATTCATGGAGAAGCTATAAATAAAAGGTGCGGCAAGATCCAGGCAACGCAATGTGGACCATGGCGAGAGAGATGAGCGTCAGAGTAGCAACTATGAAGAAAGCACTGAACAAGGATCTTTGCTACTTGTCATATAAGAGTCGTAAGGGCTTTCCCGACCCGACCTTGGGTGACATCTTACTTGTGGGAGTAAGATAAAAACTGGCCTTGTGCCTAACTCCTGGAGAGGAGTAAATCAATACTCACTGCCAAGACCCAAGAAAACCGTCTAACAAAAGTCAAGAAACTCCTTAATAAGGCCACACACCCAGTCAAGCCGGGGATGCTCTGGTTCTTCTGAACAAGGATCTTTGCTACTTGTCATATAAGAGTCGTAAGGGCCAGCTACTCACTGCCAAGACCTGAGAACTAGTTGCATAATGCGCAGAATGACAGGTGGCTAGCTTACACCCTGCCTAAAGTCCTGTGAATCATGAAAACTAAGCTCTCTCTCAAACTATGATGGTCTTCGGATGTGTTTCCAGTTATGGCCATGCGTTACATTCTTCACTTACCTCGTTGGGCTGGGTGCACCCCGTTCGTCTTGCTGGCTGGTGTATCTTGTGTTTCGTCATTGTGGTTAATGCTCGCAATATTAAACTCGGCATTGATAGAAACACCATGTGGATAAAATTGTTGGGTTATTTTAACAGTTTTATTTAACAGACATGACAGAAAAACTGAATTCGTGTGTTGTCAGTATTAGAGAGAGAAAGAGAGAGAGAGAGTGGGAGAGAGAAAGAGAAAGAGAGATAGAGTGATAGAGAGAGAGTGGGAGAGAGAGAGAGAGTGAGAGAGAGCGAGAGAGTGGGAGAGAGCGAGAGAGAAAGAGTGATAGAGAGAGAGTGATAGAGAGAGAGTGGGAGAGAGAAAGAGAGAGAGAGTGGGAGAGAGAGAGAGAGCGAGAGAGAAAGAGAGATAGATAAAGAGTGATAGAGAGAGAGTGGGAGAGCGAGAAAGAAAGAGAGAGAGTGGGAGAGAGAGAGAGAGAGTGATAGAGAGAGAGTTGGAGAGAGAGAGTGGGAGAGAGAGAGTGAGCGAGAGAGAGCGAGAGAGAAAGAGAGATAGAGAAAGAGTGATAGAGAGAGACAAGAGAGAGATTTACTTGACTCATTCTGGGCTATTACTCCCCTCTCTCTCGACCTGCCTTGCTGGCAGCAGCGGTGGTTTTTCATTCCTGTGTCGGAATCTGGAGCAAAAGAAATCGAGTCAGGCCCCAACGGAAATGACTTAACAACCGTCTGCCGTTTTCTCTCCCCTCTACCTTTTTGAACATTTGACCTCTTAATTACTAACACCTGTTTTTTACTTGTTGAACAAAAACGACCAATAAAGTTAATATAAAATGTTAGTCATTTAATTTACCTTGTGACTAAATGTCTTATTTCCACAAAAGAATATTGCAGCACAACAAAGCAATACTTTAGTAACTGGTCAGATGACTCGTAAACATACGGAGACAAGAATGTGACTAAACAGTTGCTTACTATCAATTTGATCTGCACAACAAAGCAATATTTTAGTAACTGGTCGGATGACTCGTAAACATACGGAGACAAGAATGTGACTAAACAGTTGCTTACTATCAATTTGATCTGCACAACAAAGCAATATTTTAGTAACTGGTCGGATGACTCGTAAACATACGGAGACAAGAATGTGACTAAACAGTTGCTTACTATCAATTTGATCTGCACAACAAAGCAATATTTTAGTAACTGGTCGGATGACTCGTAAACATACGGAGACAAGAATGTGACTAAACAGTTGCTTACTATCAATTTGATCTGCACAACAAAGCAATATTTTAGTAACTGGTCGGATGACTCGTAAACATACGGAGACAAGAATGTGACTAAACAGTTGCTTACTATCAATTTGATCTGCACAACAAAGCAATATTTTAGTAACTGGTCGGATGACTCGTAAACATACGGAGACAAGAATGTGACTAAACAGTTGCTTACTATCAATTTGATCTGCACAACAAAGCAATATTTTAGTAACTGGTCGGATGACTCGTAAACATACGGAGACAAGAATGTGACTAAACAGTTGCTTACTATCAATTTGATCTGCACAACAAAGCAATATTTTAGTAACTGGTCGGATGACTCGTAAACATACGGAGACAAGAATGTGACTAAACAGTTGCTTACTATCAATTTGATCTGCACAACAAAGCAATATTTTAGTAACTGGTCGGATGACTCGTAAACATACGGAGACAAGAATGTGACTAAACAGTTGCTTACTATCAATTTGATCTGCACAACAAAGCAATATTTTAGTAACTGGTCGGATGACTCGTAAACATACGGAGACAAGAATGTGACTAAACAGTTGCTTACTATCAATTTGATCTGCACAACAAAGCAATATTTTAGTAACTGGTCGGATGACTCGTAAACATACGGAGACAAGAATGTGACTAAACAGTTGCTTACTATCAATTTGATCTGCACAACAAAGCAATATTTTAGTAACTGGTCGGATGACTCATAAACATACGGAGACAAGAATGTGACTAAACAGTTGCTTACTATCAATTTGATCTGCACAACAAAGCAATATTTTAGTAACTGGTCGGATGACTCGTAAACATACGGAGACAAGAATGTGACTAAACAGTTGCTTACTATCAATTTGATCTGCACAACAAAGCAATATTTTAGTAACTGGTCGGATGACTCGTAAACATACAGAGACAAGAATGTGACTAAACAGTTGCTTACTATCAATTTGATCTGCACAACAAAGCAATATTTTAGTAACTGGTCAGATGACTCGTAAATATACGGTGACAAGAATGTGACTAAACAGTTGCTTACTATCAATTTGATCTGCACAACAAAGCAATATTTTAGTAACTGGTTGGATGACTCGTAAACATACGGAGACAAGAATGTGACTAAACAGTTGCTTACTATCAATTTGATCTGCACAACAAAGCAATATTTTAGTAACTGGTCGGATGACTCGTAAACATACGGAGACAAGAATGTGACTAAACAGTTGCTTACTATCAATTTGATCTGCACAACAAAGCAATATTTTAGTAACTGGTCAGATGACTCGTAAACATACGGAGACAAGAATGTGACTAAACAGTTGCTTACTATCAATTTGATCTGCACAACAAAGCAATATTTTAGTAACTGGTCGGATGACTCGTAAACATAAGGAGACAAGAATGTGACTAAACAGTTGCTTACTATCAATTTGATCTGCACAACAAAGCAATATTTTAGTAACTGGTCGGATGACTCGTAAACATACGGAGACAAGAATGTGACTAAACAGTTGCTTACTATCAATTTGATCTGCACAACAAAGCAATATTTTAGTAACTGGTCGGATGACTCGTAAACATACGGAGACAAGAATGTGACTAAACAGTTGCTTACTATCAATTTGATCTGCACAACAAAGCAATATTTTAGTAACTGGTCAGATGACTCGTAAACATACGGAGACAAGAATGTGACTAAACAGTTGCTTACTATCAATTTGATCTGCACAACAAAGCAATATTTTAGTAACTGGTCAGATGACTCGTAAACATACGGAGACAAGAATGTGACTAAACAGTTGCTTACTATCAATTTGATCTGCACAACAAAGCAATATTTTAGTAACTGGTCGGATGACTCGTAAACATACGGAGACAAGAATGTGACTAAACAGTTGCTTACTATCAATTTGATCTGCACAACAAAGCAATATTTTAGTAACTGGTCGGATGACTCGTAAACATACGGAGACAAGAATGTGACTAAACAGTTGCTTACTATCAATTTGATCTGCAGGATTCAGTCAGTGATGCACTCTACATCGATAACTTTGTCCAACCATTTCTCCACCAGTAAGCCAGGGGCTGACCAAGATTAAAGTGCAGTATCTGTTCCGATGGATGCTACACTCCGTAGACCTGTACCGTCTTGGCCTTCGGACCTTGATTCTGCCGGTCTGAGGTATTGTCCTATGTAGTTCTAGGAGGTGCACCCTCCCAGGCTTTGCTTTCTCACCCTTTTAGAAGGGGTTAGTTTATTGCTAGTCACCTGAGGCCCTCTACCGGGAAATACCGACGGGGCTACCCAGGCATTTTTTGTAGGCCAGAGTGCTCTTCCTTTAGGGCGCTGACTTTTCAATCCCACTTTCCCGACTTTGTGTCACATCTTACCGCTGTGGGAGGTAGATAAATACAACCAGTAAGACACCAACACCTGCTGTACCTTGATTTTTGCCAGATCAAAAAAAACTTGTATCTGAAGCTCCTCTCTGTCTAGCACCAGCATCTATTGGTGCCACACAAATTATCGTAAGGGCTAAAAAAAGGATGGAAAGACTGAAGAGTACGGAGAGTACTGCAATCCTAACATGAAATCAATGGTGAACGGCCGTTGCGAGAACCCAAAGATATTTGATAATCACTATTATTGTATTTCTGCTCCATTTAAAGAATGATATATGTGGCTTCCTTGTGCTTGTTTTACAAATACTTCAATGGATTGTTCTCCAATTAACTTGCTGCTCTGGTGCCCTCTCGACATAAATTCACTAGACCAACTCGGCAATCAGTTAAATCTCATCCATTCACTGTGGAAGTCCCCAGTACTCCAATAGCTTCTTTCCCTCGTGCTGCCGGCCTTCGGAACTCCCTCTCTGCTCCTTGTTTCCCGACTGTACCTACATGCAGAGGTTTAAAACTAATGTAAACAGACATCTCGCTACACAGCTCCCAACTTAGGATGACACCCTAAACCTACACCTTAATTCTCAGTAGCCCCTTACGTTTACAGTGGTGGCCTGTCTTGTTTTGGGTGAATTTTGTAAAAGAAAAAAGAAAAGAACAAAAATGGTGGGGATAGGATTACAAATTTCTGGCGCTTAACTTTGCTCAATGCAGATTTAAATGTTTTTTGCCAATGTCTTAGCTAACAGTTTGAAGACTGTTCTGCCTAAAATGATTATAAAGATACTGTGACACATTTAAACCAGGGTTGCAGAGTTAGAAGATATAAGGCCTGACTCTGACTCTTAAGTTTCCAAAAATCCAGACTCCTAGGAAAAAAGTGTAGTATCTGTTTTGATCCTGCACTTCATCTTTTCTGTCCTCAGTCAGTGAAGGAGTAATCCTTTTAGACTGAAGCAATTTTTATTTTTGTCCCAATCAAGACTGACTCCCCCTCCCTTTTTTTTAGCTGGATTTTTTCTCACATTAAAAACCGACCTTGTGTCTAACTCTGCCCTCATGGGGAGGCAAGTAAATAAGAACTCTCAGTCTGACTTCTTATTTTAAAGTCTTCCAATATTCAGTAATAATCGAAATTGGATTAAAAAATATGACTCAGACTCCTATCATTCTTATGAGTCAGACTCTGACCCTGCTACTCTGATTTGGCCTTTTGGCTAAGATCAAAGTGTAGTATCTGTTCCGATGGATACTGCACCCCATAGACTGGTATTGTCTTGGCCTTCGGGCTTGATTTACGCCGGTCTATGGGTCTGTCCTGTGCAGTTCTAGGAGGTCCACACTCCCAGGCTTTGCCTCCACTCTTTGGGGAGGGGTAAGTTTATTGCTTACTGTCTGAGGCGCCCCTACCGGGGAATGCCAACAGGGCTGCCCAGGCAATTTTTAATGGTCAGAGTGCTCACCTCTCGGGCGCTGGCTTTTCAAACTCCACTTTCCCGACCCGACCTTGGATCACATCTTACTTGTGAGAGTAAGATAAAAACTGGCTTTGTGCCTAACTCCTGGAGAGGAGTAAATCAATACTCTGATTTAAACTAATCTGCATTGACTCTGATAGGACGTTTTGCAAAGAGGACGACAATGATGATCAGATTAGTTGTAAAGAATTATGGAGCCATTTTTGGTGACATGTTCAAAATATAAAGTATTGTACGTTACGTCATAATAAGAGAAGTGAATACCTGCCCCCCCCCCCCAAGCACAAAATGGCTTTTAAATGCATATATGCACAAACACAGAGATAGAGATGCATAAGCTTACTCACATAATGTTATCGCTGTAACATATCCGTGTCTTGAAAGCTAAAAAAGGTGATAAGAAATTGAAGGTGAAATACGAAAAAGTAAAACAAAAAAAATTAACTACGTTTTTTTTAAAAAGCATATTATTTGTTTTATGTGATCCCGGATGAAACACTTGAAGGAACTCAACGCTAAAACAAGTCAGATTTAGAATTATTCAAAGACTGATGTAGCAGATATCTAAAAACTACGTCAACATTCTAACAACCAACGTAGCACACCAGCCAAAAAAATAAACGGCGAAAGAGTAAGTACAAAATGTCGATAATATAATTTATTTTTTTAAATCTGTTATTGCACTTTATTTATTTTTTTTTTTAATCAAAGTAAAATTTATTAAAAAAAAAAAATACATGATTCAACATTTGAGAAGGTTCATGAACATTTTTTTCTAACAACCAAATTTTAAAAGTCTATATTCGGAACATCAAGAAGTTTAATCGAATCTCCTGCTGGCATTGAAGGCCGAGAGCAGGCGCAATGCGTTCCCTCTAATAGTGGGGATGGAGAGGCGCGAGTAGAGCCAAGTCATTTCCCAATGGCCCCTGGTGTAGTGCATCATTAATAGACCTAGACTGTTGAGGAAGTCCCATGTGGTGGGGCTAATCGCTCCACTCATCTCCACGGCGATTGGTTGAATTACAAATCTGTTGAGTGTATTTTACTCGCTTGCCGTTTTCTGCCGATCGTGATACATGCCCACGGTTTGCCGCCAAAAGCGCAAAAGTGAAAGTGTCAACACAAGTTGTATACCATAGTATTGATTTACTCCTCTCCAGGAGGTTAGGCACAAGGCCAGTTTTTATCTTACTCCCACAAGTAAGATGTGACCCAAGGTCGGATCGGGAAAGTGGGGTTTAAAAATTGCCTGGGCAGCCCCCTTGGCATTCCCCGGTAGGGGCGCCTCAGGAAGTAAGCAATAAACTTACTCCTCCCCAAAGAGGGGAGGCGAAGCCTGGGAGGGTGGACCTCCTAGAACTGCACAGGACAGACCGGCGTAAATCAAGCCCCGAAGGCCAAGACAATACCAGTCTATGGGATTCAGTATCCATCAGAACAGATACTACACTTTGATCTTAGCCAAAAGGCCAAGAAGTAGCTATTTGCAGTTTCAAAAGAAAAAAATGGTACTTCTATCGATCCTGACCCAATTTCCGTGAGCTTTGCATCGGAACCGTTTGGGCATGCTACATAAACGCCCGTGAGATGAATGGTGGCAGAGATACCGAGCGATTAGCCAATCAGTGATCAGCAACCAGCCGACAAGTTTTTGCAACGCAATATTCAGATCGATTAAAGACTAGCGCAGATAGCAGTTGCCTACCTGGTTGACCAGCATCCTTTCACTTCCTAGACAAATCCCTCATCTTCTGACTGTCCGTCGTCGTCTGCTGTGCTTAGCGCAAAAGAAAACATTGAAACGTAAAAAAACAAAAAAACATACGCAAACTTTCGTTTTTATCAGTTGTTTTTCACATTGTTTGTTTACATAAAATAAAAAAAATGTATTTATTTGATAACAGTAATTTCGCTATGTTTTTGCTAGTTTTTTTGTTTGTTTTTTAATTTTTCTTGAAAATCGAAATAAAAATCTTAGGACTCAGCAACGCATCGAAATTGTTGGCTCGTTATCTCTCGGGCGTTTACCTAGCATGCCAAACGCTTACGACGTGAAGCTCACGGAAATTGGGTCAGGATCGATAGAAGTACCGAAAAATCATTGGGTTGTTTGCCCCCTCTATAGAGGCCAACTAGTTCGAAGGATGCTATTTAACTAAAGCCCTGTACCAAGATCATACATAACATTTTACGAGTAAAATTTTACAAGGAATACAATGGTTTTTACAATAATATAATTTTTGTAAATAAAAACATCAAACCATTAGGGATAATATTAAGTAGGTTTTACCCATAGAGTGAATGTGGTATTTTGGTGACTGAAACCACAGTGTAGTCGCTAGAAAAGCAGAAAATTTGAGCAAGAGCTTCAATTCAATTTCTTCAGCAATCTACTCCTGATTTCATTGCTCCGGAGGATTGGCCCTCAAAAAGCAAGTTATTGACTACCGTATTTGGAGCTTGTTATTAACAGTAACTTAGAAATGTTGATGTGACATAGACTCGATTGATGATTTAAAACGTACTTGGAAAGAGCTTTAAATGATATCCCACAGCAAGAAATCGTCTAACTATCACAACTGCAAATAATTTTCTGCTACTTGTACAATTTAACATCCTCCGGGAGATTTAGAAAGCCATTCTTAACATGGGGAGTTTGGTGGTTAACTCTTCATTTGACGCAGACGGAACTCTCCTAAAATGAAAACAATTGTCGTGAGATGTTAAACTGTACAAGCGGCAATTTTCCTTTTTGCCTGTGTGCCAAGTGTCAAGTGAAACTTCCATGAACAGTATCTTTCCAAGAACTTCTTATCCTGTGCTGCCCTACAGACTGCAACATGGTCGTCTTCAAATCAAATGCCAACAAATACCTGTCATAAACTTAGGTTGATTGTTCTTGTTTCTTCAGCCATTATTATCTTAGTCTGAGTGTTAGATAGTAGGGCACGCCGGGAGGAGGCCCCAGAAGGTAATGGAAGGCGAGAGAGTAGGAGATCTCCATGAAAGAGATGGGAAGAGCGGAAACGGAAGTCGGGTGATGTCACTTTCCTTGGGATGATATTCGATCTTTTTAGTTCCTGATATGCAAGCTTGGATTTCTAGGTTAAGATGCTGCTATGAAGTTCACAGATATTTTGAGCATCTGTGAGTGTATTATAATATTAGTCTTTGAAAAACTTTATGAAAGTTATTCTTTCTAAAAATAGATTACCGTTTGACAAATATCCTGCTATTCTAGTGACCATCGTGTAGTTTAGAGAATAAACCAAGAGGATGACAGCCGACCACCTTTCAACCCAACCCATTTTTTGTGTTGTGCCACATCTTATTTTATAAAGAAAATTTACTACATTGTGATTTTTTTTTTAATTTTAAAGATAAATAAAAATCGTGGGAGTCTTATAGTAATGTAAATTCATATGTTAAATATTCAGGCCAGGTGTACTGAAAAGGTTATTTGATGGGAGTAGGTACACTTGGCAAGGACACACACCTGTCTGAAAGAATACAACATAACATTATTGATTGTCAAAAATAAAATAATCATTCAGTTGGCAACCTGGCCGGGAAAAAACAAATATGCTGGATTGTCAAACATGAAATAATTGTTGATTGGAACCTCCTTCAGAAGGTGAGCGGCAGAAGGAAACACTCTGTCGCCAAATAAAACACCCATGACGTGTGGCTACATTGACAGTGAAGTCTCATAGTGGGCATTTGCAGGGGATCACAAATTGTTATACAATAACAACCCAAAATTGACTTTGTCAGTTAATCAGCGATTTGGGGCCATGAAAACCCACCTGTCGAATTTCTGTGCTTATGTTTAGCATGTTCTTACTGCTCGTTTTCTTTTTTAAGACTCTCGCCTCTTCTCTCTTAGTACATCACTTCTCTTTCCTTAAATTCTGAGAGTCGTTAAATTCTGAGAGTCCAAAGTTTGAACGCTACGGCCTGACATTCTCAGGCAACATGGAATGGAATAAATACATAGAAGATGCAACTAGGCTCCCTCTACCGGACTGGAAAACGTCTCATACTTATGTGTGTGTGTGTGATAAAATTGCTATGAAAAGAGGTTCAAGTATGAATAAAATTATCCATCTTTCTAAAATTGATAGGTTTTATATCTTGTACAGAATTGTCGCAAAAAGTACATGTTGAAGATGACCTCAGAGGAAGATTTAATCTGGACAGTATAGAGAGATGTGTGCAGAACAGGAGACTGATGGTATGGTCACATTGAAAGAATGGATAAGAGTTTTGGGGTTTGTAGATGTAGAACAGTTGAGGTAGCAGGTCCAGTTCACAAGGGAAATCCAAGGAAAACATGGGAGGAAGTGATGACTAAATTTGAATCTGTCATTTTGTGACAAAGTGATGGGTCTCAACGAAGGATTGTGAAAGATTGGTATGCTAATATATATTTGAAGAGTCATGCAAGGTACGACGAAACGAAGAATCAGAGTCTAAAAAAAGTTGGCACGCACTGAAAAAACTTTCATCTTTTCCTATTTCTGTTATATATTTAATAAAATTCTTTTGTGGAACCTTTTAAGCAACGTTTACTTAAGAAATACCTTAGACAACATTTTCAATTACTTTATGTCAAAAGTATGACTGAAGTATTTAAATATTCTGAAAGAATATACGTGGTTTCGGAATTTTTTGCATGAGGATTGATAACTTAGATTATTCGGACTATTATTCTATTACAATGTAGTTTTGCACTTTAAACATCAGCTTAAAGTCAAAATCAGATGTGATAGGAGGAGATTGCACTGTGTACTATTTAAAAGGAGATGAATACACACGACAAGCTTATGTGTGTTTGGACGAACCAAGTTTGGGTACGTGTTCTCTGTCTAGGCATGGTGCACACCAACCTGAGGTCTTATCAGACCCCATACCAGTTATCAAAGTCTCTTAGCTAGTGGTACAAATGAATCCTACCCCCTTTTTTTCTTCCACTTAGAAACTGTCTTGCTTGTTTTCGGCTTGTGAAACAACCCGGAAAACAGTGAGCAGCTCATACCTAGATAGATTTGGGAAGGGTCTTACTAACCACCACACTTAGCATTTTATTTTTCAGCAATCTCTATTGTTTTTTAGCACCCCCACCCCCAACTGATGAATTTGTACATATATCTTTTTGTAAATAAAAAACGTGAAACCATTGAGGATAATGTTAAGTAGGTTTTACGGTTACAGAATGTGGTATTTTGGTGACTGAAACTAGTTTAGAGAATAGACAAAGAAGACGACAGCCGACCCCCCATCAAACCCCACCCAATTTCGGCCTTATGCCACATCTTATTTAATAAAGAAAATTTGCTATACTGTGCACATTTTTGTAAAATTTTACAGATAAATAGAATGTACATTATTTTCACAACGTTTCGACCGATGTAACCTCCAACCTTCTTCAAGTTCATCTTGTCGAATTCGGAAATCTACTCTGGGATCAATATGGAATTTAAAACTCAAACTTTTATTTAATCTACAGCAGTAAATTGTTCTCATTCCGCCAGTAGTAATTTTTATTTTATTTTTAGTTAATGTCAATGGGCACGTGGCGCAACGGATAAAGGTGTTAAGTCATTCAGTTCTAAATAACAGTATTCTAGTGTGTTCTTATACAGTTTGTGAACCGCATTTTTATCTGCACATTCCGTCAGGTTACGTAAACTGCCGAAAGGTGCTGAACGAAAACATTGTTTGTTTTTTTGTGTCGAAAACGCTGGCCAATGTTAAAACGCTAGAAACAGGCATCGTGTGTTAATTTCAATTAAATAAAATGCCAAAATGAAAAAAATTCAATGAAAAATTGGAAAAAAAAATGTAAATTTTTAAGAAACTTTCAAAACTTTTAGGGTTAGGTACTGTTTCTTTTAGTGTTAAGTACTGTTTCTTTTAGGGTTAGGTATTGTTTCTTTTAGTGTTAAGTACTGTTTCTTTTAGGGTTAGGTATTGTTTCTTTTAGTGTTAAGTACTGTTTCTTTTAGGGTTAGGTACTGTTTCTTTTAGTGTTCGTACTGTTTCTTTTATGGTTAGATACTGTTTTTTTAGTGTAAAGTACTGTTCCTTTTAGGGTTAGGTACTGTTTCTTTTAGTGTTAAGTACTGTTTCTTTTAGGGTTAGATACTGTTTTTTAGGGTTAAGTACTGTTTCTTTTAGTGTTAAGTACTGTTTCTTTTAGGGTTAGGTACTGTTTCTTTTAGTGTTAAGTACTGTTTCTTTTAGGGTTAGGTACTGTTTCTTTTAGTGTTAAGTACTGTTTCTTTTAGTGTTAAGTACTGTTTCTTTTAGGGTTAGGTATTGTTTCTTTTAGTGTTAAGTACTGTTTCTTTTAGGGTTAGGTACTGTTTCTTTTAGTGTTCGTACTGTTTCTTTTAGGGTTAGATACTGTTTTTTTAGTGTAAAGTACTGTTCCTTTTAGGGTTAGGTACTGTTTCTTTTAGTGTTAAGTACTGTTTCTTTTAGGGTTAGATACTGTTTTTTAGGGTTAAGTACTGTTTCTTTTAGTGTTAAGTACTGTTTCTTTTAGGGTTAGGTACTGTTTCTTTTAGTGTTAAGTACTGTTTCTTTTAGTGTTAAGTACTGTTTCTTTTAGGGTTAGGTATTGTTTCTTTTAGTGTTAAGTACTGTTTCTTTTAGGGTTAGGTACTGTTTCTTTTAGGGTTAGATACTGTTTTTTTAGTGTAAAGTACTGTTCCTTTTAGGGTTAGGTACTGTTTCTTTTAGTGTTAAGTACTGTTTCTTTTAGGGTTAGATACTGTTTTTTAGGGTTAAGTACTGTTTCTTTTAGGGTTAAGTACTGTTTCTTTTAGGGTTAGGTATTGTTTCTTTTAGTGTTAAGTACTGTTTCTTTTAGGGTTAGGTATTGTTTCTTTTAGGGTTAGGTACTGTTTCTTTTAGTGTTAAGTACTGTTTCTTTTAGGGTTAGGTACTGTTTCTTTTAGGGTTAGGTACTGTTTCTTATAGTGTTAAGTACTGTTTCTTTTAGGGTTAGGTACTGTTTCTTTTAGTGTTAAGTACTGTTTCTTTTAGGGTTAGGTACTGTTTCTTTTAGGGTCAGGTACTGTTTCTTTTAGGGTTAGGTACTGTTTCTTTTAGTGTTAAGTACTGTTTTTTAGGGTTAAGTACTGTTTCTTTTAGTGTTAAGTACTGTTTCTTTTAGTGTTAAGTACTGTTTCTTTTAGGGTTAAGTACTGTTTCTTTTAGTGTTAAGTACTGTTCCTTTTAGGGTTAGGTATTGTTTCTTTTAGTGTTAAGTACTGTTTCTTTTAGGGTTAGGTACTGTTTCTTTTAGTGTTAAGTACTGTTTCTTTTAGGGTTAAGTACTGTTTCTTTTAGGGTTAGGTATTGTTTCTTTTAGTGTTAAGTACTGTTTCTTTTAGGGTTAGGTATTGTTTCTTTTAGGGTTAGGTACTGTTTCTTTTAGTGTTAAGTACTGTTTCTTTTAGGGTTAGGTACTGTTTCTTTTAGGGTTAGGTACTGTTTCTTATAGTGTTAAGTACTGTTTCTTTTAGGGTTAGGTACTGTTTCTTTTAGTGTTAAGTACTGTTTCTTTTAGGGTCAGGTACTGTTTCTTTTAGTGTTAAGTACTGTTTTTTAGGGTTAGGTACTGTTTCTTTTAGTGTTAAGTACTGTTTTTTAGGGTTAAGTACTGTTTCTTTTAGTGTTAAGTACTGTTTCTTTTAGGGTTAGATACTGTTTCTTTTAGGGTTAGGTACTGTTTCTTTTAGTGTTAAGTACTGTTTCTTTTAGGGTCAGGTACTGTTTCTTTTAGGGTTAGGTACTGTTTCTTTTAGTGTTAAGTACTGTTTTTTAGGGTTAAGTACTGTTTCTTTTAGTGTTAAGTACTGTTTCTTTTAGGGTTAGATACTGTTTCTTTTAGGGTTAGGTACTGTTTCTTTTAGTGTTAAGTACTGTTTCTTTTAGGGTTAGGTACTGTTTCTTTTAGTGTTAAGTACTGTTTCTTTTAGGGTTAGGTACTGTTTCTTTTAGTGTTAAGTACTGTTTCTTTTAGGGTTAGGTACTGTTTCTTTTAGGGTTAGGTACTGTTTCTTTTAGGGTTAGGTACTGTTTCTTTTATGGTTAGGTACTGTTTCTTTTAGGGTTAGGTACTGTTTCTTTTAGTGTTAAGTACTGTTTCTTTTAGGGTTAGGTACTGTTTCTTTTAGGGTTAAGTACTGTTTCTTTTAGTGTTAGATACTGTTTTTTAGGGTTAAGTACTGTTTCTTTTAGGGTTAGGTACTGTTTCTTTTAGGGTTAAGTACTGTTTCTTTTAGGGTTAGGTAATGTTTCTTTTAGGGTTAGGTATTGTTTCTTTTAGGGTTAGGTACTGTTTCTTTTAGGGTTAAGTACTGTTTCTTTTAAGGTTAGATACTGTTCCTTTTAGGTTAGGTACTGTTTCTTTTAGGGTTAAGTACTGTTTCTTTTAGGGTTAGATACTGTTCCTTTTAGGTTAGGTATTGTTTCTTTTAGGTTAGGTATTGTTTCTTTTAGGGTTAGGTATTGTTTCGTTTAGGGTTAAGTACTGTTTCTTTTAGGGTTAGATACTGTTTCTTTTAGGTTAGGTACTGTTTCTTTTAGGGTTAGGTATTGTTTCTTTTAGTGTTAAGTACTGTTTCTTTTTGGGTTAGATACTGTTTTTTTAGGGTAAAGTATTGTTTCTTTTAGGGTTAAGTACTGTTTCTTTTAGGGTTAGGTATTGTTTCTTTTAGGGTTAGGTATTGTTTCTTTTAGGGTTTGGTATTGTTTCTTTTAGGGTTAGGTATTGTTTCTTTTAGTGTTAAGTACTGTTTCTTTTAGGGTTAGATACTGTTTTTTTAGGGTTAAGTATAGTTTCTTTTAGGGTTAAGTACTGTTTCTTTTAGGGTTAGGTATTGTTTCTTTTAGGGTTTGGTATTGTTTCTTTTAGGGTTAGGTATTGTTTCTTTTAGTGTTAAGTACTGTTTCTTTTAGGGTTAGATACTGTTTTTTAGGGTTAAGTATAGTTTCTTTTAGGGTTAAGTACTGTTTCTTTTAGGGTTAGGTATTGTTTCTTTTAGGGTTTGGTATTGTTTCTTTTAGGGTTAGGTACTGTTTCTTTTAGGGTTAGGTACTGTTTCTTTTAGGGTAAGGTACTGTTTCTTTTAGCAACCTTTCTGTGGACTTAAGCACAGACGATGGAAAAGTAGAAGGGTTTGAGGACGTGGAAGGAAGCTTCTCATTAGGGTACACACTTCAGCAATGTTCTCTAGTATGGAGACGAAGAGCTTGTTTCTGAATTTCTGTCTCCACATATAAATTCATGCAGGTAGCTGTCGACTCGATCTCTGCAATATTTTCATCGTGTTTTCTAACTGTCAGTTGCTGCGAATTTCATTGGCTCAGCGTTTCAACATGTTCTGGCGGTTTACGTAACCTGCCGAAATGTGCCGATGAAAACGCGGTTCATAAACTGCATAAGTACTTGAATAGTTCGATCTTCAATACAGGCGATACTAATTAAGAATAAAATCAAGATTACTTACTGTTCTCATCTTGGATGTTAATCCTTAGTAAAATTACTAACGACTTGGTCATAGCGGATGGAACAAGAAGTGTCTACAAATCTACCATCGTGGATTAAACAAAGGGTTCAGTTCGAAATTCTGTATAGATTTCCCGAGTTCGACATTAAGATTTCTGATTTGATTCCTCGGAATTCTTTAAATGAGAATTGATCATTTCTATTTATTGGATTATTCGGACTACTATTCACAACTTGGTTGTTGATTTCACAATGTTTCGTCTGGTGCGTCTTGTCAAACTCAGCAATCTATATGGAATTTCGAACGGTACGTTCTATTTAATCCTCAGTGGTAGATTGTTCTCATTCTGTCAGCCACGACCAGGTAGAACTCTTAAGTAGGTTTACCATATTATTAGTATCGCCTGTACTGAGGATTAACCTCCAATATGAGAATAGTAGTCCGAATAATCCAAATAATTCAAATATACTGAAATATGAATAATTTCAGGTGTATTTTATAAATATTTGTTTTTTCTCTGCAGACATGACATCGCAAAGATCAGAAGAAAACAAACCCAAGATGAATGAACCTTCGCCACCGGATGGAGGCTGGGGTTGGGTAGTGTGTTTTGCTAGTTTTGTCTGCAATTTCCTTTGTGTGGGAATCAACACGTCATCTGGGATATTTTTTGTGGAAATGCTGAACAAATTCCAAGAATCAGTAACAAAAACTTCCATTGTTATGGCCGTGATGAATGGACTGAGTATGATGATAAGTATGTCTTTTTTATCTTATTATCTATACTATGTTCTTATTTTTACTATGTATAGTTTTATCTTATTATCTATAATATAAGTTGTTTTATCTCATTATCTATAATATATACAGTTTTATCTTATCTATAACATATGTAGTTTTATATTTTTATCTAAAATATATGCAGTTTTATTTTATTATCTATTATATATGTAGTTTAATCTTATTATCTATACTATATGTAGTTTTATCTTATTATCTATAATATATGTTGTTTTATCTTATTATTAATAATATATGTAGTTTTATCTTATTATCTATAATATATGCAGTTTTATCTTATTATCTATAATATATGTAGTTTTATATTATTATCTATAATATATGTAGTTTTATATTATTATCTATAATATATGTAGTTTTATCTTATTATCTATAATATATGCAGTTTTATCTTATTATCTATAATATATGCAGTTTTATCTTATTATCTATAATATATGTAGTTTTATATTATTATCTATAATATATGTAGTTTTATATTATTATCTATAATATATGTAGTTTTATCTTATTATCTATAATATATGTAGTTTTATCTTATTATCTATAATATATGCAGTTTTATCTTATTATCTATAATATATGCAGTTTTATCTTATTATCTATAATATATGTAGTTTTATATTATTATCTATAATATATGTAGTTTTATCTTATTATCTATAATATATGCAGTTTTATCTTATTATCTATAATATATGCAGTTTTATCTTATTATCTATAATATATGTAGTTTTATATTATTATCTATAATATATGTAGTTTTATATTATTATCTATAACATATGTAGTTTTATCTTATTATCTATAATATATGTAGTTTTATATTATTATCTATAATATATGCAGTTTTATTTTATTATCTATAATATATGTAGTTTTATCTTATTATCTATAATATATGTAGTTTTATATTATTATCTATAATATAAGTAGTTTTATATTATTATCTATAATATATGTAGTTTTATCTTATTATCTATAATATATGCAGTTTTATCTTATTATCTATAATATATGCAGTTTTATCTTATTATCTATAATATATGTAGTTTTATCTTATTATCTATAATATATGTAGTTTTATCATATTATCTATGATATATGTAGTTTTATCTTATTATCTATAATATATGTAGTTTTATCTTATTATCTATGATATATGTAGTTTTATCTTATTATCTATAATATATGTAGTTTTATCTTATTATCTATAATATATGTAGTTTTATCTTATTATCTATAATATATGTAGTTTTATATTATTATTTATAATATATGTAGTTTTATCTTATTATCTATAATATATGTAGTTTTATCTTATTATCTATAATATATGTAGTTTTATCTTATTATCTATAATATATGTAGTTTTATCTTATTATCTACTAGCGGGGCTACCCGGCGTTGCTCGGGGTCATAAAAACATATAATTGAAGAAAAATCGTGTGTGTAACATCTTTATATACAAACTTCTATTTCTCCCCCCCCCCCTTTCTCTATAGCCGTCTCTTTATCTTTCTACCTTTCTCTTCCCTGGTCACCCCATTTCAGCGCTACTTTCTAATTTTGCCTTTTGCGAAAGTTGTTTCTTCCCCACCATTTCTCCTACGTTGGCCAGGGCAATAGTATATCATATTTCTATAAAAAGTAACACCTCTATCTGCGCCTTCTATATAAGAACTTATCTCCGCCCCGGTGTTCATACTATATACGTATCTATCATCACCCCGGTGCGCATACTATATACGTACCTATCGCCGCCCCAGTGCACATACTATATATGTACCTATCGCCGCCCCAGTGCAGATACTATTTAAGTACCTATCGCCGCCTCGGTGCGAATGCTAAATAGTACCTATCGCCGTCCCGGTGTGCATGCTACATAAGTACCTATCGCTGCCCTATTGCGAATAATTAATATGTACATATTGCCGCTTTGGTGCGAATGCTAAATACGTACCTATCGCCGCTTTGGTGCGAATGCTAAATACGTACCTATCGCCGGCCCGGTGCGAATGCTAAATACGTACCTATAGCCGCCCCGGTGCGAATGCGAAATACATACCTTTCGCCGTTCCGGTGCATGTGCTATATACGTACCTATCGCCGCCCCGGTGCACGTGCTATATATGTCCATATCGCCGCCCCGGTGCGCGTGCTATATATGTACTGACTGCCGCCACAGAGCGCATGCTATGTACGTACTTATTGCTGCCCATGTGTACATGTTATATACGTAGCTATCGCCACCCCTAAATTCTGAATACGTACCTATAGCCGCCCCGGTGTGGAAGCTAAATAGGTACTAATTGCTGCCCCGGTGCGAATGCTAAATACATACCTATCGCCGCCCCGGTGTGAATTCTAAATACGTACCTATCACCGCCCCGGTGTGAATTCTAAATACGTACCTATCGCTGCCCCGGGTCGGAAGCTAAATACGTACATATCGCCACCCTGGTGCGAATGCTAAATACATACCTATCGCCGCCCCGGTGTGAATGCTAAATACATACCTATCGCCACCCTGGTGTGAATGCTAAATACGTACCTATCGCCGCCCCGGTGTGAATGCTAAATACATACCTATCGCCGCCCCGGTGTGAATGCTAAATACGTACCTATCGCCGCTCCGGTGTGAATTTTAAGTACGTACCTATCGCCGCCCCGGTGCGCGTGCTATATACGTACCTATCGCCGCCCCGGTGTGAATTTTAAATACGTACCTTTCGCCGCCCCGGTGCGCGTGCTATATACGTACCTATCAGCGCCCTGGTGCACGTGCTATATATGAACCGATCGCTGCCCCAGTGCACATGCTAAATACATGCCTATCACCGCCCCGGTGCACATACTATATACATACTTATTGCCGCCGATGTGCACATGCTATATACGTACTTATCGCCACCGCTGAATGCTAAATAAGTACCTATCTCCGCCCAGGGGTGAATGCTAAATACGTACATATTGCCGCCCCGATGTGCATACACCATATGTACCTATCACTGCCCCAGTGTGAATACTAAATATGTACATATCGCCGCCCCTGTGCGAATGCTGAATACGTACCTATCGCAACCCCAGGGCGAATGCTAAATACGTAACTATCGCCACCCCTATACACTACTATATACGTACCTATGCCACCCCAGGGCACATACTATATATAAACCTATCGCCGGCCTGGTGCGCATAATATATTCGTACCTATCGCGGCTCTGGTGTGCATACTACATACTTACCTATCTCTGCAAGAGTGCACATACTATATATGTACCTATCTCCAGCCCAGTTCGCACACGTAAGAACTCATATTAGTGCACCCCTGTCGTGTTTGAAAAACAAAATAGTGTTCATTCATGTATTGTCACTATCATAAATATAAATAATTTTAGTTAAAAACAGAAAAAAAGAAATGTTTTTGCCTCCCCCAACGAACCTTTTTTTCCATCCTCCCACATACTTAGAAATATTTTTAATTTAAAAGAAATAAAAAAGAAAAGAAAATTTTTTGACTCGCCCCAAAAATTTTATGTTCCCCCCATACATAGAAATATTTTTAGTTTAAAAAAAGAAAAAAAAAATTTTTTTAGCTCCCCCGCCCCGAAAATTTTTTTTTCATCCTGCCCCATACATATAAATATTGTCAATGAAAAAGATAAAAGAAAAGGAAAAAAATGTTGCCCCCCACCCCAATTTTTTTTTACACTCCCGGTGCGCATGCTATATTCGTACTTATGGCATCCCATGTGCACATGCTATATACGTTCCTATCGCCACCGCTGAATGCTAAATACGTACCTATAGTCTCCTCGGTGCGAATGCTAAATAGGTACCTATCGCCGCCCCGGTGCGAATGGTAAATACGTTTATATCGCCGCTAAAAATTTCCACGACCACCAATCTCTCCAGGCCCCCCAACTTTTTTTTACTCTCGCCCAACCCTGAGTAATATTTTTAGTTCCAAAAATAAAAAAATAAAAAAATTTGGCCCGACCCCTAAAAAGTTTGTCCTGACCTCTAAACATTTCCCCGAGCCCCCAATCTCTTCAGAACGGCCCCAACTTTTTTATTATTCTCTCCCAATCCTAAGAAATATGGTTAGTTAAAAGTTTTATCTTATTATCTATAATATATGTAGTTTTATCTTATTATCTATAATATATGTAGTTTTATATTATTATCTATAATATATGTAGTTTTATCTTATTATCTATAATATATGTAGTTTTATCTTATTATTAATAATATATGTAGTTTTTTCTTATTATCTATAATATATGTAGTTTTATCTTATTATCTATAATATATGTAGTTTTATCTTATTATCTATAATATATGTAGTTTTATCTTATTATCTATAATATGTGTAGTGTTATCTTATTATCTATAATATATGTAGTGTTATCTTATTATCTATAATATATGTAGTTTTATCTTATTATCTATAATATATGTAGTTTTATCTTATTATCTATAATATATGTAGTCTTATCTTATTATCTATAATATATGTAGTCTTATCTTATTATCTATAATATATCTAGTTTTATGCTTTATCTATAATATATGTAGTTTTATCTTATTATCTATAATATGTGTAGTTTTATATTATTATCTATAATATATGCAGTTTTATCTTATTATCTATAATATATGCAGTTTTATTTTATTATCTATTATATATGTAGTTTTATCTTATTATCTATAATATATGTAGTTTTATCTTATTATCTATGATATATGTAGTTTTACCTTATTATCTATAATATATGTAGTTTTATCTTATTATTAATAATATATGTAGTTTTATCTTATTATCTATAATATATGTAGTGTTATCTTATTATCTATAATATATGTAGTTTTATCTTATTATCTATGATATATGTAGTTTTACCTTATTATCTATAATATATGTAGTTTTATCTTATTATTAATAATATATGTAGTTTTATCTTATTATCTATAATATATGTAGTGTTATCTTATTATCTATAATATATGTAGTTTCATCTTATTATCTATAATATATGTAGTTTTATCTTATTGTCTATAATATATGTAGTTTTATCTTATTATTAATAATATATGTAGTTTTATCTTATTATCTATAATATATGTAGTGTTATCTTATTATCTATAATATATGTAGTTTCATCTTATTATCTATAATATATGTAGTTTTATCTTATTGTCTATAATATATGTAGTTTTATCTTATTATCTATAATATATGTAGTGTTATATTATTATCTATAATATATGTAGTTTCATCTTATTATCTATAATATATGTAGTTTTATGCTTTATCTATACTTTATGTAGTTTTATGTTTTTATCTATGCTATATGTAGTTTGGTCTTCTTATCTATACAATATTTAATTTTATGTTTTCATGAATACAACATGTAGTTTTATGTTCTTATCTATGATATAGGTAGTTTTGTCTTCTTATCTATACAATATGCAATTTTATGTTTTTATGTATACAATATGTAGTTTTGTTTTTATCTATTCTATATGCAGTTTTTTCTTATTATTCATACAATATGTAATGTTATGTTTTTATGTATACAATATGCAATTTCATGTTTTATATATACAATATGTAGTTTTATGTTTTTATGTATACAATATGTAGTTTTATGTTTTTATGTATACTATATGTAGTTTAATGTTTTTATGTATACAATATGTAGTTTTATGTTTTTATGTATACAATATGTAGTTTTATGTTTTATCTATACAATATGTAGCTTTATGTTTTTATGTATACAATATGTAGTTTTATGTTTTTATGCATACAATATGTAATGTTATGTGTTTATGTATACAATATGTAGTTTTATGTTTTATCTATACAATATGTAGCTTTATGTTTTTATGTATACAATATGTAGTTTTATGTTTTATTTTATGCAATATGTAGTTTAATGTTTTTATCTATACAATATGTAGTTTTATGTTTTTATTTACGCAATATGTAATGTTACGTTTTTATGTATACAATATGAAATTTCATGTTTTATCTATACAATATGTAGTTTTATGTTTTTATCTATACCACATGTAGTTTTATGTTTTTATCTATACTATATATAGTTTTAGGTTCTGATCACGACTATTCTTATGTAAATTTTCTGTCAAAAACTGTCGAAAATAATATGCTTCACCAGTGTGCGCATTTGCTATTTATATAGATACTAGACGAATACCCATACCAGGACGGTTAAAATTAATTCCTTTTAACAGAAAAGTCTTGCACAACTTTTTTTAACATAGTTGACCTCAAACAAGGCAGGCTGCCACTGTAGACGTAATGGGGCTACTGAGAAAAAGGGTGAGAGTTTTTTTTTTGGGGGGGGGGGGTCAACCTAAATTAGGAGCTGTGTAGTGAGATGTCTGTTTACATTAGTTTTAAATTTAAATAACGTGAAATTTTATGCCATTTGAATTCCTTTCGCCGGCCCGATGAGTTGGTCGCTATTCGCACCAATGAAACAAAACTTGTTTTGTCGCAACTAATGGAATAAAATCAAAAAATATATATTTTGCTCTGAATTTTCATTGAGCACTCTCATAAACCCGGTTTCAACTTCCTTCGGATTCATACCCCCTGGATATTTGTAACAAGTTAATTATATATATATATATATATATATATATATATATATATATATATATATATATATATATATATATGACGAGTCTAGAAAAGACAAAACGTATATATCTATGGATATTAAAAATATTTATTAATAATAATTATTAAGCTCCATTAATTTGAACCCTTTCGAGAGATATCAAATTGTAGATTAAAAAAAATTAAACACGTTGCAAAGTTCTCTCCCTTTATGAGATCAGAACTCTCCTTAGAATCTCAGTACTTTTGTTTACTTTCAAGATACAAGGTGTATTTCTCTCGCATTTCAAAGTGTGATCCTCACGTTAGCCGAATAGTTAAGAAGCCAGGGTACATAATACTTGGATCCGGAGTTCGAATCGTTCAACCGACAGTATCGTTACATAATTCTATCCTGACAAGTGTAGAGAACACGAAATGTATATATATATATATATATATATATATATATATATATATATATATATATATATATATATATATATATATATATATGTGCTTATGAATATTATTATTTAGCTGACAATTTGAAACCGACGATATCGATGTTGTTCTGATCTTCTGTAATACATATATAAATCAATATATATAAATATATAGATATAGCATAGATAATAAACAATAACAAATATTTATTATTTGTAGCTCCTAGAAAAGCTTGTCTGGTAGAGCACTGTATGTGTAGTATTAACACAGCATGACGTCGCTAGCTTTAAATGCATCGTTCCCTTCATTAAAAAAGTCGAACGTGTAAAGTGTTAAAATTATCACCGTTTATTCGCTGTTCAAAATTGGCCGGGTGGTTAAGGCGTCGGATTTGAGTTGCAAAATACTCGTAAATCGTAATCCGGGGTTTCGAATCGCATGGCAGGTAGTGAATAGTCATATCTCTATGCTGATGAGTCCCGATTATTAAGGACGAAACGTATACGTACATAGATAATAAACAATAACAAATATTTATTACATATGTATATATATATATATATTGTGTATATTTAGGCAGCATTTTTTCATTAAGGCATGTGTGATTGAAGACGACAGAAATCTTCTGTTTAGTGATTCCTTTTTTTATTTTTTCCATTCGTCGAATGATCTTTTTGACGTGTAGATGGAATGAATTGATGAAGGATCCATGTGTTGGACTAACGTTTTCGATTCTCTCCGGAATCATCTTCAGGTCTTTAATGGCTAAAATGAATACAAAGCGAGTGAAAGAATGGAATTTCTTAAAAAATACGCCGGCAAACCGTTAGCGTAAAATACGGACGTCTACATTTTAAAATGTGACAATTGAAACAGTTCTTCGTTTAAGAACTGTTTCAATTGTCACATTTTAAAATGTAGACGTCCGTATTTTACGCTAACGGTTTGCCGGCGTATTTTTAAAGAAATTCCATTCTTTCACTCGCTTTGTATTCATTTTAGCCATTAAAGACCTGAAGATGATTCCGGAGAGAATCGAAAACGTTAGTCCAACACATGGATCCTTCATCAATTCATTCCATCTACACGTCAAAAAGATTATTCGACGAATGGAAAAAATAAAAAAAGGAATCACTAAACAGAAGATTTCTGTCGTCTTCAATCACACATGCCTTAATATATATATATATATATATATATATATAATTGTACAAACTGACATAAAACAATTATGTCAGTTCATATACAATCATGAGATTACGTCATTAATTTAATTTTTCTATATAAAAATGATTATTATCATTTCTGACCAACCAAAGAAAAAGCACCTACCGTTGACTTTTTATTTAGATTGGGGGATTTCTTTCCAAATTCATTCCAGACGCCGTTATCTGATTTGCTATTTGCTTTCCAATGTAATGATTTTATTTTTTTTTTCAATAGGGTATGACTGAACTATCACGAGTTGAAAAAAAAAACGAGTCATTTCTGATGACCTAAAGAATAAACATTAACCTTGACTTTGCTTTTACATTTTCTTCCTTTGATTATTAAAAAGTTAGAAAATGACACTGGATGCGAAAAGCATTAAAATAAGTTTAAAAGGTAAATTGTTACAAATTAAATTGTTACAAATTAAATTGATAGAAATTAAATTGATAGAAATTAAATTGCTACAAATTAAATTGTTACAAATTAAATTGTTACAAATTAAATTGATATAAATTAAATTGTTACAAATTAAATTGTTACACATTAAATTGTTACAAATTAAATTGATAGAAATTAAATTGTTGCAAATTAAATTGTTACAAATTAAATTGATATAAATTAAATTGTTACAAATTAAATTGTTACAAATTAAATTGCTGCAAATTAAATTGTTACAAATTAAATTGATATAAATTAAATTGTTACAAATTAAATTGTTACACATTAAATTGTTACAAATTAAATTGATAGAAATTAAATTGTTGCAAATTAAATTGTTACAAATTAAATTGATATAAATTAAATTGTTACAAATTAAATTGTTACAAATTAAATTGTTACAAATTAAATTGATAGAAATTAAATTGTTGCAAATTAAATTGTTACACATTAAATTGATATAAATTAAATTGTTACAAATTAAATTGTTACAAATTAAGTTGATAGAAATTAAATTGTTACAAATTAAATTGTTACACATTAAATTGATAGAAAACAGTCGTTGATCACATGAAGATAAAAGAAAGAAAACCCGTCTCAATCTGTTTTACAAAGAAAAGAGGAAAGAAAAAACTTATACATCGTTATAGAAAGAAAAAATGAAAAAAGAAAGAAATAGATTTGCGTCTTCCCTTCCCTTATTCGTTGGGCATAAGAAATATAAATAATAACAAGCCGCGCGTGCGTGGCCCCCCTCTGTATGTGACTCGATGTGGCGAGTGTAAAATGCAATAAATAAATTTGGGCAATTTGGGGCATTTTTGACCCCCCCCCCCTTTGACCCCCTGGGGGCGCAAACCAGAATTTTTCTGAGGTCAAGGATGCTCATTTATATATGCAGAACAATTGCCTCTACATTTTGTTTCAGAAAAATTGAATGGATGGATCAAACGTTATGGGAGAAAAGGGTAATTTTTGCCATTTTGGGGGCTTTTAACCCCCTGGGGGCGCGAACTAGATTTTTTCCAAGGTCAGCGATACTTATTTTCTATTAGGAACAATTGCTTCCACATTTTGGCCAAGTTTCAGAGAAATTGAATGGATGGATGAAAAGTTATGGGACAAAAAATGTCATTTTTTGCCATCTCGGGGCCTTTTGACCCCTTGAGGGGCTAACCAGATTTTTTTTAAAAATCGGAGAATGTCACTTTCTAACCTGACCAAAGTTACAACTTCATGCAAAATTTCAGAGAAATTCAATGGATGGTTGCGGAGAAAAATGCGGACGAACGGACGGATGGACGGACGGACATGCCTAAAAACATAAGTCCCCCGATTTTATAAATCAGGGGACCAACAATTATATAGATATATATGATTATAAATATTCAAATTAATATCTGAAAAATTACTGTTAAAAAAAACAAACAAACAAAATAAATATTAAATTTAACGGTTTTGAAATAATGCAAAGAGTATTGTTTATGATTCTCCTGAATTTAATGTCAACTGACAATCTATAATTCGTATTATCTGCTTGTTTTTAAAGGTCCGCTGATCAGTGCTTTCCTGCCTTTCTTCAGTCACAGACAAATCATTATAGCTGGTTCCCTGATAGGAGCGGTTACCATTTTTGCAAGTGGCTTTGTTTCTTCAATAGACATCATGATTTTGACTTTTGGAATTGGTGGAGGTAAAGTTCCATTGGTTTTTTTCTTCTTTTCTCTTTCACCTTTTTGTATTACTAATATCCTTTCACTAGTGGAACCATCATAGAAATTCCATGGTGTTTTCTACATCAATCTGTATAATTTACTGTTAGTGATAATATTATTTTGAAAATAATAAATATCTGCCAGAGTCGATACTTTTATTTATCTTCCGCCCACAAGGTAAGATGTGACACAAGGCCAGGAAAGTGGGATTTGAAAAACCAGCGCCCGAGAATTTGAGCACTCTGGCCATTAAAAATTGCCTGGGCAGCCCCGTCGGCATTCCCCGGTAGGGGCGCATAAGGCGATTAGCAATAAACTAACCCCTTCTCAAAGGGTGAGAAGGCAAAGCCTGGGAGGGTGCACCTCCTAGAACTGCACAGGACGGACAACCGATAGACCGGCGTAAATCAAGACCCGAAGGCCAAGACAATACCGGTCTATGGGGTGTAGTATCCATCGGAACAGATACCAAGTCAATACTATTAAGAAGTAAAAATTACTCTTTCTTCTTCTGTGAAAATAATTGTCATTATCAGCTAAATATTTCTTAAATAAATAAAATGAATATGTTTCTTCTTTATGTATTTATTTATTTATTTAAAATTGTAATGATCTAATTCTTTTTAAAACAATAAATATTCTGTCTTCTTACTGTAAAAATAATTGTCAGCTAAATATTCTTTTAATCAATCAAACGAACGTCACCATTTTGAAATGTATTCATTTAAAATTGTACTGTTTTAATCGACGGAGCGATAGAATTCGATTTTGGAACAATTCATTTTAAAATGGATAAAGTCGGAATTTTTAACCTTAGCAACATCAGATTCACCAATCCCTATCTCTGCAGATCGGAAGATCTCATTTTTTTGTGTGTGGAAAACGATAATGTACGTAGAACCCAAAATTCCTTCGCATATTTTTATATAGATTTGATTGTTCAGGAAATAATGGCTAATTATTGAACAATTTATTTCAGATGCTCATTGTCAAGAGTGCAAGGCCGTCCTTTACCTTCTTCAAGGCTCTAATTACCACTATTGAAATTTTGAAACCACTTTCGTACTGTCCGATCACTTGTAGACTCTTCTTCTCATGTTCTGTTGATACCAGCGCCTGTTTTGGAAGCATTATACCATAAAAAAAAAATTTTTTTTTCATTTTCCTCTATGTTATAATAAGGGGTTTTATGCTTCAAGTTATTAAAAATGTAAAATTTTGCATAAAATACTACAAAACTAGAAACCTAAATCAATTTGTAAAAGTCAGTTGAAAAAATCAGACACGACTTTCTGAACAATCTATTATATAAAGGAAAATTGTCTGTATGTCCTGATCAAAGTCAAAAACTTCACGAAGCTGATCTATTCTTTTCAGCATTGTCTTGGACAAAATATAGGCACATTTTTTGTTTTAAATATTCATTCTTTTGAGGTCAATGGAAACAGCATTAGTCTGTGGGTCGACATTTAAAAGCGATTTTTTAATGTTATTATGTAGTTATTCGTCAATGATTTTTCAGTTGCCAGAGAAAGTGAGAGAGGGGGTGATAGGGAGTGAAAAAGAGAGAAAAGAGATGATAGAGAGAGGGAGGAAAGAGGCAGAGAGGAGGGAGAGAGGATATATATATATATATATATATATATATATATATATATATATATATATATATATATATATATATATGTCTGTAGGTAATAAATAATTAATATTTATTTATAAATATTATTATAAGCCCCCTTCACTAAAGACCGGGCACTCTGAGTGAGTTTAATAACAAGCAGTACAAATTGCTTCATGCAAGATCCAAACACAGTTTGTTGATCACTTTAAAACTACTCGTGTAAATTAGCTGCCGACTTGCTATTTACAAAGTTAAATTCCTCTTTAATTATTAGCTAATTCCCTATGGCCGAGAGGTTAACACTCTTGACTGCGAATCAGTGGCGATTTGTGATCGGAGTTCGAGCCTGCCGACCGTTGAGAATTAACTTCCTGCACTGAAGATTGCATTAGCATGAAACATCGATGTCTGTAGGTAATAAATAATTAATATTTATTTATAAATATATATATATATATATATATATATATATATATATATTAAATTAAAGATAAGCGATATATCGTTTAATAATAATCTATCGTGATAATATAAAGCTCAATATATTGACTAGAGTAATTAATTCAAGAGATGAAAAGATACACGAACTCAACTGACCACCATCGAATAATCAGCTTCTTAGCAACAACATTTGAACTCCTACATATTTTGAGTATTCTTTTTCAAGCATTCATTTCCAATATAACAGCTGTTTTGTTTTTGACGTGTTTTTTACGGTTACTACCCTAACTTTATGTTTCTTTTCAACCAAAAGTTCTTTATCTTTTGTTTTTTGTGTGTATAAATTTTTCAAAGTTAAATGTTGCTGATAATATTCACAATTGCATTACCGGTTTTTATCCTCTGATGAAAAGGGTTTGTCTTTGAAAATCCACGGATTAAGGATATGAAACTCCTTGCTTTGAACTTCTGATGTTTTAATAAATATTGTATCTATACAATTTTTTATTCTCATCTTTCATCTCTTGTGTATATATATATATATATATATATATATATATATATATATATATATATATATATATATATATATATATATATATATATATATATATTTATACTATACCATGCGCCGATTGCGGAAAAATATATTTTGGCGAGACACAACGTCCGTTAAAGAAACGAATTTATGAACACAATCGTGCTATAAAAAACTGTGACACATCAAACGCGTTATGTACCCACATGATTTCTTTTGGTCATCACTTCAATACAGAGAAGGCGATTTTAATAAAACATATCCACGACACAAAACTCCGTCGTCTCATAGAATCGTGTTTAATCCTACGTCATAATAACACAATTATTCAAAGACCAGGATTCTATACTATCTCTATGTCTTCTGCCAGATCGATTCTAATCGAAATGAACCTAAACCAATATGATAACGGATAACTTTTACTACTTTGAGTCCGTCTTCCTCCTCCTCCTCCTCCTCCTCCTCCTCCTCCTCCTCCTCCTCCTTATTGGTTTAATTCCTTGCTGTCATTTTAAATTACTACGAATTTATTAACTTACGGCGTTTCTGATCGGCGTTTATATGCCAACTGCTGATGTTGTTCTTTCTTTTTCTTTTTATTTTTCTTTTTTAACATTTCTTTCTTTCTTTCTCCCTTTCTACTGTTTATTACACGTGACTATTTTTTCCCCCAAATCGCGTTCTTTGTATAAATTTGAAAACTTTTCTGTTTTTAATTAAAGTTCTGCTACCAATCGATGATGATTGTATTTTAACAATCGAAATATTTTGGTAGAACATTTCAATATGTGTTTTTGAGTTTATTTTTGCTAGTTGTTGATTTGCTTATCCTTTATTCCATTTTTATTTTTACATATATATATATATATATATATATATATATATATATATATATATATATATACACACAAGAGAGGGGGATTTAAAATAAAGATATTGTACACTTCTTAACATTTTATGAGAAGCATCCCAATTGTTTGTTTGGTTGGAGCATCAGCATCTATGGCTATGCAGAAGTGACAGTCTGTTTAGGTACTGTTATTTTAATCTATGTTTAATTTTAAATTTGATTTTTATGCAAATCATGCGTAGGTGAGAACACACGCACGCCCAAAATAAAGATACGTGATTGAAACCAGGACTCTTTTTATATATACTAATGGGTTACCACTTATCAAGTATAAAACTTAAAGAGATTGTCGGTTGCACAATGAACACAACCATGAGAGGATTGGAAACAATGGGTTGAATGGGCAGAAGATTTCTTAAGAGGTATTGACTATCTAAGAGGATGGTTCAACAAATATTTGCTTACTTTAGACTTGAAAACGACCATGTTGTAGTCTGTTGGGAAGCAACTTGTTGGTATTTTGTTCTACAGATTGGATGCTCTAGGGAAGAAACTTTTTGGTACAAAGAGAGAGAGATGGGTGAGAGAGAAAGAGAGAGAGAGGGGGAAAGATAAAGAGAGAGAGAGAGAAAGAGAGAGAGAAAGTGAGAGAGAGAGAGGAAAGAGAGAGAGAGGGGAGAAAGAGAGAGAAAGTGAGAGAAAGAGAGAGGGGAAAAAGAAAGAGAGAGAGAGAGGGGAGAAAGAAAGAGAGAGAGGGGGAGAGAGAAAGAGATAGAGAGAGAAAGAAAGAGAGAAAGAGAGAGAGAGAGAGAGAGAGAGAGAGAGGAAAGTTCTTTGCTATTGTTGTAACTAAGCAGGTTCTTACTGCGAATGTTTTACAGGGAGGACCAGGACTTGGAGCTCAGTCGAGCACCTATCATGAAAAAAACGATACAGTAGAGAGAGGATAGGAACATCTCTTCTGTGAGAAAGTGACTGTAGTGAAAATAGGAGATCATCCCCTACTAGATCACAAAGTCAAGGCAAGAAATAGTGCTCCGAGCAGAACCTCCCTAGATATGACAGCAGTAATCCATCTTAGGACAGATCTGGCTCTTATACAGTTCGAGGATCACATGAGGAATAGAATACTTTCTGGAGCAGTAGAATGATCCAACTATTTTTCCAGTGACATTAGCAAAAATACTTAATTTAAGTATTCCATTTCAGGTCTGGAGTAAAAATCAGTCCTAGGAGCTTATCAAAGAAGGGGCTTCCTTAAGGAGAGGGACATTCATTTCAACTGGAGAGAAAGATGAAGATCCAAGTGTTGGTGGTGAAAGAAGAGAAGCTTGGTTTTAGAGGTGTTAAAACTAAGATGCCACTTTCCCCCTCCCCCCTTGCACCAAGTGCTCCAAGTCGGAATAGAAAGAGTCAGAAAGATTATGTTCATCAATGCTCTTCGAAATGCTGCCATAGATAGTTGTGTCGTCTGCATAGATGTCACCGAATTATTTCAGAATATGATTTGGAAGATCACTTATGAAGATCAGGAAGAAGGTAAGGCCTAAAATGGATCTTTGAAGCATGCCGACCTTAATACTATGTGCTTCAGACTTCTGCCTATCAACAACTACTTTAATAGACCTATCTAAGAAAAAGGATGTAATGGTTAAGAGTACATTTTTAATAGACCTATCTAAGAAAAAGGATGTAATGGTTAAGAGTACATTTTTAATAGACCTATCTAAGAAAAAGGATGTAATGGTTAAGAGTACATTTCCAAATATTCCTGAGCTACTGTTGGGATTTTTCCCGTTAAAATTAAGGACGAAGACTGTAGTCCCCTGGAAGATAAGTTGGTGGCATATAAACGTGACTAGACAAGAACAGAGATGACAAACAACATGGGTAGATGAAGAAAGGTGTATTTATATAGATGAAATAAGAGAAGAAAGAAATAGAATGTTGCTTGCAAAAGTAGTGCCTTTGCGGACTCACTGTAAATGCCAGTTGTCTTGTAACAGGATGCTGTGAAGAGTAGTTGAGAACATCAAGAGGGCTTCACGCGTATTACATACGCTAAAAGAGCATGAGCCTGCTCTCACCTCACACGGCAGAGAAAGAACGATGTTGATCGGCTGCGAGGCTGGAGAAAAGAGACCGTTATTTTCAAAAAAAGGCGCTCTCCTGTGTTTTCTGCGGAGATTGAAGCAGTGGTCTGTGATTGGCTGATTTTCATCCAATCACAGGGAACTTAGGATTCACTGCGCTTAATAATAATTCCAATACTACCAAGCTTGTGAAGCAAACCTCTGTGCCGAACCCCTATTGAAGGCCTTTGATATATCCAGAGTTATTGCCCTAGAAACACAGCCCTTGTCGATAGATTCACTTATCCTTTGCAATATTACAGTCAGCACATCAGCTGTTGATCTTGTAGGACGAAATCCATAATAGTCTTTAGATCTTCAGTCTGTAGCTCTCCCATCTGGAATCTGTTGTAATGTTGGCATATATATATATATATATATATATATATATCTGTTGTTAGCAGAATTTTTCTTTCTTAAGGACAGAGAGAGTTCACTCACTCATTGTCTCTTTTTCTTTTTTTTCTTTCTTTCTCTTTCTTTCTCTCTGTCTCTCTTACTGTGTTAGCATACCAAATTCCAAAAAAACAATCCGAGTGAAATCGCTTGTTTCTATCTCTCTCTTTTTCCGTCCCTTCTTATCTCTCTTAATAGTACTCCTGTTTAAGTATTCGCAAATCTCAAGAATGATTTGGGCGAAATTACTTTCTCACCAAAGTTATAGTTTATTAATGCATATGTACTCTTACTGCAGGCTTCATTCCAACAGGTTTTCTGAAAACTTACCGTGTCGTAATACCATTTATATATTTGAAGAATTCATAAAAATATAAAGAAGAAGCAGTTATTATGCAGTCTGAGCTCTTGGTTACGTTTTTTTCCACTTTCCGGCAAAAAGTGTAATTTTTAAGAATTAGTCATCAAAAGTTTATTGGGAATACAGTGAAACTATTTTCAATGCAAAAGAGATAATTAAAGTTGTCAAAAATTGAGTTTTAGAGACCCCAACTATAAATTACATAATCAGAATTAGTGGAATGACGGATTTTGACAAAACTTAATGTCTCACCCATCTAACTTTGTCAAATGCATTAAAAATGCCCAAAATGGATTTGGTTTCTACTTGAGAAGAAACATAAAACAGTATGAAAGATTAATTGACCTCATTTATGGTACATCTTCCCATAAATCCTCTTTAAAATAAGGTTAAAATGCATGAAGTCAAACAACGCAACATAACTTACATACGAAGCTCAATATAAATCTAAGTATTAATAAAGAACAAATATCAAACAATTTGAAAGAAGTCTGTTCACTTTTTTCATATCACTGTTTGTGCATCACTTTATTGATAGATATAATTCTCTTTTTTTTAGGTAATTCTAATGAATAATGTAGTAGCTCATACAGGCTCTTAATTAATGCAGAGTTTGCAGCTAAAGAAGATCAGAAGGAAATGTTTTTCAAAAAGAAACTAAGTCAGCTAAAATTGAGTAAGTCGGCTCAAATTTAGTAAGTCAGCTCAAATTTACTAAGTCAGCTCAAATTTAGTAAGTCAGCTCAAATTTACTAAGTTAACTCAAATGTAGTAAGTCAGCTCAAATTTAGTAAGTCAGCTCAAATTTACTAAGTAACTCAAATTTAGTAAGTCAGCTCAAATTTACTAAGTTAACTCAAATATAGTAAGTCAGCTCAAATTTAGTAAGTCAGCTCAAATTTAGTAAGTCAGTTCAAATTTACTAAGTCAGCTCAAATTTACTAAGTCAGCTCAAATTTACTAAGTCAGCTCAAATTTACTAAGTTAGCTCAAATTTACTAAGTCAGCTCAAATTTACTAAGTCAGCTAAAATTTACTAAGTTGAGCTCAGTTTCTTTTAGTTGTCTTAGTTTTAACTAATTAATGTTGTGAGTCAAGAGTTTTGCCTCAGACACAGCTTCAATTGCAACAAGGAAAGTTTTGGCAAATGCTCGAGTGCAGTTGATGGTTTCAGATAAGGCTGTATTCTCGTCATGTTCATCAGACTCTAAACAAGCTTTCTTTGTAACATCAATTAAAAAATTAACACTTTCGATATGTTGTGCACTGGTAGCATTATGTCACTGTAAAATGGTTTGACTGATCTCCACAGATCTCTTGACTGATGAAACTCTTGATGACTTTGGTAAATATTAAGTTGGTAAATTTCAGGATTTCAATATTGTTTGACCAATAGGATTTTCAACCAACTTCCCAAGCCAATACTTCAGAATCTTTGCTTGGGAATTTCCATCAGTGAGGTAACGGAATACTCTTTGTCTGAAGGAGGTCTCTTCGATATCTCAACCGAAGTTCAATCATTATTCCAAGGTCGATCAAATCTGTTTCCTGTGGGAACTGGAACTGAGTTAGTTGGAAAAAACTTAGAACACATAACCAAAGACTTTAAGTCGTCAATTGGAGATGTAGAAAGTATGCTACCAAGTGTCTTTCAGAGGCTGTAAATTCTGGACTTCTTCAAACCATCTTTTCAGCAAAGTGGTCAATTGGATCTTCATGTTCATCATTATCATCGTTGTAAGCAATAGCATCATCACTGTCATCATCATCGGCATCTGCATCATTTTCTTCTGAATTAGGAGTCTTTCGCCAACAAGCCAACGAACTGTTGCTTTTGATCTGAGAGAGTTTCTCTTTTTTTTTCTCCATGCAGAATTAACTGTTCAGACTTAGGTTCAATGTGTTAAAAGTCATTGCTTTCTCATTAAGACATGATCGACCTCGTTTGGACTTGTCTGATGGTAGTGTACATGGTGTTGTAGGTGCTATATCATTGGTTGATGCAGCACCACTTGTTGGGGTCAGGATTCATACCCCTGTGGATTCTGACAGCTGCAGTGTGATATGACTGCTTTTTGTCTTCATCAAGATTGCTGTATTCAGTGGTAAATGAGCCTTCTTGGCGACCAGTACGTTATTTCTCATGAAGAAGGATTTCTTTTTATGGCCCTGAAAAAGATGATAGTAAGTGTAGTTAATGACAGTTATTCAATAAATTGATTGATGTCACTGCAATGCTTCAATACATTGTCATCTGATTAGATTAAATGGTATCAAATTGAAGAGTTAGAATTATAGGGTTTTTAAGTCTCATCTATGACAACTGTGTACGTTTCTGCTAGTCTTCCACTGTAGAAAGATAGAAATCTAAGAATGTATGCATTAAAGCGTACACTGTGTAGACAAGAGATAAGGTATCATTTCACTGAAATGTACTAATAATGTCAAAATGGCCCCAAATGCCAACTAAATGGCCAACTAAATGGCCAACTAAATGGCCAACTAAATGGCCAAAATTGGCTAGAATTAGGCTGTATTATCAATTAAGCTTGCCTCAATATACTTAATTGGTACTGATTAAGCTCATTTGTGACATTGATATCTGTTGAAATTTAATAGGACTGTCAATTCCATCTAATGGTGGTGATTTTGGTTGGATACAGCTTCAACTAGATTTCAGCCCTTCCTTGATTTAAAGTCTCATTTACCGTAAAAAATTTAGAAGGGCCCTTAATCTTTTCGAATTGCTTTCAAATTAATAGATTATGTTCGTACACCTAAAAAGAAAGAAAAGTTATTCATTATGTAGTCAAACAAGCTTTTTTTCATACCTTTTAATTTTTTTATGAAACGCAGGATTTTTTTACACATCGGAAAATCGGAGGATCAGATAACAGATTTTTGGCCAGAAATACTTATTAAAACCTCCCGAGACTGGTCTAAAAGGCTAGAAACGTTATTTTAGTGTGGCTGGTGAGTTAAATCTAGTTAAATTGCCTTTATCTACTCCACAAATTGAGAAATAGGCTTATTTTCGTCAAATTTTAGCCGAAAATTAAAAAAATCTGGCAAAAAATTGTCATTTTCCATACGCGTGAACTGCATAGACTGTGAAGCCAAGCAGTATCTATGGTAGGTCTTATGGACGTTTTTATGCATATTTGGCTTGTACTGTCTCATCTCGGTCGTTTCTGGTGGTATACGTCTTATCTAGAAGAAAATAGGTCTAGAAGTTGTACTTCAAAGAAAAATTTGCTGTAAAATGGGCATTTTTTGCGGGTTTTTTTTAGTCAGAAGGCCTGATTTTCGGAAACAGTTGAAAATAAAGCTATAAAACCAACAATATTCTAAAAGAACTAATACTGCATTTGTTGTGACAAAAATCAAAGTGAAGTGAAAAAATCCTTTTGAACAGGATTTTTTTTTTACAAAAGTGGAAAAAAAACGTAATCATGAGATCAGACCGAATGAATTTTATTAGCTATTTCATTTGTGAAATAGCTAATAAAATTCATTACTTTAATTGATTTATTTTAATGAAGCCGATGCCATACTGGTTTTGGTAAAACGATTGATTATAGAATAAAAGAAGGATAGAATGAATAATCGAGATAAAAAAGTTACTGGATTATAGAATGACAGAATAACAGAATGGGTAATCGAGATAAAGAAAAGTTACTCGATTATAGTATAACAGAATAATAGAAGGAATAATCGAGATAGAGAAAAGTTACTCGATTAAAAACTAACAGAATAATGAAATGGGTAATCGAGATGAAGAAAAGTTACTCGATTATAGAATAACAGAATAACGGAATGAGTAATCGAGATAGAGAAAAGTTACTCGATTAAAAACTAACAGAATAATAAAATGGGTAATCGAGATGAAGAAAAGATAGTCGATTATAGAATAACAGAATAACGGAATGAGTAATCGAGATAGAGAAAAGTTACTAGATTAAAAACTAACAGAATAATGAAATGGGTAATCGAGATGAAGAAAAGTTACTCGATTATAGAATAACAGAATAACGGAATGAGTAATCGAGATAGAGAAAAGTTACTCGATTAAAAACTAACAGAATAATGAAATCGGTAATCGAGATGAAGAAAAGTTACTCGATTATAGAATAACAGAATAACGGAATGAGTAATCGAGATAGAGAAAAGTTATCCGATTAAAAACTAACAGAATAATGAAATGGGTAATCGAGATGAAGAAAAGTTACTCGATTATAGAATAACGGAATGAGTAATCGAGATGAAGAAAAGTTACTCGATTATAGAATAACGGAATGAGTAATCGAGATGAAGAAAAGTTACTCGATTATAGAATAACAGAATAACAGAATGAGTAATCGAGCTACAAAAAGTTACTGAGTCACAAAGAAGGTAACATAATGAGCATTCCACTTGTATTGTTCAGAAATCGTTAAGTTATAAACAAGAGACACTATCTTATGACATATGCAATGAAAATCAATAGTTTTATTGATTTGTTTAGTATGGGTTTAAAAAGCTGACGTCATCCTACCAAATGTAGTAATGTACGTTCTTTCGTTCGTATGGGAGACTGAAAGTGCTTGAAATATAATTGTTTACATGTGAACCATTAGAGGGCAGGGCGATTATAGAATAAATTTGTTTATTCAATAATTAACCGACATTTGAATCTGATTGATACTGACACAACATGAACGAACATAATTTGGGTTCTTTGATACGACAGAGGTGCATTAATATGATTTATTATGTATGCGCATCGGAGTGGTGATAAGTACGTATATAGTATGTGCACCAGGGTGGAGATATGTACATATATAGTATGCACACCGGAGGCAGAGATAGGTATGTATATAGTATTCGCCCCAGGGCTGTGATAGGTACGTATATAGTATGCGCACCGGGGCGGCAATAGATACGTATATTGTATGTTCTCCGTGGTGATGATAGGTACATATATAGTATGCGCACCGGGGCAGCGATAGGTACATATATAGTATGCACACCGGGGTGGAAATAGGTACTATATAGTATGCGCACTGGGGCAGAGATAGGTATGTATATAGTATGTGCATCGGGGCGGCGATAGGTACGTATATAGACGGTGCAGACAGAGGTGGTACTTTTAATAGAAATATGTCATACTTTTGCCCTTGACAACGGAAGAGGAGTGGTGGAGAACAGACAGCTTTCGCCAAAGACAACAGGGACAAGGTGGCAACGGGGAGATGGGGGTGATGAAATGAGGCGACCAGGGAAAAGAGAGCCCTGGGCAACGCCGGGTAGCCCTGCTAGTTTATAATATTCCGTAAGTAACAACATTTTCTTAATGCGAAATGAAGTAGTGATACTAAGACAAAGCCGAACGAGTGCATAGCGAATTATGTGTCTTATTTAATTCATTTTTCCACGGTGTATATAAATGAAGTGGGAGGGAATACTTCGCTGCCATCTTCTAAATTATACAAAAAGAAGCAAATATTGATCAGGATGAAATATAAAATTCGAACAAATCGATCGAAAGCAAAAATCTTTTTCTTAACTACATAGACAATATGTGGCATAAATCACTAACTGAACAGATATTTATTGTATTCCTTAAGTTAGAATCTGTAGACGTGAAAGTTGAAAAAAAAAACACGCACACACGAAAAAAAAATTATCAGAAGTCCGACTCACGAATTATATTAACAATTCTCCAAAACACGACTACGCCAACTCTCAAAAAGTCCGACTCTAGAATTGTAATTCACAATTCTCCAAAACATGACTCTCGGCAATCGAGTAACCTGACACAAAACGCCAATTCAATTTCTTTCTCCTTTTCTCTCGTTCATCACATTAATTTTATCGTCACACTGGAAAGAAAATTTCTACTCGTTTTATTACAATGAAAATTCGCCCATGCAAAACAATGCTCATTTGCATAAGTGGACCCTTGTCCTCGCACAGAAATAACAAGATTCTATCTTGTAATCGGATTGCTATGGGGTAAATCCCCGATGAACAACCGACGGCGCAACCCTCACTCTTTAATCTCATAGACCTGCGTGATGGCTACTATACTCCCTCCTGATCTGTTGATCACACATGATGCAGGTTAATGGTAGTCTTTTGATTTGCACGCTTCTTCATGGGACATGTACCCCAGTTACTGCTTCTGAATCGCCCAACAAAGTTTCTGCTTCTGAATCATCTGACAAAGTTTCTCCGAATTCGCGGCTATGGGGTACTCTGTGACGCATTCCGTAGCTTGGTTGGTACTTTATTATCCGTCCATTTCCCCGATGCAGTCTATATCTTTTGGCATTGGTCTAACTCTACCTTGAGATATGGCCGATCAATGCAAAGTGCGGTACACACCAGTGACTTAGGGAATGTCACAGTCCCAGCTGGTGTAATGAGAACACCACCCAGTGTTTTGCTAGCATCATATCCGAGCAGTAGGTCGAAGCCCAGTATGTCTTTTCACGTCACCAGGACATTTACCTCAGCGGATACACCAAAGTCTCTGCAAATCCTTACTAACGCCACTCCACAGCACGTCTGTGTCTCGCCATTTAGCGTTGTAATGTTAATGCTCCTCTTGCTCCAGGTATGATGGCTGCTACAGAATCCATGTTTTTCTACATGCCTTTAATATGCCCTTGTATCTATACAATGATATCGTTTGCCAAATTCAAATGATTATTACGTACTAGCAGTCCCTACCGACGTAGCCCGGGATTATTTTTAATTTCATTTTTATTATTTTTTTTCTTTTAATTAATAATTTTTTTAATAGTATTTTGGAAGTTAAATTTACTTATTACGACATCGCCTGTAGGAGAGTTAGCTCATCCCCATTCCTTTATTTATGAATAATCAAGAATAATATAACGACCAGGATTAAATATTAAAATATTAAAATCAATTAAAAATACAATTTTTTTTTTAAGAACATGGATTAATATTTGCTATAAATGACTTATGAAACAGATTGATGTATTTGGTTACTTATCATTTAACCAAACCGATATGAGTTTAATACACATTCTTAATGTTTCTTCTTTTTAATTTTTCTTCTCTTCCTTCAGGTGTTTCTTCTGGGATGATCTTTTTCGCATCTAACGTGATATTAAGTTTGTACTTCAACAAAAGACGAGGGACTGCTGTCGGTCTGTCGAACGCGGGCGCTGGTCTGGGCACTTTTGTTATGAATTATAGCATTGAAAGGTTATTTACCATCTATGCCTTAAGAGGGACGCTTATTTTACTGTCTGGCCTTGTCCTAAACCTTTCTGTTTTTGGAGCCCTCTGCAGACCCCTGACAGATAGCAGACCATCTCCAAAAGAACGTAGTGCTTTAGGTAAGTATTTTTACAATTAAGCAGTCATTAACCGTAAAAGCAGTGGTTGTAAATAGAACAATATTTTATTTAGAGAAAGATGTTCATGACTGTTTAGTGTATGTGTGAGTTGCACTGCATTAGTATGGGAGATTGTAAATATGTGTGATTTTTTATTCATTTTATTTTATTCCATGCTTACAAGACAAAACTTCTTTACTTCAACAATTATATGAAACCTTACCAACCACCGATTGCCATGGCTAATAGTATCCTTTCCACAAGATGCGATTATTTATTTACCTCCTCTCCAGGAGGTTAGGCACAAGGCCAGTTTTATCTTACTCCCACAAGTAAGATGTGACCCAAGGTCGGGTCGGGAAAGTGGGGTTTGAAAAGCCAGCGCCCGAGAGGTGAACACTCTGGCCATTAAAAATTGCCTGGACAGCCCCGTCGGCATTCCTCTGTAGGGGCGCCTCAGGCAGTAAGCAATAAAATTACTCCTCGTCAAAGAGAAGAGGCGAAGCCTGGGAGGGTGGACCTCCTAGAACTGCACAGGACAGACCCATAGACCGGCGTAAATCAAGACCCGAAGGCCAAGACAATACCAGTCTATAGGGTGCAGTATCCATCTGAACAGATACTACACTTTGATCTTAGCCAAAAGGCCAAGAACATCACAAGATGCGAGTAGCCAATGGCAAAAGTATCTGAAATCGAGACGAATTTCTCAACCTGAGTGACCATGGCCCCCACCAATTTCCCAAGCTAGGGTGCCAGGGTGTTCACTCATAATCGCTTAAAAAATCATTTTAGTTTTTTTTCTTTTGGGGGGGGGGGATAATCTAGCAAAGGGTGTTAATTTACAATACCATTTTTACGTTGAAAGCATCGACTAATATGTTTTAAAGTTTTCTACCTCCCCTAACTATAAATCGTTTGAAGCATGGAAAAATTAAATTTTTCAAAAAGAGGGGAAAGGGACGCAAAGCAAGGCAAGACAAAATGTGAGGGAGCGAGGAAGAGGAAGAGCGAAAAAAGCAGAAAAAGAGAAAGGAAGATAAAGCAAGAGAGAGTGGGAGAAAGAGAAAAAGAAATAAAATCAAGCTAAATAGGGAGAAAATAAGGACGTAAAGCTCTAGCGATTTGGCCATTTATTATTAACAAAAAAAAATGGAATACCGCTTTCTCAGAATTACAAAAAGGCGGAATTCCGCTTAGAAAGTGGAGAACTCACATCTCCGTTTCTTAGAGTCAAACGTTCAAACTATTCGGCCTAACATTCATAGGCAACATGAATTGGAATAAATACATAGAAGATACTGCCAAGTCTGCTGCAAGGAAGGTGGGCTCCCTCTACTGGGCTAGAAAACTTCTCACACTTGCCAGTATCCTATATCTTTAACTTAATAGAGTCTCTAACCTAATAGGTTCGCACTGTCTACCAAGCTTCAGTCCCTGTCCCATCACCGTAATGTTGCAACCCTGTGCTTATTTTGCAAGTACTTCCATGGAATGTGCTCTGATGAACTAACTGCACTTGTACCCCCCCGACAATGTGAATATCCCCAACAAACCCGACTAGCAGCAAAATCCCTCCCCTTCACTTTAGAAGTCCTCAGTTACTAGAAAACCTTCTACTCTAATAGCTTCTTTTCTCCGACTACTTGTCTTTGGAATAAACTCTTTGCTTCCCTTTTCCCTGACTGTACTAACATGCAGAAATTTAAATGTAATGCAAACCAACATCTTGCTGTACAAGTTTCCACTATGGATGCCTCCGATAAATCTGGCCTTTGATCACCTTATGTCTCAGTAGCAATATGCCTTGTTTGGAGTGAATGTGCATTTTCTTACTCCCCTGTTACTACTGATTCACTCTGTATAAGGATCTCGCCGAGTCACATAGAGGAGCCGTCTCTCTGTGCATGACTATATTTGGATGAGCTCTCTGTATGAGGAATAACAGCTTCCATTTAGCGTAAAGAATCACTCTTTGTAATTTTAATAGAGCCATCTCAAGAACAGGTAATTTAAAAATATTATTTATTCATTTAAAAAATTTTTTTTTACTAAAGAGTCACTACCCATCAAGGCCCAAAGGCCACTCGAGGACAAGGGTTAATAGTTTGTGTCAGGTGAATGGTGAGACAACCACCTTGAAGATTGCAGAGCATGGTTGGATCTGAGCTGACATTGATTACTTAAAGGTACGATTCAACAAGAATTTGTTAACATTTGTCTTGAAAACGACCATGCTGTAGTCAATTGGGAAGCAGCCCCGTGGTATTGCATTCCACAGTTGTTGGAAAGAATCTATGTTCATGGAAGTTCTGTTTAGTTTAGGTACACAGAGCAGCAAAGGAATAAAGTGGTTGTAGCTAGACGGGTTTTTGCTGTGAATGTTTTACTGGGGGAGACAGTAATTGAAGCTCAGTTAACACTTACCATGAAAATAACGATAGAGTAGAGAAAGACTAGTGAAGTCTATTCTGTGAGAATAAGGCTGTAGGTAAGAGAAGAGAGCATCCCTCACTAGATTCCTAAGTTATTTTGTACTCTGTCAAGGCATGAGAGAGTGCTCTGACTGGCAACAGTACTCCATCTTATAGAGGTAAAGGACTTTGATAGTGATAGAATGATCCAACAATTTTTCCAGTCTCCCATTTCAGATCTGAGGTGAACGTCAAGTCCTAGAAGCTGAAAAAATATAATATTTAATAGAACTTGCATGATTTTGGTTATTCTGACTACATTTCTTATCTTCGGCCGCTGTAACCTCTGGCGTTCTTCAGGTGTATCTCTTCGGAATCTGGACGGTATTCTGAACAGAACCCTTTATTTAATCCATGGGGGTAGCATGATCTTGTTCCGTCAGCCATGACTTGGGGACGTCTTCAGTAATTCGCAATTCTTCGTATCACCTGCACCGAGGATTGAACCTTCAACCTTCAGATGACTATCACTTGAAACTGAATTTAACTTAGTACTATATCCACTGCGGACAGTTCTAGTATGAATTTTGGGAGCCTTAAATCTATTCTTTCTTTTTTTCTATGTGTAGTCTTACTATTTATCACTATATATCAGTACTTTTATTACTACACATCACTATATATATATATATATATATATATATTGAATAATATGGGGAAAACTTTATATAAGATGAAATAGAAAAAAAAAAAAAAAGAGAAAATAATTTTATATAAAACAAATTAAAAAATACATAACGGTTTTTTTTAATTTGTTTTATATAAAATTATTTTCTCTTTTTTTTTTTTTTCTATTTCATCTTATATAAAGTTTTCCCCATATTATTCATTATTCATTTTGTAGTGTGGCACCATTTTGTTTCTTCATATATATATATATATATATATATATATATATATATATATATATATATATATATATATATAAACATCCACGGGGTAGTAATCCAAAGAATTTCAACCAGGTTTATAAAATGTGCTCAATATCAAATAGAGCTTTTATATATAATTATTTTTATTTACACAGACATGTACAAAATCTGCAACACTGACATGTCGATGTTATCGATCAACAGCTATATAGTTAGAATCCTATCTTAACCTTAGATCATATTTGGAAATATTTCCAAATATGATCTAAGGTTAAGATTAGATTCTAACTCTGCCTGATGAGATCTCAGTTTATAATAACTGTTGATCGATAACATCGACATGCCAGTGTCGCAGATTTTGTACATGTCTGTGTAAATAATAATAATCATATATATATATATATATATATATATATATATATATATATATATTTTATAACCTTATCTATTATTTATAATTAATGGTTTCCATATTGCATTAATAGAAATTATAACAAACTGGAACTATATATGTACTTTGAAGAGTTAATACACTGTTTTGTATTAAAAAATTATTAACATTTGATTCGGATTATTATATTATTATTATAATCAGCCATGAAAAAGAAAAAAAGTATAAAATAACAAAATACTGTTTCTAGATGTTGATGGGTAACTTTGGTTTATGTATTTGCAATCATTTAACAATTTCATTGAAGTAAAGAAGTGATAGGGTGTTTTCTTTTTTGTGAAAGAGGAGTTTATTATTAAATTTTCTGAAACGTATGTACACATGAATATTTGTTGATATTGAATTTTTGAAGCATGATTACATAATATTGATTATGTCATGAATTTAGAATTCTACTGAGTTATGACATATATATATATATATATATATATATATATATATATATATATATATAATAAAGATATGGTAAAATAAATACCTTTGAAGCATTTAAAGATGTGATATCAATTTTAAAAGAAAAATAAATCGAAACCGATTTTTCTTTTTTCTTTTATAAACTTTCATTTTTTTTTTAGTTTATAGTGATACAAATATTTCGCCAATTGAAAACTTGGCCTTTTCAATGTGTCTGTATATCCTGATCTTATCGGATTTGGATTTTCCCGGCTTCTGTTGGTGCAACCGGACTTAAGGGATGTTGTTGTTGTTTTCCACTTTCAAATATGAGATCGTGAATGCACACGAGATAGGTATACAATTTAGGGCTCAAATCCGATAAGATCAGGATATACAGACCCATTGAAAAGGCCAAGTTTTCAATTGGCGAAATATTTGTATCACTATAAACTAAAAAAAAAAATGAAAGTTTATAAAAGAAAAGAAAAAAAATCGGTTTCGATTTATTTTTCTTTTAAAATTGATATCGCATCTTTAAATGCTTCAAAGGTATTTATTTTACCTTATTCCTTATTAAATTTCAATTAGATGCTTAAAAAAAATATGAACCCTAAATTTTATGTATATATATATATATATATATATATATATATATATATATGAGATAATAAAAAACAAATATTTTATATAGTTCAAAGTGATTCTTATGAGAATCAATTTCCAAAGCAAAAGAAAGCTCAATATTCAATATTTAAACCTTTAAATAGTAATGAAAAAATGCTATAAAGCTATAAATAAATAAAATAACAAATAGGAGTTATATAATACTGTGATTTAATATCAATTCTGGAGCCCACCCACAAAATTCTAATGCTCAATTTTCACTTTTCTAGTCTGCGAGCAAAATAGAGAAACCGAGTTCTACCAAACTGGTGATAATGCTGACGATGAAAAAGAAGACATGCTAAAATCTACCTGCGAAAAATCTGACATGAAACAGGTGAGAGAAAATCTGTCTGACTTTGGCAGGTTGAACACTCTAAGATAAATCTTCTTTTAAATCTTAGAATTAAACACTTAGTAAAAATGCCTGATTATCTTGGCATCAGATTTAGCAGAATTCTCAGAACATCGCACTTGTTTTTGATGATTTCAAGTTCTGGTTTTAATTATTTATCTTTTTTTTTTTAATCACAGTGTGGGTTGGATTCCTATCAACAAACCTACACATATAATCACAATTGCACCCAGGCAACACCAGATTTCTTTGAAGGTAAACAATAAAGTGCAAAAGATTCAAATTGTATGATAAATAAACCATAATACACTTTGTATCATATATATATATATATATATATATATATATATATATTGAAACGACGTCGTACGTAGGTAAAATAATAAAATATAATTTAATATTATCAGAAGCTCCTTTTAAGTAAAATTAAAAGTAAAGCACTATCGAAAAAATTAAAAATAGACATTCATCTAAAGCCTCATGGCAATGCTCCGACTCTGTCGTTGAGTTCTATCGATTCTTGAACCTTTATTGTTCCTGATTTTCATAAACATGAATCTGAGATAGGGATATTTGCTGACGACACCACGCTCTATTCTCGTCATGTGGGAAAAACGGATGCGCACATATCCGATGCAATGGCCGAATTCTTAGAAAGCGACTTCCGGTCTGCAGTTGAATGACGTCATAAATTGATGTTAACATTTAATACTGCAAAGAAAAGCCTCTCTCCTTCAATAACTACAAGAAACCTCTTCAACCACCGATTGCCATGGCAAATAACACCCTACCTGAAAGTTCAACGTTCAAACTCCTCGGTTTAACACTCACAGGTTACATGAATCGAAAAAAATACATAGAAGACATTGCCAAAGCTTCTGCAAAGAAAGTGGGCTCCCTCTACCGTGCTAGAAAACTCCTCGCATCTGACAGTATCCTATATCCCTACAAAGCCACCATCCGCCCATGCATGGAGTATTGTTGTCACATCTGGACTGGTGCATCATCCACTAGTCTATCCCTCTTAGATAAGATCCAAATATATATATATTCCAGCCCTTAAGCAATAACAGTAACATTCGGCTGATTTCCACGAGAAACTCTACTGTGGGCGAATAACTACAAATCACCGTTATGACTCTCCTAACCAACTGGATTGCATACATAAAACGTATGTAAAAAGAATTATAAGGTTAAAAGGACTTAAACCTCGGAGGTATGACGACATTTTTTTCCCAATGGAATGTCGGTTAAAATCAATTTATTCATTTCCTCCAACCAATTCATCAACGAACTATATTCGACCATCGAAACACAGATTCTGTTTGCTTCAATTTTCTCCAAAATAAGTCCTTAACGGCCGGACTCTATTTACAATATTTCCTGAAATACTTCACCCTCCCACATCTAATGTCATTCCAGTTTGACTTATTGGTTTGAACGCCGAATTGGTATAGGACCACAATGGGAAATAGATGATATTTTTTTTCCTGTAAAACGGGGTCACTCCTCCTTATGAACCAGTGGAATTAATAAGAAACTTTTTCTCCTCCCTCATATCTCACATGTACTCATGCACTTGTCTGTACAGTAATGTTAGTATAGTCCCAACTATACTCCTATTCTATTACATCCCTTATTTCCTGGTCACCCCTGACCCTTTCTCCTATAATAATTTTTTATAAGGTGTTTTTCTCCTCCTAAAAATTACCGTTGTCCATACCTTCCCATGTGTTCTTCCTCCTCCCCTCTTTCCCTACTCATCTTCTTGCAAGATGTTTTCTTAAAAAACCTTTAGAAAAGGAGCCTTGATAATATTCAACCTTTGTTTTCTAAACTTATTTATGTTTCTATTCTATTTTTATTTATATTTCTAAGTTGTTTTTAATTCATACTTTTATTTTATTTATTTTATTTTATTTTAATATCAATTATTTATTTTATATTTATCTTATATTTTCAATTTGTATTTCTAATTTTTATTATCATCTCCTTATTGGTACTTTTGTTTTTTGTCTTTATTTTTTAATTTTACCTTTATTCTATATTATTAGTTTACTATTTTATTCTTTATTTATTTATTTATAATTTTATTAACTTTCTTTATATATTTTTATATATATTTTTTAAATTCTTTTATATTTTTTATTATTATACGTACTTTTATTTTTTATTATATTTTATTTTATTTTATTCTATTTTACTTTATTTTTTATTTTATTTTTAAATTTTTATTTTTTATCCTTTTATTTTATTTTTCCTTTTTATATTTTATTATTTTTTATATTTTATATTATAATTTATTTTATTTTGTTCTTGTGGCGTAACAATATTTTAAAATAAATATTTATTATCTATACCTACAGAAACCAGTATTTCATGCATATACAATCTTCAGTGTAGGAGATGATAATTCTTGTCGGTCAAAGGATTCGAACCCAGTTGCAAAGTCACCTCTGAGTCGTAGCCATTTACCATTGGTTTCTTTCTCTTTCTCTCTCTCTCTCTCTCTCTCTCTCTCTCTCTCTCTCTCTCTCTCTATCTCTCTCTCTATCTATCTCCTTCTGCTTCTGTTTGTTCTTGTTTTTCCTATTGGGTTTCGGTAAGATCCACATTTGTAGAATAAAGACATGTCGACTACTAAACTTCTTTTCCAATTTTCTTACTAAACGATGATGTCTTTTTGACCATTAATATTAATTTCCTTGTAATTCACGAATTTATAATTCTCAGAGTTAAAAACATTTTTTTATACATCTGCAATATTGGTTAATATCTATCTATCTATCTATCTATCTATCTATCTATCTATCTATCTATCTATCTATCTATCTCTCTCTCTCTCTCTCTCTCTCTCTCTCTCTATATATATATATATATATATATATATATATATATATATATTTATATAAGGAAATGGTAGTTTGCTTGAAGCATTGCTAGTAAACAAGTAAATCTGAAGGTGAGAATTCCGAGGCAGAAGCAATGCAATGTTGAAAAACCGGTGGTGGAATAAATAAAAATAAAAATAAATGACAAGAGACGGTAGATCTCAGATCAATTCATTTATATTTCAAAATTTAAATATAAAGGCAGTAAATTGTAAAATCGGCTTACTGTTAAATATTTAAAGATCCGAAATGGTAGAGACTTTGATCATTTCGAGAGTAACAACCTCTCTTTTTCAAAAAGAAAACAAAAGTTGGACTGGCTTTGTCAGTTGAAAAAAGTTGCTATTCAAAAAAATAGGAATATGAGATTCGCAGGATAAAAAAGAAAAAAAAAGACAGGTCCTGCAGAAAATGCAATAGTTGAGATATGTACTAGATTACTAAGACTGATTAATTTACTTAATCTTAAATAATAATTTTTAGATTTAATTTATTTTCTTGTTGTTTTTTTTATTATTATTATATTTATTTTTTAATTTATTATTTACTTTTTCTTTTATTATATTATTATTATTATTATTATTTATTTTTTATTTTTTTATTTATTTATTTTGTAAATTTTTTATATTAAATATTTAAAATTTAATATTTATGTTAAGTGTTGCAATAGTAAATAAAGGTTCGAATAGTCAGGTAAAGATTAAAGGGAGATCATTAGGGATCTGCATAAAATGGTTAAAGGGAAATAAAAATGTAAAGTAAAATAATGCATGGTCAGATAGATAGATAGAATTATTCTATCTTAAGCCTTCATCTGTTACATTATACTCAACCTAGAGTGTGGGAATAGGAGGTTGTTAGAAGAGAAAGGAAGGGAAAAGGGTTTATATATAATTAAAATTAACATTTATTATTACATAGTTAACGAATTATTGCATAGTGAATAAAACTAACTAAATGTAAGTATAATATATTGGAATAAAGTCTAAATAGTGTGGGTGACTTATTCTATGAATAGGAATTTGTAGGAGTAGTTGGGAAGAGTATCGACAAGAAATAAGCATAGGGTGTCAGTTAAGAGGAGGGTGCCTGAATGAAAGGGTAAAAGGAAAAACAAGGAAAGTGAGAGTGTGGAGATCTAGATGGGTTAGGTGGATAGGTGGTTGAGATTATTGGGATTGGGTAGAGACAAAGGAACAAGAAGTATAAAGCATGGTCCAAGGTTAGTAGAGTTGAAATGATCTAGGCAGAGGAGTTGGTTTAAAGAATGAAGGGGGAACAAAGCTCAGATCTGCTATTTAAAGAGGGTCTATGTTTAGAAATAAGAATAGCTTCCGATATTCTTAGATTACCGATGTTTCTAACTGAGGCAAGGATTCGGACATCGATAATACGTTGTGTGTTGCCACATGATAAGATGTGTTTATAGAAAGAAGAAATACGAGTGTATAAGTGTTCCTTGATGCGTTGGTGCAGAGACCTAAAAGTGCTACCTATGTAGAAATTCTGGCACTTAACACATTGTAGTCTGTAAACTGTGTGAGTGCGAAAGAAGAGCCCAGAGTTGGAAATGGGGCAATTGGCGAGGGAGCAGGGTTCAGAGGTGTGGTTACTGTGTTTTTTAGTTAGTTGTTGTCGAAGGGTTGTGTCTGTGTGGGTGAGTTGAATATCAAGGTTCTCACTACGTATTGCTTTGCGGATCGCAAATGTAATGCTATCACTAAAGAAAGGGAGTTTGAGGAAGCAGGTATTGATAAGGGGGTTGTGTCTGCGTTTTTGGTGTTACTGAGGCTGGCTATTGTAGAAGGGGGGGAATCCATTGGTTAAGAGTGTCTAGTGGAAGGCCTTAGTGTGTGTAGTTTTATCAGTAGTAGAGGAGCATTTATTTTGTATACAAGCGATCTCTGTGTGTGCATAACTTAATTTTGCTTTAAGGGGTATATATATATATAACTTTTTTTGTAAGATGATAAGAAAAATCGCAGCAAAGTGATCGATTAATTGAGAAAATCAAAATTAGGAGCCTAATATTTATTTATTTTATGGCACAGAAAATCAGTAACAATAAATACATCATTAATTATTATTTCCATAATAATTTGATACTCCATTTAAATTTACATTTCAAATTATACTTTAGATGCAAGTTTTAAATATAGAAAAAACAAAATCACATAAGAATTGTAGTTACTTTCTTTAGATTGGTTTATCATGAGCGATAACCAGCTTACGATATTTTGAATTTTAAAAAACTTTTATTGTTATTTTTGAGTAACAAACCATTTTAAAGTCCCTTAATTGAATTTTTGAATCTAAATTTTAAAATTATATTTGTTTTTTTGTTTTTTAAATTTAATTTTTAACCTCACATTCTCTCCTTAACACATTGTAGATGAAGCTATTTTAACCGTTCAAAAACTAATAGCGGTCCAGATAAAAACGCTGCTAATAAACATTGACTCACGGGATTTGTATAAATATCTAAAAAAGATATTTAAAAAAATATTTCTTTAAAATATTTTCTGTAAATTTTGAATCTGAATTGTTATATTTACCCCTCCTCTCCTTTTTCGGACTTTATTACACTTTTTATTCTCACATATCTTTCCCTAACACAAAATTTAGACGATTCTAATTTAACACTTCAAAGCAAATAACGTATCCAAACGAGAGTTGATACAAGAGTTGATACGAGAGTTGATACGAGACTACTCATTTTCTTTACCAGGTGACAACAAAAGCTGAAGATAGCCGGAAGGCAAATGCCTTCTGAACTTGAAACCAATGGTACTGATGTTGTACTGATTTTCTGTACCATAATATATATATATATATATATATAAATACATACTACTACTACTACTACTACTACTACTACTACTACTACTACTGATGTTGTACTGATTTTCTGTACCATATATATATATATATATATATATATATATATAAAATAAAATGTAGTAACACGAAATTACATAATCATCGATGCAATAATTTATTTCAACCTTGTGGTATTGTCAAGCATCCAATTCAGATGATTACATTTTTGAAACTGAAAAAAAGTGAAAATTCACACTCGACAATTCAAATATAATTAGAAGGAGAGGGAGTGACAACCTATTTAATACATATTTAGAGAGAGTGGGGAATTTTAAGCATATTTAATATGTAATCATCTGAATTGGATGCTTGACAAAACCACAAGGTTGAAATAAATTATTGCATCGATGATTATGCAATTTCGTGTTACTAAATTTTATTTTATTTTTGCTCTGTTTATTACATTGAGCTCTCATACCCGGATTTCCTCCTGGAATTATTTCATTATAACACAATATATATATATATATATATATATATATATATATATATATATATATATATATATATATATATATATATTATTCCATGTATCCACATAAAATTTGATAAGGAGATATAATATTTTATGTATCAAATTTCAGTATTTACTACAACAGTGCCCGATACGTAAGTAGAGCTAGGTAGTAAGCTATGAAAATATATTTATGGCAATTAAGCTACACAGAGGTATCCGCGTTTCATCACCGGGGATGCCATAAATATATTTTCATAACTTACTATATATATATATATATATATATACTACTACTACTACTACAACTGATGCCATACTTTCAAAATACCAAGATTACCAAAGACTACAAAAGAAAGAAAAATATATATTTACCTGCAGTACATACCCGGTGTAGCCCGGGATTCTATAAATGTTCTTTTAGTTTAAATTTATAGATAAAAGAAAATAATGTGTAAGTGAAGAAGAGATGTAAAAACAGTGCAAAATCTAAGGGAGATAACTCCTATTTTTACCTTTAAGTTAAAATAAAAATAATTTCCCTTACATTTTAAGAGTTTTAGGTCATAATTTTAAATGTCTCCATTGTAATAATCTTCTTTGGCGGCATAATTATTTTTGGAAGGAAGTTAAGCGAATTAAATTTTTTTAGTGTAAAGAACATGCTGCAATAAGAATAAAAAGGAAGAAATAGCTAGTCAGAATCAAATATCGATTTGTTAAATCTATTGTTATTTAGGTCTAATATAAAAAAAATCCGACAGGATAACTTAACATATTAGATTGAGATGTGATTTTTACAGTGAGTTAAACACCCAAATCTTTGATTTTCCTGTTTGACTTGAGGTTAATATTTATTTTTCTAATTTAAGGATAATACTTCAGATTATAATGGCAGATGCAAGTCATTTCGCAAATTTATTTGCCCAAATTGGAATTTCACCTTATTGAAGAATTCTAATACTTTGATGTTGGTTATAATTTTCTTTCTATATTCAGGTAAGTAATTATACTTATTCTATGCAGTGTTTATATCTAATCTGAAAAAGAAATTGCATTTAAGAGACTGTCTTATCCATTTATGTCAGATCCGTGTCTCTTTAGTAGAATTAAAATGACTGTAAACATAGACTTTGCTTTATTTACATAATTCAATAGTTAATTGGTCCCCCGATTTGAAAAAAAATCTGGTTAGCTCCCCAGGGGATCAAAAGGCCCCAAAATTGCAAAAAATGACATTTTTTGCCCCATAACTTTTAATCCATCCATTCAATTTCTCTGAAACTTGGCCAAAATATGGAGGCAATTGTTCCTAATAGAAAATAAGTATCGCTGACCTTAGAAAAAATCTGGTTCGCGCTCCCAGGGGGTCAAAATCCCCCAAAATGGCAAAAAATGACCCTTTTTCCCCATAACGTTTGATCCATCCATTCAATTTGTCTGAAACTTGGCCAAAATGTAGAGGCAATTGTTCTGGATATAAAATGAGCATCCTTGACCTCAGAAAAATTCTGGTTCGCGACCCCCGGGGGTCAAAGAGGGGTAAAAAATGCCCCAAATTGCCCAAATTTATTGCATTTTACACTCGCCACATCGAGTCACATACAGAGGGGGACCACGCATGTGCGGCTTGTTAGTTGTCCTAATCACTCTCATCCACTGTCATTCTATAGTTTTACCCCATTTTTTATTTTATATGATGTCTATCATTCTCGCTTTCGTCACTCTCTCTCTTTTTCTCTTTGTCTCAATCTCTTCCTCTCTCTCTCTTTGTCTCTCTCTTCCCCCCCCTCTCTCTCTCTCTCTCTCTCTCCCTGTGTTTATAAATGTAATAGAACTAACTGTAAAACTAAAAGTACAAATAGGCCATTATTTACATCACCACAAGTAAAAAAAAGGAAGTAAAATGCTCAACCATAGTCAAGGGTGACCCGAAGGCTCCTTTTTCATTAGTTACTACACAGAGATTTAAGAGAGGGCGCCATCCCTTTCTGAGGATTGCTCCACTTACTCTTATAATGCTGAATATTTAGCAAGGGGCATCAAGTACCATTTTTGAAGTCTTTAGTAGGACTCAATTGAGAATTGAAACCCTGTCTCCCGGCCAATTAGCGAACACTCTAAACATCATCACAAACAGGACTATTAAACACGTGACTATACAGGGAAAGAGAGAAAGGAGGCGGAGGAGTAATAACACATGGAAATAGACTAATTTTGAATTTGATCTTTTAATTTAATTTTTGTTTATTTTCTGATACAAACAATCTAACTCAAACCAACCAAAAATCAAAACCATATGTTCTTGTGTATAAGTCGCATTCTTGTAGCTACGGTTATGTTTTAACCTGTGAACTTTTATAACTAATGGTTATAAATTCGAACCAACCACAAATCAAAACCGTATGTTATCATGTATAAGGCAAGTTCTTGTAGTGATGGTTATTATATAACCTGTAGTCTTGTATCACTAATGCTTATAAATCCGAACCAATCAAAAATCAAAAGCATGTGTTCTCGTGTATAAGGCGAGTTCTTGTAGTGATGGTTATTTTTAAACCTGTGGTTTTGTATAACAAATGGTTGTAAATCTGTAGCTGACCCAACAATACACATACCCTCTCTCTGTTTTAAAACATAAGAATTTTCTCGAGATATGTCTTACCTTTCCTGAAAGAAAGAGCAATCATCAAAATATGAGGTATCTTGGTGGTGGGGGAGGAGCTTTTTTCGTGTATTTAAAAAATAATTTTATTCTTACATGACCTATGTAATCATTTAGTTCCAAAAGTCATTTACTCATTAATATTTCCATTGCATAAAATCATACCTTGTTGCCGGCCGGCATCGGCATGAGCACATATATGCCAGATTCCTCCAAGAACTCAGTTCAATTCCACTAGCTGAAATCAAAAGATATCTGCCATTCAATTAATTTAACAATACTATCTGAGAAGATGAATGGTTTATTCAGCCATGATCGTCTAGTAGGCTGAAAGGTCAAAAAGGGGGAAGTGAGACAGACAGTCAATTAATTAACTTTTAAGCACATTGCTTAATTATATCTACATTAGATTAGCAACATAGTTAATGCATCTTGTTCGATTCAAGCTCTCGGCAAGATTCCTAGTTACTTCCACTCTCTGTCATTATGTCGGACGACATATCTGGCTAAATATTATCAACTTCCTTTCTCACGATTTTAGTTTATACAAGATGGGTCAAACGTTTGAACCCTTCATGACCCCTTCGTTTCCTGTTTTGCAAAATAATGCCAGATATATCTAAGCAAATATATTTTAGCTAATATTTATACTAGCCTAACCACTCATATTTCAACGCTTTGTCGGCAGTGCCACGAATTTGCCGACTATAACTCCATGAAGAGGAATAAACGACCCTGAAAACGGGTCCACCTGTAGGCCATGGATGGGGACACGTGATGCCTTAGCACAGGGTCCTGGTAGCTGAGCAATTCTTCCACTTCAGCACTTACTTCGGCTGGTCACGTCATTCTCTAGTATCTATAAGTTCATCCCCAACCATATTATTCAATCTGATTCTTCAAAAAATCAAAACCTTATTTTTATTTTTTATTTTCTTCCCAAATAGATACTAGAAGGTAGTGACTGAGGTTCAATCGTGTTAAGAATAAAGATTACCAATGCCAAGGGGTAATATTTTAAAGAGTAATGTTTTAAAAGAGTAATGTTTTCAAAGAGTAATGTTTTCAAAGAGTAATATTTTAAAGAGTAATGTTTTCAAAGAGTAATGTTTTCAAAGAGTAATGTTTTCAAAGAGTAGTATTTTAAAGAGTAATGTTTTCAAAGAGTAATGTTTTCAAAGAGTAATGTTTTCAAAGAGTAATATTTTAAAGAGTAATGTTTTAAAAGAGTAATGTTTTCTAAGAGTAATGTTTTCAAAGAGTAATATTTTAAAGAGTAATGTTTTAAAGAGTAAGGTTTTCAAAGAGTAATGTTTTCAAAGAGTAATGTTTTCAAAGAGTAGTATTTTAAAGAGTAATGTTTTCAAAGAGTAATGTTTTCAAAGAGTAATGTTTTAAAGAGTAATGTTTTCAAAGAGTAATATTTTAAAGAGTAATTTTTTCAAAGAGTAATGTTTTCAAAGAGTAATGTTTTCAAAGAGTAATGTTTTAAAGAGTAATGTTTTCAAAGAGTAATGTTTTCAAAGAATAATATTTTAAAGAGTAATGTTTTCAAAGAGTAATATTTTAAAGAGTAATATTTTAAAGAGTAATGTTTTCAAAGAGTAATGTTTTCAAAGAGTAATATTTTAAAGAGTAATGTTTTCAACGAGCAATAATTTCCAAATATTCTGAAAGCGAAGTATTCTAGGAATATAAATAATTATCCTTCCTATAGAATCATATTTTGCAACTTTATTCTGCATTAAAAACCCATAGATGGTTGCTATATCGTAAACCAAACCAAACCAAACCAGATGTTTCACATTATTTCCATCCCTTAAATACTGCAGTTTCCTGTCGACCAAAAATAATGTTTCTTCGTGTTGTATTTTATAATTGTATTTTACAGCCAACCAAATGTTGATGATATACCTGCCATTTTACACCATCAGTGTAGAAATGAGACTTACAGATGGAGTAATTTTAATGTCAATAATGGGTATTGGCATAACAGTTGGCGAATTGGTAACCGGCATTCTTCTTGACATCTTGCACATCAAAAGTGACCATTTGATGACGTTTTCCCTGATTTTACTGTCTGCCACAACCATTATTTTTCCATTTCTGTCGGATATTTATTCCCTAGGATTTTTGACTATGATTTGGTCTATTGCAATTGGTAAGTCAAGTCTTTTTAAAAAAAAAATAACTAAGAAACGGATCTGGTATTTTGAGATAATGAATGATGACCCCTGTAGATACTGGTGCAGATTAGGACCCCAACTAACCTTAACACTAACTCTAACCTAACAATAACCTTAACCCTAACAACGCCAAGTCGATTTTAGCTTGGGTCCTAATCTGCACCAGCACTCTCCTTTGTATACTCCTGCTCCCAGCCCTGAACCCTATCTTAGCATTTTTATAATGTTCTATGGTTTTCAAGTTTTCCTTTTCTTCTTTATTTATGTTATTTATTTATTTATGCCAGTAATTTGTTTATATACACCCGGGCAACGCCGGGTAAGTATAGCTAGTACACACACAAATAAACGTGTGGTCCTTGATTTTTGTCGAATTGTTTTGCTTCATCATTTGTGAAACACACTGTATATCATTACATGCTTATATGTCTTCATACTTCAGCAACTAATAAGCATACTGTTGCATATTCTTTTCTATCTCCAAGGTTTTGGAGTTTCTCTTCGAGTTCTTCTTATAGTTGAACTACTGGGTATTGAACATTTCGCTACTGCCTACAGCTTTGTGATATTTTCCAATGGACTTGGGTATGGCATTCTACCAATATTCTTTGGTAAGTAACATGAACAATTTTCTAACCCATTTTCACGGTCCCAGGCACGATATGAAACTGTCTCAGACACTATTGGACAAGGTAGTCACCCAACCCTATCATACAGAAATCCATCTTTTCAAGTTCTTTCTACCTTTTTTTGTTGAAATTATTTTTGTTCTTCTGTGTAACCTAATTCCCAACCCTATCAACTACTCACTTTGTCTATTCCTTTTTAATATCCATCTCTGAAGCATCGGAGGTAAGACATGGCTGGAAAAATAATATCCACCTGATTGACGCAAAGACATGTCAGCTGGTTGGAACAATAACATCTGGCTCATTGGCGCATATACCCATGTATGAACACCTGCAGATGCATCAAATAAAATATATCTTTTACAGCCAACCAAATGTTGATGATATACCTGCCATTTTACACCGTCTCTTTCCCCTTCGTAGCCGTGTTGGTTCTTCATTGTTTCTTTCTTCCTCTGGGCCATGTTGTCTCTAAAACCTTGCAGAGTTATAAAAGAATAATTTAAGATAAGACAGATTCGAAATGGAGGTTTATTGTGAGAAAATATTAACCAATGACAAGTACAATTTACACATTTTTATGAAGGAGAGAGACAGTTATATTAATCTAGTGAACTGTTTTCTAAATAGCTGGAAGCAACATTCCGGAAGAGCGTGGCTAACTTGAGTGTTTCGGCAAAATCCCGGAATGCTGGTGACAGTTGAAGATACATAGGTGTCAAAAAGATTTATATTAACAGGCTCAAATTCAGATCGACAGTAAATGGCTGGCTAACAAATCTGAGGGGTCATCTTTCGACAATCCGTGTATACTCTCCACCACTCACGACTCTTACTCACTCTACTGAACAATATTATATTTTTATACAAAAGTGTTTGTCATCATTTTCTTAAGCAAAACAGCAATATACTGTTACATTATCTCTTAGTTCTTTCTTTCTCGATGTCAAATATGTGTTGCATTGTCTCTTTCTCTTTCCCCTTCGTAGCCGTGTTGGTTCTTCATTGTTTCTTTCTTCCTTGGGCCATGTTGTCTCTGTGGCTAGGGTCTGCTGTCCATAAAACTTCGCTGAGTTATAGAAAAATAATTTAAGATAAGACAGATTCGAAATGGAGGTATATTGTGAGAAAATATTAAGCAATGACAAGTACAATTTACACTTTTTTATGAAGAAGAGAGACAGTTATATTAATCTAGTGAACTATTAGCTAAATAGATAGGTAGGAAGATAGATAGATGGATAGATAGATAGATGGATAGACTGATAGACACGTAGACAGATAGATGCATGTAATTCTCAACATTTTTGTTGTCGTTATGACATTTTGTCAGATATCATTCGCTTCAAACTCCTAAACTGTTCAAAATCTAACCATTCTTCCTCGCATGTCATTGTCAGCCCTAACCTCCTCTGACCCCATCTGTCAACTCTTCCACTGATGACAGGGTATTCTCAATACACTCTTTCAACTTCTTTTGTTCCACACACAGTAAGGACATTTTGACTGCCACCAAACTCTATACTAGCAAACGTACTCACCCGTTATCTAACAGTACAACATTTCAACAAATATGACCTTAAGCTCCATCCAATTATGCAGCCACAATTTGGGAGCTTTGAGGAGTGAAGAATCACCTCTTAATTGCAACAAAACGGGTTCAATTGTAACATAGACACTGTTTGAATATATCACATATTCTGTTTCGTTTTCGACCAAATTTTACATAACATCGATTAGTCATGTGGTATTTGTCCAGAAATATTAATATTCTATTCACTTTTTAATGGATATAAATTTGAACTTCATAAACATTTTATTATGACGGTATTGTAATTACATTATCGACTAATATGTGCACCTGTTCTGTTTTCTTTTTTAAATTTGTTAAATCTTGCTTTATATAAACTCCTGGGAGGGAGGTATCATGACAACAGAGCAGATACTCCACTACCTCCACACCTCTCAAAAAAGGAGGAGGTGATGCCTGGGAGGACGGTATCATGACAACGGAACAGATACTACACTACCTCCACACTTCTCAAAAAAGGAAGAGGTAATGCCTGGGAGGATGGTATCATGACAACAGAGCAGATACTATACTACATTCTGCCCCTGAATTGAGCCTTTAAAGATAGTACATTATTATGAAATAGTATATACTATACTATTTCCTAATAAGTACAATAGTCTTAAATAGTATAGTTTTGGCTTCAGACAGACAGACAGATACGTAATCTCCATTATATATATATATATATATATATATATATATATATATATGTATATATATATATATAACAAATTTTCACAAATTCATGAAAAAACAGTTTTTATTTGCATACAATTATTTCGGCCTATCTCAATCACATATCTTTTTATGACATACATAATGTTCGAAATACATAAAGCCTCAATTTTTCTTGAAGAGGCTACCTTCAGTGCTGATAAAAAGTTCACCCTCCAGGCTGGAGAAAACTAAAGTGCATTCAGCATTCATTTATTTTATATATTTTTTGTTTCTCTCTATATAATTTCTATATAATATTTTGTATTTCATATATTCTTCCAATTATATTATTTAATGGGGGAGTTTACATCCGAACATGCGAATCTTAGTATATTTGTGCCATGTGTGTAATCCATTCAGCGTAATTGTTTTAATCGTGAGCCATCGATGAAAATTTCCACCTAGTATGCACTCAAATAAATAGTGAATGTTTTTACTAACCGTTAGTGTATAGGTCTTAACGGTTATTTCCTTCTTCTAGGCCGTAGTTTTTCTTTTTGACTCCTTTTTTCATGCTTCTTCTTTGGCCTTCTTCTTTACTTCGTTTTATAATAGTCACGTGCCTATTCAACATCCGGTCAGGGACTGTAAACAAACTTTCACATCGATACGAGCCATTCCTCGATTCTTATCTCACTACTATACTAGGCTTACTCTGAAGCAACTAAAATAAAATATATAATAATCATACAGTGATGTAAATTTTATATTTCTTGTTTAGTTGTTAATATATTTTTTAAAGTATATATATATATATATATATATATATATATATATATATATATATATATATATATATATATATATATATATATATATATATATACTTTAAAAATATATTAACAACCAAACAATTTTTTTCTCCATTTCATTCTTTCCAAATATGATCGAAGGTTAAGATCGGATTCTAACTTTTCCTGATGAGATCTCAGTTTATAAAAACTGTTGATCGATAACATCGACATGCCAGTGTCACAGATTTTGTACATGTCTGTGTAAATAAAAATAATCATATATATATATATATATATATATATATATATATATATATATATATATATATACATATTATATATATATATATATTATATATATATATATATTATATATACATATTATATATATATTATATATATTATATATATATACATATTATATATATATTATATATATTATATATATATACATATTATATATATATTATATATATTATATATATACATATTATATATATATATTATATATATAATATATATATATTATATATATATATTATATATATTATATATATATATTATATAAATATTATATTATATATATATATATATTATATATATTTATATATTATATTATATATATATATTATATATATATTATGTTATATTATATATATATATATTATATATATTTATATGTTATATATATTTATATGTTATATTATATATATATATATTATATATATATATTATATTATATTATATATATTTGTATATTATATTATATATATATATTATATATATTTATATTTATATATATAGTTTTTGAAGTTTTTCAACCATTAACAGTGTATGAAAAATCCCAACTCTTTTAGTCCCAACTTCTTCGTTGGAAAGCTACTTTGCTTGTAAGTCAATTTACTTTTTACAGCCACTATATTAGTTTGATTCCAAGAATTTATGCTAGTCTTAACATTATTTAAGGGATCATCAGCTGTTTACCTTCTAAAACTGTTTCCGGAATTTAATTATTTAGATAATTTATATATATTTAATTATATATATTTAATTTATATATATATATATATTAAATGTATATATATATATATATATATATATATATATATATATATATATATATATATATATTTAATTTATATATATATATGTATATATATATATATTTAATTTATATATATATATATATATATATATATTTAATTTATATATATATATATATTTAATTTATATATATATATATATACATATATATATATGTATATATAGTCTAAAGAAGCTTTGAGTCATTTTAACAACAACAAAAAAGAAAGTAAAAGGCAGTTTAAATTCTCAGAGAAACTAATTAAATCCAAGATATTTCAGACTTAACATTCGTTGGGAAATTCATAAATAAAAAAATAAGTAAATAAAATTTAAAAAAATAAAAAATAAATAAAAAAGGGGGGGTTAAGTATCTAATAGTAAAACAAAAACAGGAGACCTTACGCGTCTAATATTAACACAAGGATCATCAGCTGTTTACCATGTAACTGTTTCGGAGATTTAAAAACAGGACAGTTATAATATTCATGGCTCTCCAATGGTGCTTATTAAACTACCATTTCCCCAATAATCAAGTGTCGATAATAATAATAAAAAATAATAATTATAATAATAATATAATACCCTTAAGACTACTGTATGATATGGTAATTTGCATATCAAATAACATTAATTATAACAGTAATAAAAGAAAAATAATAATACTATCTAAACACTACACCCAAGAACCATTCTGCAATATGGTAGCTAGCAATAGAATTATACAGGAACCAAAGTTGTATTAAAAAATAAATAAATAAGTTAAAAAAAAAATAATAAAAATAAAAATAAAGCTTAAGTACCTTAGGTATATATATATATATATATATATATATATATATATATATATATATATATATATATATATATATATATATATATGAGGTTCATTTTATATTCTAATAACCAAGTTTTTAATTTTGCATTTTTATTTTCATTCTTTCACATTTCCAAAAAACATAACATTTCTGTGAGATGTATTTTTTACGGTCCATTTCATTTGCCGTGAGCCAAACAACATGTTTATGTCAATATTGTCTCTGCAACACTACACAATCATCTCTCTCTCTCTCTCTCTCTCTCTCTCTATATATATATATATATATATATATATATATATATATATATATATATTCAAAATAAAAAGTTTTTAAATCATAACAATTTACTACATTTTATCACCTGTATTTAAATTTTGTTTTTGTTTCACTTGTTTTCAGGATTGCTGTACGACATAAGCAAATCTTTCCACGTGATTTTCGACTTGACAGCCGCCATGTTTTTCGTAGCCACCTTAATCTCCTTAGTCATCACTTATCAACTAAGGAAGAAATCTTCCGAAAAGACTCCTTATCCAATGAATGAAGTCAACAGTGAATGCATGTGAAGAAGAATAAGAATACGGGGGATGGATATTCTATAAAAATCCTTGAAATATTTATTTCATTACGCATCGAGTAAGTATATACCTCTAGATATCTATCTATATAAACATATGTATGTGTATATGCTTATATATTTTCATGTACAGGATTCACTCCTAAACTAATTAACCGATCAGTATGCATTTTGGAACACAGTTGCTATATGAAAGGGATCGTAATGTGGGCTATATTTAGTTTAATTTAGTTTAATGCAAAGGAGGCAAAAAAGGGGTGGAAGCCATTAGTTAAAATTCTGATTTTTGTGAAAATTTACAAAGTTGTTATTAAATATCAATTCATAAATATTGTCCAAATTTCATTTTCTTGGAGAAAATTCAAATATTTCTGATTTGTATTAAATTTTATCCATGGTGATTAGATACTAATTAATCAAGATTCCCTGAATTTCAATTTCTTCTTAAGACTCGTTCATTTTAAGCCTTAATTTTTAGACATTTTCTAGAATAAAAATCATAGAATGGATTTTGATCCACATTGGAATAAAGTTTAATAGCATTATATCTTGATTTTAATGCTGTAAGTGGACATAAAAGTGGTGCAAAACTGTTCTGTTTAAGGTATGGGTTTTAACAAGATATATAAGTTTGTATTTTGACTGTCAAAGTCTTAACAAAATGGTCCGTCAAGAAAGGGATCTATTTAGAAATAACTAAAGACTTGGTTACCGCAATCTCTCTCTCTCTCTCTCTCTCTCTATCTATATATATATATATATATATATATATATATATATATATTTCAGAGAAAACAATTGTTTTTAATCAATGAAACGGGCGGGTGGGAAAAAAAAAGAAAATTGCTAAAATTTTCCTTAAGGCCTTATCGTTTGACCCTCTAAGAGGAAACGTCAGAATGATGAATTAAAAACTAAGAAAATCGAATGATTAAAATAAAAATGTTTCTTCTGAAATTTATCCTACGATTTTGTTGCACACGAAATTTACTTATATATATATATATATATATATATATATATATATATATATATATATATATATATATATATATATATATATAAGTAAGATAGAGAATAAAAAAAATATATAAAAAAAATATATATATATAAAGATATATATAAAAAAATATATAAAAAAATAATAAAAAACAAAAATATATAATTTGCTTCAAATGCACTCCAGTGAAACAGTAATAATGAGCGAGAATACACCCTCTTGATGGGCGGCAAAACTATGACAAATATCCCCCCTCCCATAGAAATATAAAGACTTGAGGCAAATTATATATTTTTGTTTTTTATTATTTTTTATATATATTTTTATATATATCTTTATATATATTTTTTAATATATATTTTTTTATATATATTTTTTATTCTCTATCTTACTTTATTTTTTGGTTCTCTTCTTAAGTGACCTCAAGAAAAGCAGCACCACATTGTGTATTGCCGGTTGTTGTAAATCTTATTCAAGGTGCTTAATTTTCCCTGATGATCTGCCAAGCAAGTACCTGCTTGGTAGTGAAACACGTGTAGGTAAAAACTCTTTAATTTGAAAAATGATAAATAAATAATTTTTGAATGAAAATATCTTCTGTGATGTTGTTTGGGCTCCTGAACGGAATGCTTTGGTAAGCTTTCAAAAAATCACATATAAACTTAGATTTAGTATAAGGAACGTTTATGTTTTTGTCTTTTAAGGGAAGTGGGGTCTGATCAACTCTGCTGGGAAGACATGAAATTAAATACTGTCTTGTTTTTAAATTCCCAAAACAGTTTTTCATGGTAAACAACTGGTGATCCCTTAAATAATGTTAGAAGCAAACTAATATAATAACTGTAAAAATTAAATTGATTTACATGAGTGATTTTCCACTGAACGACTTGGGACTTGAAGTATTTTTTTTTTTTATAGTTTTAATGGTTGAGAAACCTCCGAGACTATATATATATATATATATTGTCACTAAAAGTGTAAATTTTATTACCTTTCAGATTGAAAACAGATCCTTAGGCCAGTATGATATGCACTTCCATTGCCAGTAAACAGCCTCGGAATTATGAAATGTTTAAAAAAAAAGATTTTTGATGGAACGCCTATCGGCCTTACCAGAATTGATGAAAGAATAATTGTCTATATTCTTTTGTAAGAGGCTGGAAATCATTTTGTAAGAGGCTGGAACTCATTTTAGATCTTTTCTTTTTCATTATCACGTTCCAAATTAAAGTGCCTTAATATTCAGGATCTTCTGCATTTTAAATATTTTAGCTTATCTGATGTTGAAGTCTGGGATGTATCTGGACCTCTATGCCAAATTGGGCCAAGAGCCGCTAAGAACTGTTAACGCTGTTACATACCAATCAACTTTGGCATTTATTATAATAGTTGATATAGAAGTGGCGAATACTGATTTTGAAATTGGTCCATGATCGAGATATGAAAATCGGAATGTAATATTAAGATTGGAAGAGTGGAAAAACTAAAAGTAAAAAAAAGAATAAAAGAATGTAGCTACACGGAGAGATTGGAAAAAATTAAGATAACTACTTTACTAGAGACAAGAAGAATGAGAGACGATTTACATCAAAGTTTCAAAACAATTAATATCATTTCTGTCTACATTAAGCACAACAAGAATAATAAGGTTTTAGGATGAAATTAGATGATAAAAAAGTAATTAAAAGAGCACCTTTTGTGAACTATCGTATCAAATATGTAACCGAATTTGATATTGTATATTATATGTTAATCCCTCCCCCCCACACCAAAAAAGAGTGACAAAAAATGTCACCCATGGAATAGTTAATAAAATTCAAAATCCTCCAACTATATTTGGTACAACTAAACCTCAGTCTATGACTGACTAAGTTTCTGTCATGAATATCCATATTGCTGCTCAATAATATGCTCAAATACGCATCTCAGCATTGCAAGCATGGATAGGACATGCAAAATTGTCAATTACTGTGACACACTCCTCCCTTGTCTCTGTTGCCCTTAGCGTTGAAGTTTAACATTATTTAACGGACCATAAATTTGTAGACTTACATGTACATGAACTTTTTGGCCTTTTGGCTAAGATGAAAGTGTAGTATCTGTTCCGATGGATACTACACCCTATAGACCGGTATCGTCTTGGCCTTCGGGGCTTAATTCCGCCGGTCTGTGGGTTTGTCCTGTGCAGTTCTAGGAGGTCCACCCTCCCAGGCCTTGCCTTCTAGTTTATTATTAATATGCCGACGGGGCTGCCCAGGCATTTTTTTGAGGGTCACAAGTGCTCTTCCTCTAGGGTGCTGACTTATCAAATCCCACTTTCCGACCTTGTGTCATGTTTTACTTTGTGGGAGGTAGATAAATACCTGTACATGAGCTATTTCTCTGGACGTTGACGACCTCGGGATTTTCTCCGGAAGCAAAATTCCCAGAAGATTAGAAACTAGAAAAAAAGGCACATGAAGAAGTCCGGAGAATACAACGACCGAATCTATGCGAATCTAACAAAAACCAAGATAAGGATAACAGTCTAAAACATGCAAATAGTGTCGTCCGTCCGACCAGTATTTCAAAATTCTGAAGACCGGCCTTCTGCATCTCAGTACAGACTAATCAGTCTCCTGTGCGGCATGAGTAAGTTGCTTGATTCTGTGATAAATCATGAAGTTTAAACAGTCTATTCAGTGACAAGCTTTTACTTTTTAGTGACAAGCAATATGGATTTCATCCTGCAAGATAAACAGCTGATGTGCTGACTGTAATATCACACAGGATCAATGAATTTATTGATGGAGGCTTTGTTTCTAGAGCAATAGCTATTTACATATCAAACGCCTTTGATAGGATTTGGCATAAAAGTTTACTTCACAAACTTGCTAGCTATGGAATATCTGGAAATGTCCTTCCAACGATCAAATCCTTTCTTTCTGATAGGTTTATAAAAGTAGTCGTTGATGGACAGAAGTCTGAGGCACATAGTATCAATGTCGGCATGCCTTAAAGATCAATTCTGGGTCCAACCATCATCCTGATCTTCATCAATGATCTCCCAAATCATATTCTAAGTTCATTCAGCAATATTTATGCAGATGACACAACCGTCTATGGCAACACATTAAAGAGCATTAATGATCGTGATCTTTCTGATTCTCTATCCTCCGACCTGGAGAACGTCGTGCAATGGGCAAAAAGGTGGCTGTTTACTTTTAATAAGTCTACGACCAAGCTTCTCTCCTTTGACCACCAACACTCGGATCCTCACTTTGCCCGAATTGAAATGAATGGATCTCACCTTGAGGAAGCCTCCTGAAATGGAAGACTTACATCAAATCCGTTGCCATGGTCGCTGGAAAAACGGTTGGATCATTCTACAGCTTCAAAAAGCATCTCACCCCTGGCGCAATCCTCTACCGGTATAAGAGTGAAATACGTCCTAAGATGGTGAGGTACTGTTGCCACATCTGGGGAGGTGCAGCTCAGAGCACCCTTTTCTGCCTTGACAGAGTATAAAACCGACTCCAAAATCTAGTGGCCGATGTCCTCTTCTCCACCCTACAGCCTTTTTTTTTTCACAGAAGAGAGATTGCTAGTCTTTCTCTACTCTATCGTTACTTCCATGGCAGGTGCTCGACTGAGCTCCATTCTATTGTCACCCCCTGTAAAACGTTCACAAAAAAAACTCATCTAGCTTCAACTACTGTCAATAAATTCCATTTCTCCCTTTGTGTACCTAGAACTATGCTGAACTTCCATGAACAAAGTTTATTTCCTAGAACTGCCCGTCTATGGAATACAGAACCACAGGACTGCTTCTCGGTTGACTATAACATTTCTGTTTTCAAGTCCAATGTAAACAAATTCTTGCTGAGCCGTCCTTTTAAATAATCAATTTCTCTACCAGCTACAACCCTCAGTATTTCACCGTCTACCTGTCTAACTTAATAACCCTTATCCTCGCATGGCTTTTGGGTCTTAATAAGTGGTGACCCGTTTGTAATATATATATATATATTAGGCCCCGCAGATATCTTTGTAAAAAGCACACAAAAAATATTTACACTCCTATTTCAATATCAATAAAAAATCTTTTTAAAAGTGTAATTCATTATTTTTTAAAATGTTGTTTGTTTTTCCTTTTTAACACATCGGTGTCATTTCTTCATCGGTCAAGGGAGATAACTGAAATTGATTCAAGGGCCGTAACTAATGACTGTACCGAGCCAACAATTCTTACGATTTAAAAATGTTAAACAGACATAACTGTCATAGAAATATGAGTTATCTCCCTTTCATTATATTGACACTATCCTACTGGTGTTATCTTTATGCTGAGACAAATCCAAGAGAAGTACCTTGGTAAGAAGATGAATCCATATTTTGCTTTTGTGGATCAAGAGATAGCTTTTGACAGAGTGCCAAGAAAAATCGTTTGGTGGGGTTTGTGTAAACTAGGGACAAATCAGTTATTGGTGATTTTTTTGTGAAACTTGAAAGCATTGGGTACACAAGATGTGTAGTGAATTGCATGTAGGTTGAGAGAAGATAACCAGTTTGTATGCAAGTAGTGTAAGACAATGGAGATGGATGAGTACTCAGATGTGGAGAAGTATATTTGGATGATGAGGTTATTAAAGTTATTCAGAAATTTTGTTTTACCTTGGTTATACCATTGAAGCACCGGGAGGAGCAGGTGCTAATCTGATTTCAGGAGTTAGGAGTTGATGTGTAAGAATAGAGGGGTTGTTATCCCTTATCTTAATTTAACACAAAATGAATTAACGCAATAACGAAACCTTTTTACAACATCAAACGAAAGGGGTTTATTCGTATTTAAGGTTACCTATTCCATTTGGTATAAGTGGAAGAAACTTTGGACAGTGTCCGAAAGAAGGAGAAGAAAATAAGTTCTTAGTTCAAATATCTTCAGGCGAAGATAGCAGGCACCGGTGGACAAGGAGACAGGAGAGAGGCTGAGGCGATCTTTTCATAGCTGGTGCTAGGGTACCGTCTGCCCATCATCTGCAATATCCTAAGGGAGCTCAAGTAGTCCCTTATGGAACTAATGATATCAATGCGCCCTGCGAGCTGATTGGCCAAACCAGATCACAGGGACACTGATACGCATTACAAAGTAAATCTAATTTATGACTCTTACATGTGTAGCAAGTTCAGTGAATTTCTGCCATTATTAACCAGCAGAGTGTTACTGCTGTCGAGCAGACATGTATATGCAGTGTGATGATGTATGAAAGTGAAACCTGGCCAGTGAGGGTTCAGAACATGTGATGCCTGGAGAGAAATGATATGAGAATGATGCGATGGATGTGTAATGTGAGTCTTAAAGGCAGGATTAGATCTGATGACATCAGAGGAAGATTAAATCTGGACAGTATAATGAGACATCTAGTATATATATGATAATAAATATATTGTTTATATCTGCTTAGCGTATCATGTATTAGAGAAAGTAATGTATTATTATAAATTAACACCCTTCACTATGCACCTCCCCCACAAAAAAATGAGATTCTACTTTTTTTAGGTGGTTACATGTGAACACCTTGAATAAGAAAAAAACAAACAATTATTTTAGAATTTCCAGTGCAGGATCAGTTTTGCATATAAGTTTAATGTAAAATGATCCCCTATTTCCGAGCAATTCTAGCGTTTTAGGGCATTAAACCATTTTTTTGGCTATGAGAGATAAATTCTGTCCTTTTTCTTGGTCTACTTATTTAGGTGATTACTTGTTGTTTTACTAGAGGTTTTTGCTTTGGAAGGTCTTGCAACTCTGACTTAGGGTTGTTGGTAGAGTCAACGGAATTTTTTTTAGGAGGGGCCTTTATTACTCGGACTTAGGGTTAGTGGTATGGTTAATGGAGTTATTTTGAGAGGGTGGGACTACTACTCGGACCTCGGGTTAGAAGTAGGGTCAAGGGAGTTTTTTTGTTCATGTGCGTGTGGGAGGGGGGCTTGCCATTCGGATTTAGGGTTACTGGTAGGGTTAACTGAGTGTTTTTAGAGGTGAGCCTCTAAAAACACTCAGTTTGTGATAGAGTAAGTAATTATTCTTTTTTTACTAATTTTTCAGCATGAAAAAAATCTCCACTCACTCCTCAAAACATGCACAGAACTTATCTCCCATAACAAAAGAAAAATTGGTTAACTGTTCTAAAACGCTAGAATGTCCCGGAAATGCCAGATCATTTTATGTTAAATTCATAGGTGAAACTGAAATTTAAAAATGATTTTGATTTTTTCTTTCCGCCAAGTGTTTCAGGGTGTGCACATGTAATCGCCTGAAAAAGTAAAATCTCATTTTTTTGGAGGGGGGTGTAGAAGGGATTCAGGTGAAGGATCTTTTTAAGAAGCTCCCCGCCAAAAAATAAAGCCCCACTATTCAAGGGAGACAACTTTTCAGCCACTTTTGCCACTTTTGCTTAAAAATTTTTAATAAAATAAGAATCTATAACTTATTATATACGATTTTAGTATTAATGGATGTTATTTTTTTTTTGTAATAAAATTTTTCATAAATTAACAAAATAAGAATGTTTTATTATTAAGGGATGTTATATTGACGTGAATTACATCGCCATCTGGACCAATTTGATGGCCATTGTTGCATAGACGCTGCTGATGTGGTACTCCGTGGTTTTGCAAAAAAAAAACAAAAAAACTACAGCAGACTCCTTGTCGTGGACCAGGTTGTGAGTCTTAGAAAATTCATGAGCAAAGAAAACTTTAAAGAAAGTTGCACTCAAACACGTGTGAAAAGAGTTAACGCGTCAAGTCGAAAAGTTGTCTCCCTTAGCAGCAGGGTTGGCGCTCTTGTATAAGCAGTGATCGATCTGAGGGGGACAACTCTACCTTACCCAGCCGCCGCCATTCCGAACTCGCCAACACTTCGGCAATGGAGACAACTTTGACACGCATTTTTACAAACCCTTTATAACAATTAATGCGTTAGAAATAGCTTTTGAATGCGTTCAGAGTAACTTTTAAACAATTAATAAAAAAAAAACATGTTACGGGTTTTAAATGCACTTTTAAGTACTTTTATGTACATGCCACAAATTGTATACACTTTATTACAATTAATAAAACAAAATGTTACGGGTTTTAAATGCGTTTTAAATAATTTTACATTTGAGACCACAAACCTTCATTTAAAAAGAAGAAAAAATATCAATGTTAATTAATAATTTGTTTAAAAGTTATTTTTAACGCATTTAAAACCCGTAACATTTTTTTATTAATTGTTATAAAGTGTATACAATTTGCGGCATGTAAATAAAAGTGATTAATGGTTATAAAGGGTTTGTAAAAATGCGTGTCAAAGTTGTCTCCATTGCCGAAGTGTTGGCGAGTTCGGAATGGCGGCGGCTGGGAAAGGTAGAGTTGTCCCCCTCAGATCGATCACTGCTTATACAAGAGCGCCGCAGGGTTATTCTTAGCGACTGACTAACTTTAGCACTAGTGGCGGTGAGCTTCTTAAAAAGATCCCAGGTGAAGGTGTTAATCTATAAATTTACTGAAAGTAATTTTACAGTTACTATCACTTCCCGATGTACTGCATTTGTATTTCCAAACAGTTACCCATCTAAATACTGACCAGATTCAGCGTCGCTTACCTTTGGCGATCAGACGAGAACCGGTGATTTACCTTAATTCTTCATACGGAAGGGCTGCTTGCGTATCGTGTCGAAATATTGTTAAAGTATTCGTGGCTGATAAGACCTAATAAAAACGAAACAACAATAAAAAGGAACACGAACGTCCATTCAATCTACGCGTTTAGCGCTGATAATACTATTTCAAACTGAAGCGTGACGAGCGATTATATAGAGATATCTTATAGATTCGTGGACGTATGTAAAACAGAAGGCAAAAATAAAATCAATGTATACATAATTTTATTAGTTTTTCATTAACGCCAATGATTCTAGCAGTTACCTCCCTTAGACGCTGATGGTAATTATGAGTTATTTCCCTTTAAGGTTTTTCAAGCCAGCTGGTGATGCCATCGAATAACATATTTTGCCTCGCCTGATTCCGTTTTTTTCTTTTTTTTTTAAACCACTTATCAAGTTCAAAATCCACTCAAGGATAAGGATTAATGAAATGGATTAATGATGATGAATATAAAGAAGGATTGAAAATAATGAATCGAATGAACAAAATTTGATTATGAAAATGGTTTATGATAAGTATTTTTGGACACAGAATTTGAAGATGACTAAAGTATTATATATATATATATATATATATATATATATATATATATATATATATATATATATATATATAGTATCATCCAATAAGTCCCAGGCCTTACTAATAAAACAACAATTTTAAGGCAAAATTCTACCTTATTCACTAACATAGTCTCCTTCGAGGGTGACACACACATTCCAACGCTTCTTTAACAATTCAATTCCCTTTTTTGTAGAACGATGTCACTTTGGCATCACCCCCCCCCCCCGTCGACGTAAATTCACTAGACCAACTCGACAATCAACTAAATCCCATCCATTCACTGTGGAGGTTCCCAGATGTCGTAGAGCTTTCTACTCAAATAGCTTCTTTCCTCGTGCTGCTGGCCTCTGGAACTCCCTCCCTGCCCCCTGTTTCCCCGACAGTACTGACATGCAGAAATTTAAAACTAATGTAAACAGACATCTCGCTGCGCAGATCTCAATTTAGGTTGACCCCCCAACCTTCTCCCTTTTCTTTTTTCTCAGTAGCCCCTTACGTCTAAAGTGGCGGCCTGCCTTGCCTTGTTTGGGGTGAACTATGTTTAAAAACAAAAACAAAAAAAACATACTCCTTCGTTTCTGATATCACTTCTTTATTGAAGCCAAATCTCTTACTTTGGAGCATTCCTTTGAGGTCTGCAAACAGCCAGTAGTCGCTGGGGGCAAGATCCTGAGCATAGAATGGATATGGAAGCAATTCAAAGTGCAACTCAAGTAGTTTTTCCACCGTTGTGATCAACGGAGGCCAAAACCTTGCCTGCTGATGTTTGCGTCTTTGGTTGTTTTGTACGGCTTTCACCTGCTGCTCTCCACTCAGCTGATTGCCGATTTGACTCGCTAGCGAAGTAGAAGATCCATGTTTCAACCATTGTGACATACTGACGCAAAACTCCATTTTGTTGTGTTGAAACAGTTGCAAACAACGCTCTGAATCGTTGACACGTTGTTTTTGATCGACTGTCAGCAAACGCGGCACCCACTTCAAAAACAGCTTTCTCATTGACAAATGTTCATGCAAAATGGTGAATACACTAACCTTCTGAAATCTTCCACTCCTCTGCTAACTCACGCAACTTCAAGTTATAATCGATCAAACTGAGTTTACGGACTTTCTTGATGAGGGCAACCTGTGCGTTCAGCACCATTTGTGTCTGTACTGTATGACCACGTTTAAAGTCAGCATACCAAAGTGCGAATAACACTTATCAAGCCCTTGCTTTATATGAAAAGAATAGTCATCAATCAAAAAGTAACATACAAAATTCAGATTTTTCTATTGTTTTAAAAATTTGCAACAGTAGCACCACTTAAATAACTGTAATTAGAAAACTGATTTGTAATCCGATTAAGCTCAATTTGTGACACGTGACATTTGAAGGTTACCACTTGATAAACATCATATAGATTTTTCTGATTTGTGGCACCATCTGTATGTCAGCCATGCGACTTTTCGAATGATGTGTTAACAGTTAAAAGATTCAAATAAGTTCCAATAAGAGACACATTTGCCACACAATCTAAAGACAACATTGACATTTGTCTTCGATTGCATCTCGGGTCATTAGGGGCAATTATCAGTTGGCTCCATAAAAAAATAACTGAAATATATTAGAGCATAAAGAAACGAAATTCTTATTATTTTAATTGATTTTAGTTATTTCATTAAACAAAACTTAAATTAAACAAAGAATATCTTAATGAAGAATGTATTTAAAAAAAGGTAAACAATTTTAATAATTAAGAGGTTTATGTAGTTTGCTTAAAGCATTGTTTAGTGTGTATATAAAACTAATTTATATAAGGCAAAACAATGCAGAGGTGTAACGGATAAACACGAACTGAAGCAAATTAAGACATATAACGGTGAAATGAGTTTTTTAGTTTCTATCTTTTTATTAATACAATATAAAAAAAATACGTTGCTAATGTAATGATAATTAAAATTATTTTAAAATACTTCAGTGATTTTTCTATTTCTATTTTATACCTCAGGAAACGAAAATTTACGTATAATCATATACTTCGTCCGACATGTTCTCCTATGACTCTCAAAATATTAGCGAGATTTTGTCAAATATTATCTTACGGCCTTACACTTAAAGTGATATCCTAACCCATATTGATGAGATCCTTTGACGCCCAACGCTATCTTTCGACCATTCATTGGCAGAATAGAACGTTTATGAAAGAAGGTACATTTTCATTATGGAGCGCTGAAAAAAAGCCGCTCCTTTTTTATAGGAGTTGGAGCAGAAGCGGCTCCTTTTTGAAAACGGGGAGCGTGAGAGGAGCCAGCTCCAATTTTGGGCGTTGGAGCAGGAGCGGAAGCAGCTCCAAAAGTAGTGGAGCTCGTAAAGCCCTGTATATAAATATAAATGATAATTTATTTCATTTTGACTACAAAATTGATTTTGTTTCACGAGAGCAGTTTTAGGAGCTTCCGATCTTCAGGTCTTGAAATAGCATCATGCCTGTTAGAATAAGTTTACAATTCCACAAAGTTATATAAAGGTGACAGAAAATTAAAATAGAAATTTAATATGAATAGAAATAGAAATAAAACAAAATAAAACAAACAACCCCCCCCCCCCCCAAAAAAATACAACTAAGAAGAAAAAGAAAAAGAGAAAGGAGAAGAAAAGAAAAGAAAATATTAAGAGCTGCACGGGACATAATAAGGAAGTGGAAAGAGACGGTAAAAAAGCATACGACTTGGTAGGAGAGGGGTCGGATTATGAAAGCATGTATCTATGCATTTTAACGCGTGTCAAAATTGTCTGTCTAGATGTGATTTTCGCGCGTAGAGGACCACGCAAGTGATAGATAAATCGATTCAAGTCAGTTGCCTATGGAGGGGGGCGGGAGAGTAACCCTCTATGGCGAGCGGGTGGGTAAGGAAGAGGGGGAAAGGGATAAAAACACTTAAGGTGCTAATTATAATAAAATTAAAAAGTTAAAGAATTGAAAATTAAAAATTAAAAGTGTCGATATACGGGTAAAAAATAAATATAATTTTTGAATACAGTAAAATATATTAGCAATATAAAAATTATAAGAAATATATATATTTATATATATATATGTATATATATATATATATATATATATATATATATATACACACACACATAACAAATATATATATATATACACAAATATACACGCATATATACATATACATATACATACATATATACATACATATACACATATATATATATACATACATATACACACATATATATATATATACATACATATACGTACACATATACACATACATATACGCACAATATATACACATACATACACATACATACACATACATACAAATATACCCATACATACACAAACATACATATACACATATACACACACACACATATATATATACCCAAACACACACACACATATATATATATATACATATATATGTCTACATACATATACAAACATACGTACATACATACATACATACTCATATATACACATAGACATACACACATCAGATGGATACACATATATATATATATACAAATATACACACATATACACATATCAACACATACATACATATGTATAGATATATATACAGACACATACAGACACATATATACATATACATACACATACATACATATACATACAAATACAAAAATACATAGCTTCATACTCATACATACATACATACATACATACATATAGGCATATACACACATACATACATATCTACACATACACATATATATACATACACACACATATATATATATATACATATATACACCTACATACACACATACTCACATAAATACATATATATCCACATACACATACAGACATACACACGTACATACATATATACAAATATGTATACATATACACATATATACACACCTACATACACATATAGACATACACACATATACATATATATACACATATACATACACATACATATACACATATACACACATATACATACGTATACCAATACATTTACATATACATATGCAAACATACATATACACACACACACGTACACACATACATGCATACAAACATGCACATATACATATATTATAACAAAAATGATAATAATAATAATCATAGTAGTAATAATAATAGTAATAATCATAATAGTAATAGTAATGACAATAATAATAATAATAATAATAGTAGTGATTAAGATTATACTCTTCTTATAGTAGCTTTAAAAGTCAAGCTAAGGTTCTTATTTATCTTCGGCAATGCTAGTATAGATATTATATATGAAGGATAATAAAGGTAAAGCAGGACATAGTAGCAATTAAGATGATGTAATATTCATAAATTACTAGAATTGCCGAAAAGTTAATAGGTCATTTTTTATTTTAATTTTATATATTTGAATTTTATAATAAGGGGTGTTATATTCAGAGTAATACATACACCCACACACACATATATATATATATATATATATATATATATATATATATATATATATATATATATATATATATATATATATATATATACACATATACACACACACACATATATACATATATATATACATACACATACATACATGCATACATACACAGACACATACACATATATACACATATACATATACACATATACACACACATATATACATATATCCATACATATACATACATATACAACACATACATACACATACACACATACACATACATAGACATACAAATACATAGATACTGACATACATACACATATACACATATACATACACATATATACACACATACACATACATAAACATTCATAAACATACATACATACACGTATACACATACACACACACACATATATATATATATATATATATATGTGGGCAGTTAGTCATAGAAGAAAGTATAAATAGTAATTATGGATGTAAGAATAAGGGTAAAATTCCTGGTTGTATTCAGAAATAATTAGGTAGAATAGGTAAATGGTTACTAATCCATAATTTTCTGGGGGATGTGATTACAAGGTAGTTGGGGAGAAATGGGTAGGAGTAGGACTTGATAATGTGTTAGAAGAGAGGGTAGAATATGTTAGAGGGGATTTAGGATAGTGTAAGTGGAGAGAGAAGAGAATAGGGCGTAAAAAGAAATTATGTGCGTAAATAAAAGAAACCAAATGTGTCAACGATTAATATGGGATTTACAAAATATTTTAGGGTGGGGTATGGGGATTACTAAGGAGATAAAGTCTACTATGCCGGCAATTGATTGAAGTCTCCTGTTTTCTGTTTAAAAGTTTATTTTTGTCTTTGAAACGGATAATTTCTAACAGATGTGTGATCAGCCTTAGTTCAAACGAGCATATAAAGACCATTGCCAGTGAGGGCTATTTAGCAGAAAATGAAATGGATTTGAAATTGAATTCGACTTAAATTATTCCTTTTAACATTTTGCTTCAAATTTATTGTTCGTCTTTAAATTCATGTGTCAATGCCAATATTTATAGTTTTAATTGTTTAAACTTTTTTAATTACGTATATTTTATAATTTTAACAATTTTTTAATTTAAAATTTAATTTAATTTATTCCTCGCCCGTTTCTGCGTTCATGTTATATATATATATATATATATATATATATATATATATATATATATATATATATATATATATATATGTACAGTAAGTTATGAAAATACCTTTATGTCCACGTTTCGTTAATACAGTTTTTAAAGCGTCGTTAGAACATATATTTGAACATTTCTGAGAAACCAGTTAACAGACGCGTGAATTTATATCAATAAATGAAAAAAAATCAAATATATCTTCTTACGATGCTTTCAAAACTGTAGTAACACATATATGATTCATCTCAAGCCTGCCAGGCCATTCACTACAAGCACCGGACATATAAACAATAACATCGGAGGAAATCGTAAATCCTCGGCCACGCCGTCAGATTTTCACCATGAAAAATAAAAAAAATAAAAAATACAATGTCTGTTTACCATGAGTATGTTTTTTTAAAACCGAAAATTCGGATTCATGAAATAAAAAAAATGTTTAAATAAATTTTGATTTATTCATATAAGTTCACGCGTCTGTTAACTGGTTTCTCAAAAATTTTCAAATATATCTCCTAACGACGCTTTCAAAACTGTAGTAACACTTATATATATATATATATATATATATATATATATATATATATATATATATATATATATATATATATATATATATATATATATATATATTAGTACTTCATGTATCCACATAAAATATTATAAGGAGATATAATTTTTTATGTATCAGTTTTCAGTATTTACTTCAACAGTGCTCGATACGTAAGTAGAGCTAGGTAGTAAGCAGTGAAAATATATATGGCAATCAAGCTACACAGAGGCTCCCGTGTCTCATATTTGTTATTGTTTATTATCTATGTACGTATACGTTTCGTCCTTAAATCGGGACTCATCAACATAGAGATATGACTATTCACTACCGGTCATGCGATTCGTAACCCCGGATTACAAGTATTTTTCAACTCAAATCTGACATCTATAACCATTGTGCCAATTGTAAACAGTGAATAAACGATGATAATTTTAACACGTTATCGGCGGGCTTAACGACCAGAGCGTTCTACTTCTTTTTAAGAGAAGGAACGATGCATTATAAAGCTAGTGACGTCAAGCTGTGTTAATACTAACATTACAGTGCTCTACTTTTTCGAGGAGCGACAAATAATAATATTTGTTATTGTTTATTATATATATATATATATATATATATATATATATATATATATATTATACAAAGCTTTTTGTTTTGGTTGAAATCCCTCTTCTTCTTCTACGCTCTCTTCTTATTTATTTTCTCGTTTTCTACTTTATTTGCTCTACCTCTTCATCATTTTCGTGTATCATATTTTTCTACATCTTTATTTTTCTCTTTTTTTCTCCTATTTTTTCCCTTTGAGAACAGTATTGTCGCCTCTGCAAATATTGTAACCATCTCTATTTTTCCAATCACACTTCTCGGCAAATGCCTCTCCACAATTTTGCCGTCGGCCATTTTATGGCAGTTAGAGATGATTGTTTTCTTCTTAGACAATACGGAGAGTCTTCGAAACATTGCTTAAAGCAAAACGAAAACGAACCATTTTGCTGCAATCCAAAAAATGCATTCCATTATTCGCCCACTTTCTAGTTGAGTTTTACGAAGACGAATGCAATACGTAATGTCACAAGTCATTTCCCTTGAATGTGAACTCTTTAGTGTATGCATGAATATATAAGTAGTTCCGTATAAGTAGAGTCCGAATGCAAGACGCTATAAATCAAATTTCGTTAAATTGAGACATTAAAAATGAATATACGAACATATCAAATTTAGACTTCTACTTTAAGCCTATTATATTTGAAAGCCCTCCCCAAAAGAAAATGCTGATAGCATACTATGTAAGCATTAATTGGGTGGGGGGTAGTGGAGTATTGAAATGCAATACTTACTTTAGTGATAGTTTTATAATTTTGGGTGTGGTGTAGTATTGAAATGCAATACTTTAGTGATAGTTTCATCATTTTGGGGTGTGGTGTAGTATTGAAATGGAATACTTACTTTACCGATAGTTTCATAATTTTGGGATATGTTTGAGTACTGAAATGCAATACTTACTTTAGTGATAGTTTTATAATTTTGGGGTATGGTTGAGAATGGAAATACAATACTTATTTTAGTGATAGTTTCATCATTTGGGGGGGGGTTGATTATTGAAATCCAATACTTACTTTAGTAAAAGTTTCATAATTTTGGGATGTAGTTGAGTATTTAAATGCAATACTTTCGTGATAGTTTCATAATTTGTAGGCGTGGTTGAGTATTTAAATGCAATACTTACTTTAGTGATAGTTTCATAATTTTGGGGTGTGGTGTAGTATTGAAATGCAATACTTACTTTACTGATAGTTTCATAATTTTGGGATGTGGTTGAGTATTTTAATGCATCATTTTGGGGTGTGGTGTAGTACTGAAATGCAATACTTACTTTAGTGATAGTTTCATAATTTTGGGATGTGGTTGAGTATTTTAATGCATCATTTTGGGGTGTGGTGTAGTACTGAAATGCAATACTTACTTTAGTGATAGTTTTATAATTTTGGGGTATGGTTGAGTATGTAAATCCAATACTTTAGTAAAATTTTCATAATTTGGGGTGGGGTCGTGTATTGCAATGCAATACTTACTTTAGTAATAGTTTCATAATTTTGGGATATAGTTGAGTATTTAAATGCAATACTTACTAGCGATAGTTTCATAATTTTGGGACGTGGTTGAGTACTGAAATGCAATACTTACTTTAGTGATAGTTTTATAATTTTGGGGTGTGGTTGAGTATTTAAATGCAATACTTTAGTGATAGTTTCATAATTTGTAGGCGTGGTTGAGTATTGAAATGCAATACTTACTTTAGTGATAGTTTCATAATTTTTGGGTATGGTTGAGTATGGAAATACAATATATATTTTAGTGATAGTTTCATCATTTAGGGGGCGTGGTTGA
>OY744543.1:26443066-26550566 GCA_963556195.1 Sepiola atlantica
ACAATTTAAATACCGGGGCACCAGTATTTGCGTCACATACGTTGCATATACCTACCCTCTTAGGATAGGTCTAATGCGTCGTAAGTCACAATCAAACAAAATACATGTTTGTCATCGAATGCAAATCACATATCAGGACATTATAATTAAATCGTACCTTGTGTCGTTCGCTCCCCCCATGACGGAGGCATTTCATCCGGGATCCTTTCCATGGGGAGTGCGTTCTCGCCTGTAATTAAAGTCTCACAACAACCGAAGAGAAGCATACCATATGTTACAGTTTTATCATACATATGTTATTGAACTGTTTTAGGGGTCAAACAAATCAGGATTAATTAGTTAAAAGCGAAATATACAGGTTGACATACAATAATCATAGTAGCCCCAAAGTAAAAATTGACGGTACTATTCAAGTTACAGTAATCGAAGTTTGTAAAATTTAATCAAGAATTAAGTTAAAAAAAAACACAATTATTTCTCTTTTAGATTAGATATAGTAAAAAAAGTTAATCGATAATGTAACCAAAATGTAATCGATATAGCCAGAAGATCATTATTAAAAAAATCAATTTATCATAGAAATATGACCTGATTAGGAGAAACAGATGTCGTGGCTGTTTACTACCAAGCCACACTCCTTCTTGTCGTCGGCAAATGTTATTAATGGCTGTCAACTTGCAGGGTGATTGACCTTAGCCTTCGTTGATATTCTGCCGAAACTTCAAAAGACTTTTATTTAAAGTCTAAGTGCTCTTTATTTTTGTGGGTCCTGTTTGCGTCACCGTTTAAGTCAAAGTGTAAGCAGTTCCCTCACCAATTTTCAACGTAATATTAATTCTACTTGTCAGGTAAGTATTCTTTCGTCAACTTCGCAACTCTCGCTTTCCCTATTTTATCCTTTAATTTTCAATTTCATTGAACGCTGTTTCTGACAAAAGAGGCAGAATATTCTGTTCCTTGGATCGGACGCTTTTTTATAGCGAGCGATATATGGAGATGCTTGAATACACATATTTTCTTTTTCTTTCTGTGTTGCCTTTTCAGTAATAAGGGTGCTGGAGGCAAACGTTTTCATCTGGGTAGACATTATCCGCATAATAGTACAGGGGCCCGGACCTTGGAATAACCCCCAAAGAGGGTGGTCTGTCAGCAGGTTCATAATACCGGGACTGCTGTATTGGTATTTGGTGAACGTAATCAAGACAATGCACTAGGTCCCAGTAGGCCCCCTCGATGACATATTAGTGTAACTGCTACGACTTTTCTTCATTGACAAAGAACGTCTGTGTACTCATTTTCTCTGAGTCTTGCTTTTAACACTACTACCTTCGTTTTCCACATTTTTCCAATTCCATTACGATAAATTCAAAAACTAGATACAATCGTAAACCCAGATCCTCTGTTCCTAACATGGACCCCTATTACTAGGTCTCCTTTTCTAACATCAGGGATCTACGTTCCAACCTTCCAGAGATTGAAATCGATTTACAAGAGTCCAAACCTGACTTGATGTTCCTGTGTGAAACCGGCATTGGTCCGTCAAGTTCAAATGATGATTTAAAAATTATTAGTTATCTGCCATCACCCTAAAGCGCGACACCCAAGACCGACATGAGCATGGTATATGTGCGTACATAAGGGATGGTTTTCCATATGGTAGATATATCTCCAATAAAGACCCTGAGTTGCCATTACTGTTTTTCGTGTAGCCCTTATACACAGTACCTTGTTCATATTTGCTATTTATCGTCCCCACAATGAAAAAATTACTCAATAGAATCTCCGAAAATATTGACAAGATCATTTCTATCTTACTGCCAACCATGGTGACTTTGGTCCATTCCAATACAACTTATGATAAAGGAGGTTTTTGGGGTTAGGGTTAAGGTTAGGTTTGGGTTTTATTAAGAATTTGCCATTGCCTATGAACTGACCCAAATTGTCGAACAACTCAATCGCATACCTGATGGACATTTTGCAAGCGTTTTTCATCTTTTCTTGACAACTTGCCAGGACCAATGCCCATCTTGTGTCCTACTCTCTTTGGGATCTTCTGATCACTCGGTTGTCCCCATTAAGATACAAATCTAAGCTTAAGGAGACTTCTAGAGTTCCTTTTCATCGCAGAGTGTACCGATATTCAAGGGCCGATTCGCATAGCTTCAGATCTTTACTCTCGGAAATTTCTCCACAATTTTCAATTTTCACCAAAAATGTGTTGTGTATCGCCTCAAACATATCCGATTTGTCGAACGTTGGTATTAAGTATTTTATACGCTCTAAAATATGCCAACAGAGACCAAATAGCCAGCCATTGTTCACTTCTGAGTATGCGGCTGCCATAGCTCATATGAATAATTATTTTCAACTTCACCATCGGAATAGATGCACTAAAACCAGAACCGCACTTAAAACTGTCCGCAACTTCGGCAAATGAGTTACTGGAAATTCAAAAGAGTCCCACGTCCAATCTGTTAAAACCATACTTTAATAACAGAGGCTTTGTTCCTGCGAGTTTTGAAGAAAAAAACAAGCAAGGTAATGAACAGATGTAAGATTTTAAATATTGACGGCCCTGAAGTAATCTCCTCAGAATTGGATTAAGTCAAACCTTTCGCAAAAAACTCCGACTAAAAATACTCTTAGTGATATAAGCATTTTTATTTACCTCCCCAGGAGGTTAGGCACAAGGCCAGGTTTATCTTACTCCCACAAGTAAGATGTGACCCAAGCTCGGGTCGGGAAAGTGGGGTTTTAAAAGCCAGCGCCCGAGAAGGTGAGCACTCTGGCCATTAAAAATTGCCTGGGCAGCCCTGTCGGCATTCCCCGGTAGGGGCGCCTCAGGCAGTAAGCAATAAACTTACTCCTCCCCAAAGAGGGGAGGCAAAGCCTGGGAGGGTGGACCTCCTAGAACTGCACAGGACAGACCCATAGACCGGCGTAAATCAAGCCCCGAAGGCCAAGACGATACCAGTTTATGGCGCGTATCGATGATACGACATAAGCATATCGGCCCATAAAATTGCCAAACTTATCAGGAACCTAGATGCAAGCAAGGTAACTGGTCCTGACAATATTCCAGCCATTCTGATTAAATGCTGCTACCGGAACTTACTCATATCCTAACAAAATTATACAATCGATGCTTAAAGGAGAAACGTATGCCTGTTACATCACCTCTCCTCTAATGTCTTACAAGTCACAAGCAAATAAAATACGCGAACGTTCAAACGCATACACTGTGTAATCCACGTTTAACTACATAAATCCTCCGTGACTGAAAGTGGACCCAACATCACACCGATACTTGTTGGTTAGTTTATCACAAAGGTTTATTTCTAAAGGACATACCATAATGCGCGAGCGCGCGTGTGTGTGTGTGAGAGAGAAAGAGAGTGGACGAGAGAGAGAGAGAGAGAGAGAGAGAGAGAGAAAGAGAGAGAGAGAAAGAGAGAGAGAAAGAAAGAGAGAGAGAGAGAGAATAAGACGAGATGCTTATAAATAATTTCACTGCATCAGTCGCTCCACGCGTGCCGTTCCTGTTTAGGCAGCACGCGCAAAACACCACTTCTCCCGTTCGAGTCTCGCTGGCTAAGAGAATGAGAGGAGTTCCACTGGAAGTCACGTGATTTGCATCACTTCAACCCGGTGTTACTCTATGACCTCTTTGACCTCTAAACGTTTCCATTCCACCCCCACACGACCACTACTATGTTACTATGTAACAGGCTTAATGATACTTGTGGTCAGTCCACCGCACCTCGGTACATGTATCATGAGTAAGCTGTTTCAATCTGTGATGAATCAAGCAATTACAAAAACCACCTAAACACAAATAATCTACTTACTGACAAGCAATACGGATTTCGTTCTGCAAAGTCAACTGCTGATGAGATAACTTTAATATCGCATAGGATTAGTGAATCTCTTTGCAGAGGCTCTGCTTCTAGAGCATTATCCCCTTGTACATCGAAGGCCTTCGACAGGGTCTGGCACAAAGGGTTGCTTCACAAATTTGCCAACTATAGCATAACTGGCTATGTTTTCGCACCCATCGAATCCTTCCTCTCGGATAGATTTATAAAGGTAGTTGTTGCTGAACAGAGCTTTGAACCACACAGAATCAACGCAGACGACACGACTGTCTATGGCTGCACTTTGAAGCACACCGATAATCAAGATCTCGATGATTTCATCTCTTCAGACCTGGATCATGTAGTGCACAGGGGGAAAAGTGTCTTGTTACTTTTACTACAGTTAAAACCAAGCTTCTCTCCTTAAACCTACCAACGCCCGGATCCCTGATTTGCCGCAGTCGAAATGAATGGCTCTCCTTTTAGATAATCCTCTTTTTTGATCAGCTCATAGGTCTGTCGTTCACTCCTAGGTGTAAAATGGAATACATATATACAGTTGTATCATTCTACCTCATGCTATCCTTTACTTATATAAGAGTCAGATACGTATAAAGATGGAATAGTGCTGACACACCCGGGGAGAAGATCAACAGAACACTCTTTCCTGCCTTGACAGAGTACAAAATCGACTTCGGAATCTGGTGGGGAGTAATCTTTTCTATTCCTTACAACCCCTACTACATGCACAAGACGTTGCTAGTCTCTATCTGCTCGATCTTTATTACAATAGAATGGTTCTCGACCGAGCCCTAATCTTTGGTGCCTCCTTATAAGACATTCACTGAAGGAACTAGTTTTTTTTTTACCACATTGAAAAAAATATTTCTTTTCTTCATCCATGTTCCTAGCGCCAGGCGAAATTTGCATAAACAGAGATTCTTTAGAAGGCCCGTGGAAAACATTCTGCGGGACTGCTTCCCTGTTGAGTACAACTTGGCTGTCTTTAAGTCTAATGTAAACAGATACTTGTTAAAAAACACTCCATTATTAATAAGTTCATACCATTGATCAATGTTAGTTCTCCTATTGTTTTCCTCGTCTTTCAGCTGACAATCATTTCTGTTTTATTAATCTTTATTCTCGAGTAGCTCTTGGCCTTGATAAACGGTGCCTCAAAAGTAAAAAAAACACACACACAAAAATAAACGAATTTAACTTGGTGAATGATTTTAATTGAAATTCAAACAATTAGGTGTATAATAAAAGTACAGTACAACGCAAAAAGTAAGTTTTTAAAACTGGTTAAGTCGACGGGACGAAAACATCCGATTTTTCAACAATTCATTTTAAAAATGAGTAAAGTCAGAATGTTTTTATTGCAGCGGCGCTAATAAATTTGTAACCACTCGCCATTATACCATTTGGCGATCGAACGATCTCATTTTTTCATGGGTGTGAAAGGTACGTACGTATACACCTTAATAAGCGTATTATTATATAGACTAGTTGGACCCCGTGAAAATTACACGGTACTTTCTATATCAATCTGTATAATTTACTCTCAATAATAACATTAAAAAAAACAACTAATGCCTGCCAAGGTCAATACTATTAAGAACATAATTGTCATTTTTAGGTGAATATTCTTTCAATAAATAACACAAATGTCGTTTCCTTCTTTACTTATTTCAAATGGTAGAAATTTAATGCTTTTTAAAACAATATTCTCACTTTTTACCGTAAACACACTTGTCAGCTATTTCAAATCAATAAAACGGATCTGCCTTTTTGAAATGTATTTATTTAAAATTTTTACTGTTTTAAACGGCGGGTCGACATAATTTGATTTTGGAACCATACATATCAAAATGGGTCAAGGCGAAATTCTTTTATCTTAGCCACATCCGATTAATAACCAATCTCCATCTATACTGTTTTTTATGTACTACAGCGTCACCGCTTATCAAGGTCCAAAAGCCACTCGAGGATAAGGGTTGATAAGTTTATCAGGTGAACGGTGAGAAAACGTCGTGATGATTGGTAATGGTAGTCTGAATTGGGAGGAATCTGATTATATAAAGTACGGCTCAACAAGAATTTGTTAACATTTGACTTGAAAAAGACCATGTTGATCGTAGGTTTTTATTTTTTTTTAATGTGTATGAAAGGGGTTAACGTAGTACGAATACGAAGTGGCTTAGCGTATTATTACAAAGATTGATGAAATAATATGATTTGAATCTTTTCTGAATCAAACGTATAATCTCTCGGGTTACTATTGGTTCTTTCTTTTCTGTAAGTTGGCCGCGTAACGACGGCTGACCACTGCTCTAAACGGCTCAGAGTGTCGTAATAGACGATAGTGCTCTTTGGCTGAGGAAGCGAAGAAAAAGGTCATCTGTGTAATTTGACACTCAACATCGAGACAAAAATACCAAAGTAAATATAAATCATAGAAAACATTTAAATGGGAAGACACGTTCGAAACACACGCAAGGCTCTTTATGAATCTTTCTTTCTTTCTTTCTTTCATTCTTTCTTTCATTCTTCTTGCTTTCTTTCTTTCTGTTTCTATTTTAGTTGACCTACTAAGTACCACTCCTCTCTCTCTCTATATATATATATATATAATCTCTTCTACGACACCAGAAAAAATCGCAGATCTTCGGCTACGCCGTAAGACCTCGACGATGACAAAAAAAGAAAAAGAAGAAAAACGAAAAATATTGTATGTATTACCATGATCAAGGTTTATAAAACCGAAAATTTGGATTAAAAAAAATGATTTGATAAATATTTCATTTATTTGACAAAATCTCGCGTCAAACTGTCTGGTTTCTAAATTTTCAAAGTTTATCATTTCAACGGCGTTTCAAACTGTAGTAACACCTATCTCATTATATATATATATATATATATATATATATATATATATATATATATACATATATATATAAATATATATATATATATATATATACATATATATATATAAATATATATATATATACATATATATATATACATATATATAATGATATATATATATATATATATACATATATATAATGATATATATATATATATATATATATATATATATATATATATATATATATATATATTTCTCATTCCATTTGTATGTATTTATTTCTCTCTCCCCCTCTCTCTCACCTTTTCTCTTTTCGAATCTCGATAGGTATTACCACACTTATCGTGTGACCGATAGAAAAATCACCCTCCACACTGATGATTCCCGGTAAAATGGATGAAACACATGTGTCTGTGGATAAGAATTTAATAATATTTATCGTAATATATATATATATATATATATATATATATATGCAAATGAATACACATGTGTCTTTATTATAGTGTAGAATATATTTTAAAATATGTTGATTTGAGAATTAGATACGAGACCTCTTTAGCGTTTGTTATTTTTGTCGAATATTTTTCATATCTATATTGTATTGCATTAAAAACAATTACTGTTTGAGAATTACAAAGAAATACTTGAGAGTTTCTCATGTTGTAGTTAATATTTTTATACCTTTTTAACATCGTTGTTGAATCATTTTTTCGCTTCATTTTATAATGTTTAAAAATGAGTACATCTATAGCAGGGAATCCATATTGGCTCGAATATTTCCAATAGCGCTTTACGAAAAAAACAGATATAAAGCAGTATAAAGTTTAGAAGCCGAGAAAAAATGTCGAAGGCAGACGACGCTAAAACACCCTCATACCCCCCAAACAAAATTGCAACAAATGTAAACAGAAATGCATAATTTTGGTTGGCTAGGGTTAGTGTTAGTGTTAGGTTTAGGTAGGCTGAGGGTTAGAGCTAGCTTAGGGTTAGGTTTTTTAAGGGTTAGATTAAGATTTAAAAATTAGCCCTTTCAAAATTTTTTAAAAAGTTTAAAAAACTTCCTTAAAATAAATAAAAATAATAAAGTTGATTCACTTACTAATTTGAAGAAAATTATTAAACCCATCTTAGCATGAAAGGGATCTAGACGGTAATTAACCTGAAGTCAGAAAAAAATAAAAAAGTGGATTACCCTAACCGTAAACCTAACCCTAACCCTAATCAAACCCAACGAAAAGGGTGCGTTTCTCTTTACATTTGTTTCAAATTTCTGATTTTGCCGCGAGGCTTGTTTTCGTATCGCATGCTATTTTATATTTTCTCGTCTTTCAAATCGTAAAATACTTCGACCATTTCTGGTTTGTTCTATGAAATCGCAGTCGGAACATTAATGCTGATATGCCCCTATAAAGTTCCCAAAAGTGTAACGCTTAGACAATTTCAAAACTATCTTTACGTTTTCAATTTCTTTGTTAAATATTAACTTCATAGTTAACATTTTTATTCTTATCTTTTTATAGCACGTGTTAAAAACCTTACAAAAATGCCGTTTGGAGATCTGATAAAATATCACGTAATTCGTTTTCAAAGAATCATTTCTTTCAAATCATTAAATGAATCGACTTTATTTGATTTCATTTTTTTGGGAAGTTTTTTCAACTTTATTTATTTTTTGAAAGGCTAATATTTTAAAACTCTAACCCTTACCCTAACCTAACCATAATCTTGACTTAACATTAACACTGACTTAACCTAATCAAACGGAAGCGTTTCTGTTTGAATTTGTTGCATAAAGAGAAAAAAAACAAACAAACAATAAGGCTTGAAACAATTGTCAGAGAAAGAAAGAGACAGTCAACAGATGACGATTAGAACGGAAGTGACGCCGCCGTTACTGACATAGCGTTGCCACGAACGATAGCCAGGGAGATGCGTTGGAACAACCAGGCTGACTCACGGGGTTCGTGCCTAGACGTTGAAATCCTTCGTCCAATGTCCTGAAAAAATTTAACAGTCTCGGGGCCAAACACACCTGACGTTTCCACTGAAATTGGTTGGAAGATGAAACGGTCAGTGAGCGAGCTATATTTTCCGCGCTTCCTTGTTTCGGCGAGCAGAGCCGCCGTGCCGGGCTTCACCGCGGATTCCGCAATCCTTGCTGGTGAAAAGGAGTCAGAACAAGTGGCGTCCCAGATCAGCGACTTTCCGGCTCGGAAAGCAAACACAGTCATCCCGTCAGGCCTGCGACCGTTGCCCCTGTCCAGACCGACTGGTTCAAGGACTGATGCAAAACCTGCCGAGTCGAGACCTCGCCTGACTACGTCGTTAAGGGCGGAGTGGCGAGGCAGGCGGCCGGCACTAAATCAACAAGAGAGAGGATGCAGGGCAAACTCGTCAACGACCTGCCCACAGCGACACCGGTGTGGGTGGCACAAACGGAGTCCCAGCCGTTGTGAGACGGTGATCCGGATAGTGTCATTGTCATTGTTTCGAGTTTTGTCATGAACTGTTTTTAGTGCAATTTCCGGTTTGTTCCATCAATCGCAATCGGAAACATTCGGGTCGATATGGGTTCCCTTCTCTAAAATTACCAAACATGAAACGATTAGAAAATTATGAAAAATAGTTTTGTTTCCGGTTTCTTGGTTAGATATTAATTTTATAGTTCGTCTCATATTTGTTATTTTAATGGCAGATGTTGAAAACCCAACGTAATTGCAGTTTAGAGATCTGATAAAAAAAATATCAACCAATTCCTTTAGAAAGAATGAGAATGTTAAACTACATGTCAACACTAAAGATCGTAGGTCTTCTCATAGCCTTCATACATTGGTAATTGGTTGAGCGAAAATTTGCGACGCGTATTCGCTGCGAACGATGCCCGATGGCAAAACATATTGCAAACGTCATAGGTCAGACGTAATTTGCCCCCAAGATAATTTTGGTCACGACACAAATTGAATTGAAATTGAAATTCTGGCATTAAATAAACGATTGTGTATGGGGGTGGTTTCTGGTGGCCGACATGGTCTGTATCTGCTTGTGGCTATTTAGTCGAGTGAAGATGCCATTAAAACCATTAGACTCTATTTTATAATAATAACAACAACAACAATATAATAATAATAATAATTGTAACCATATTAACGATGATGATGACAATAACTACAACAACGACAATGACAACAGCGAAAATAATAAATATAATAGTGATGATGTTTCTGCTGTTGCTGATGCTGATGCTGATTTTTCTGCTGCTGCTGATGATGACAACCACTATGACAACGATAACAACAACAACAAAAATAATGATAGTTATGGTGGTTATACTGCTACTGCTGCTGTTGATAATGATGATTATGACAATTGTCACAACGATGACAACAGAAACGACAAGAACAACAACAACAATAATAATAATAATAATATATAATAATAACAATAATAATAATAATGATAATGATAATGATAATAATAATAATAATAAAAATAATGATAATGATCATAATAATAATAATAATAATAAAAATAATAATAATATACAATAATAATAATTATAATATACAATAATAATAATGTGACATTATAACTTTTTTTAATTAAATCATTTTTAAAAAACTATCTTTACACACTCTTAGTCTATATTTTTTTATAACTCGTAATTCGCACCCGGGGTCAACGTTTCTCAGCACGACCAAAAATCGAAACAACACAAAACTCACTGCGAAAGTTAGAAACGTCGGCCGGGCTTCTTAGTACATTTAGCGTTCATTTATATGCAGAATAATTAACATTTTTAACAATAGTTTTTAAGCCTTTAAACTGGCTTTAAACTTATTAGTTCTGTTCGTTTTACAGATTAGAACCCAAAATGTTATGCACAAAAAAGTTACTTCATAGATGTCTGCCTCACTGTTGGTCGTGGATTCGCTTGCACACTCATCGCCGTTGCTGGCTCGTGATCGTAGTGGTGTATCTGTTCTGTGGGCAAATTCTGTCATGCACAAAAACGCTCATTCGTTTATTTCACACTTCAATCGGAGATATTTCTACTCGTCAGTTCGTTTATTCAAACTCTCTTCTTCTTTCATACTGTTTTGTGGAAATGTGACAGATGCAATCGGCTATTTTCTTGTCCTGCCGTTGGGATCTTGTTCTGTGTCTTAGCCCATATCTGGCGATGTCACCCAACTCTGTGCATTGCAGCGCTCAGTTTATGGACGTCTGTCCATCGCGCGCCTCCATGGTGAACTGTCTAGAAAGCTAATTTCTCACCAGAGATATGTGACGTCAAAGCCCTTTGACCCTTCAACAAATGTCATAACAAAACTTTTTGTGTCTAACCTTTTTGATCCGAGCGTTTCATCTCTGCCAGCATACATCCAGTGTTTATGATTCTCAGAAATGAATCACTATGGGAACATTTTTGTTTGTCCCAAATTATATTGTGTACTTATTTTGCACTGAATCCTATTTCTTTCACCCAGTTCATAATTTATACTAGTTAACTTTACACGTTTACAGAATACAGGGCCCGTCATAATGTAACAATGATAATGATAATAATAATAATGATAATAATGATTATAATAAAAATAATAATAATTATAATAATAATAATAATAATAATAATAATAATAATAATAACATTAATAATAATAATGATATGCAATAATAATAATATACAATAATAGTAATAATAATAATAATAATAATAATAATATACAATAATAATAATAATGATAATAATAATATACAAAAATAATAATACTAATATACAATAATAATAACAATAATAATAATAATAATATACAATAATAATAATAATATACAATAATAATAATAATGATAATACTACTACTACTAATAATAATGATACTAATAAAAATTATAATAATAATAATAATAATAATAATTATAATAATAAAAATAATAATAATAATAATAATGATAATAATGATAATGAAAATAATAATAATATACAATAATAATAATACTTATAATACTACAACTAATAATAAAAATAATGAAAATAATGAAAATAATAATAATAATACTAATACTACTACTACTACTACTAATAATAATAATGATAATTTCATGAGGAAATTAACTTACATCATAATTTATTGCATTTCAGTTGTACACAAATCAGCCATTTTATACGTTTTTAAATATTATACATTAAAAACATGACCTCTATCTGAAACACACCGCAGTTAACAAAATATTCGCAGAGTATCTTTCCCACCCACAAATCTATTTCTTTATAAAATAACATTTCAACATCATGCATTTCGGTTCATTCGTACAACAGTAAGACATTTAATTTTCTTGTTATGTGGAAAAAAAAAGGAAAGAGGAAAAGATACATTCTGATTGTGAGTGCCGGCCTTCAGGTGGAGGTTGTAGATATGGCCAACATGAGCAGAGATAAAGGGGGTGATATTTATGTATGTTCAGGAATCGGGGCTGGGAGATAGTTACAAGCCTATAAATTGAGTTTCTACCACTCATCGGAAGTGTGAGTGTGCTATTGTGTTCTGGAAATTGGTAGTGACCAGAAGTAGTGCGTTATCCTATATCTCTACAAAGCCACCATCCGCCCATGCATGGAGTATTGTTGCCACATTTGGGCTGGTGCATCATCCGCTGGTCTCTCCCTCTTAAACAAGGTCCCAAAAAGAGTTGCTAACTTGATAGGTCCTACACTATCCACCAAGCTCCAGCCTCTGTCCCATCGCCGCAATGTTGCTTCCTTGTGCCTGTTTTACATGTACTTCAATGGATTGTGCTCTGATGAGCTTGCTGCTCTGGTGCCCCCACGACGTAAATTCACTAGACCAACCCGACAATCTGCCAAATCCTATCCATATACTGTGGATGCTCCCAGATGCCGTAGAGCTTTCTACTCCAAAAGCTTCTTTCCTCGTGCTGCTGGACTCTGGAACGCCCTCCCTGCTTCCTGCTTTCCTGATGCTACTGACATACAGAAATTTGAAATTAACGTAAACAGACATCTCGCTGCGCAGCTCCTAATTTAGGTTGAACCCCCCTTTTTCTTCCTCAGTAGTCCCTTACACCTACAGTGGCGGCCTGCTTTGTTTAGGGTGAACTATGATAAACAATTTTATTTTTTGAAAAATTTGACTCACTAGAGACCAGACGCTGGATGGTTGCTCCAGCAGAGAAATTCGTTCCCTGCCCCATTACATATTATTACCAGATCTACTGGGTGGGTCGCTAAGGGAACATTTCCTTTTGCAACCCACCCCCGAATGCTGCCTCGGCCCCTTTTCAGGGTATTGACTCAAGAAGATTTTTCCTACAGTTACACTGTGCATTTAAACCGAAGCCTCCACCACCTATATATTGAATTCATTCAAACGTATTGCAAACAAGAATACACAAATAAATAACATCTAAAAAACGCAGTACATTTCAGCACTATCGCGAGTTAGTTCAGTGGTAGAACTACGGGCTTCAGATTCTGGGATGCTGGTTTCGAATCTCGCTAAGTCAAGTTCATGAGTAGTAAACGATGAAACACGTGTCCGTGGATAATTACATTTTAAAATGTTATATGTCGCTCTCCACTTCTAGGAATCACATTAATGAAGGGAAAATTATTCCCAACTAGCATTAAGATAAAAATGCTACTTTGAATAAATAATTGAATTCGTTCAAAATTATAGAAAATAAAAATAAACTAATGAATGACATTCCAGCACTAGCGCGAGTTAGCTTTGTGGTAGAGCTTCAGGCTTCAGACTCTGGGGTTTCCCTGTGTTCGAATCTCGCTAGGTTTTGCTACGGTGATGAATCGTTATTGACGAAACATGTGTCCGTGAAAACTTAAATGTATATATATATATATATATATATATATATATATATATATATATATATATATATATATTATTTATGCAAACATTTTTAACTACATATGTGCATATATGTTTCAGCTACGACATTATACAAAGTCTGGTTTTATCAGGCCGCGCACTTAAAAGATTCTGAAAAGACAAATGAATTTTATGATAATGGAATGTTTTGGTAGGAGGGAAAGGGGGGTTTAAAATATAAGGGGAGAACGGGCATTGGAAAGAAATATATATATATTCTTGAAGTCACCTTCGACTATGCAGCTGAGCTCTTACCGTAAGGCCACCATTACTTAACTCTGGAAGACGTGAATTTGAAGTCTATGATGTCAAATCGGCGGACACGTATAGTAAGCAGTCAGAGCCGGGGCAAGGAACGTTGCTAGAGCCTTAGTGTGTCTGCCTGTTTATAAATTCACCTAGAGGCCCATCCTTGTATTTAAGGGAGCGATAACAATATTTTATTTATAAATATTAATTATTTTTATCTACATACACTAGTGTTTCATGCGTTTTTATGCAATAATCAGTGTAGAAAATGTTAATTACTGCTGTTCTAAGGATTCGAACCCATTTACAAGGTCACATTTGGCAAAAAAACATTAAGGAAACAAGCGTTGATTAACTTATATTTAGCATAATAATACATATACGATATCAAGTAAATTGTACTTATATGTCCATTGGATTTTCGTTTTTCCATACATTAATTTAGAACAATCATTCTAAAACGATTGCTTACAATAACATAGTTCTTTTGATCATTTACGCAAGGTTATAAGATTTACGCAAGGTTATATTATAAGATTTTCAAATTTCATAAATATGGTTTTATTTTTTTATTCATTTTTCCGGTTGCAGTTTTAGATTAATATAATGGGGTTTGCCTCTCGTAGCAAATAATTCAATAGTTCGATGTGGGGACGAGAAGTTTCGGTACTTTATCAGATTAGGACCCGAGCTAAATTTGACCACAACTCTGAGCCCTAACCCCCGTCCTGACCCTGACCCTGACTATGACCCTGACCATGACACTGACCATGACCCTGACCCTAGTCCTAACCCCCACCCTGACCGTTTACTCTAACCCTAACCCTAACTGCGGGGTCAAAGTTAGCTCGGGTCCTAATCTAAATAAGCACCGAAGTTTCTCAGGTTAATCTACTTTCCTGGTCAACGCCGGACACGGGTCAGCTAGTTTACTACGAAAGGAAACTATTATCTAAAATTCATACGGTTATTAGTATTCTTCATCTTTCAAAACATTGCATTTTAATAAAAAAAGAAACAGCGGAATTTCCACGGGTCCCCGTTAGTAATGCTAGACACGCGAAGAGATATTGCTACGGATGCATCAAAGCGTACAAAATACACACGTTGAGTTATAGTCGTGTTATTTCTTTCTAGACATAACAGACCCTCACGTCCATTCGACTGATCTTTTCGTTACGCATTATCGAACTCCGACAATGGCAAAAGGTGATGACATTATGCCCACATTTCGATGACGAATGAAACAAAGAAATGCGGACGTAAACATTCGGCGGCATTAATGCTCTCAATTGATATGAAAGTCAAACCCTTGCGTCTTCACACTTGCGAGAATATTGAAGCGCAGTGCGACCTCGAACCCAGAACCTTTCAAGCTATGAACGCCTTGACCTTTCGGCTAGTAGCAAAGTGTAGTATCTGTTTTGATGCTGCACGCAGTCTGTTCTGTCCTCGGTCAGTGAAGAACTCCTTCTAGACTGAGGTAATTTTAATTTTTTGTTCCAATCCAGAGTTCCCCTTTTCAGAGAAACATGATTTTTCCCAATTTGAAAACCGACCTTGTGCCTAACTCTGCCCTCGTGGGGAAGCAAGTAAATAGGGGCTGCCACTCAGAACTGATTGTGATCACGACTCTTATCCGTTGCGCCTTGGCAGAAAAAGAAAAATGTTCATCGAAGATGTACACTATATCTATCTATCTATATATCTATCTATCTATCTATCTATCTATCTATCAACTAGTATAATTAAGTATTCGGTATTCTTGCCAAAGTTGAATAACTGAAACGAAATATTATATCTACAGAAACATTATTCCGTGTTAAATTATTTCTTCTTCTGTAAATCGGGGGACTTATGTTTTGAGGCATGTCCGTCCGTCCGTCCGTCCGTCCGTCCGTCCGTCCGGATTTTTCTCCGCAACAATCCATTGAATTTCTCTGAAATTTTGCATGAAGTTGTAACTTTGGTCAGGTTAGAAAGTGACATTCTCCGATTTTTGAAAAAAAATCTGGTTACTCCCAGGGTGTCAAAAGGCCCCGAAATGGCAAAAAATGACATTTTTTGCCCAATAACTTTTCATCCATCCATTCAATTTCTCTGAAACTTGGCCAAAATATGGAGGCAATTGTTCCTAATAGAAAATAAGTATCGCTGACCTTGGAAAAATTCTGGTTCGCGCCCCCAGGTGGTCAAAAGCCCCCAAAATGGCAAAAAATTACCCTTTTCTCCCATAACGTTTGATCCATCCATTCAATTTTTCTGAAACTTGGCCAAAATGTAGAGGCAATTGTTCTGGATATAAAATGAGCATCCTTGACCTCAGAAAAATTCTGGTTCGCGCCTCCAGTGGGTCAAAGGGGGGTCAAAATGCCCCAAATTGCCCAAATTTATTGCATTTTACACTCGCCACATCGACTCACATACAGAGGAGGACCACGGACGCGTGGCTTGTTTATTCTTTGCTTAGTACATTTACCTCTCTCTACCTACACGTATATTTTGAGGGTATTCGCTGTCTACTATCTACTATCAGGCCATGTATGGAGTACTGTGTGTCATATTTGGGCTGGTGAATCTCTGCCTCATTTGAGGCTTCTTGATAAAGTGCAGAAACGTATCTGCAATTTGATTGGTCTCACCCTTTCTTCTACTTTGTACCCCCCCACTCACAGACGTGATGTTTCTAGTCTTAGTCTTTTCTATAAATACTATTATGGCTTGTGTTCTTCAAAATTGTGTGATCTATTCACTGCTTCCTTTGCTCCCGCTCGTTTGACTCGTTGGTCTAGTGGTCTCCATCAATTCGCTGTTTTGATATCTCATCGTAATACAGCTTCATATTCCAGTAGCTTATTTCCAAGAACTGCAGGCTTCTGGAACTCGCTTCCTGCTGACTGTTTTCCTTCTACCTATAGCCTTGGTCTTTTCAAGACTAAGGCCAATAGACATCTCACCTTCCGTTCTTGTTAGCTCTTTACATCAAATAGCTTCATGCGTTGTGTGGAACGATTTCCACACACACACACACACACACACACACACACACACACACACACACATGTATATATCTATTTATTTATTTTTCTACAACAATGACGCTTGCCACCACCTCTCGGATAAGTGTATGTTAATTTCAATTACTGTCTTTGTCGATTTCTCATGGCCGCGTGGACATAGACGTCAGGCTTGTGATTCTAGGCTGAATCTTCGAACTACGTTCGATCCTATGCGACCGCCTGCAACTGCCACTCCTGCACTGAGGAGGGTAAATAAACCGAAACTATATCGTCTGTAGGTACAAAAACACTTTAATATTAAAAAATATTTACAGTATTTACAGGACCGGCGGGACAGTTATAAAAGTGGGGGGCTCTCCTAAAAAGTTGGGGGGGCCGGTTAAACACATGCATATATAACTTCATTATAGATGATCGTAAAGTGTGGGGGGGGGGCTTGAGCCGCCGTCCATGTATATATATATATATATACATTTGTTTGTTATTCCACGTATTGTTCTAGAAAAGTATTTTAAAGATGAATGCTGATGTATAAAGCACAACCACGATGTTGTTGCAAACAGATGAAAATTTCAGTATTCTCAACGGTTTCAATTTTCTTTATTTCGTGTCATTTTTGACAAAGAGCAGATGACTGCTCGAAATATCAGAATAAAATATAATAATTACAAAAACAACATCGGTTTTATGCTTCATACATCACCAATCATCTTTAATATATATATATATATATATATATATATATATATGTATTTATATATATATATATATATATATATATATATATATATAAGTGTGTTTATACGTATTAGATTGTTCGGAAAATAATGACCGATTTCAGAAGCTGTATAAAGAGTATCACTGCTGACACTGGAGTTCGAACCTGGATCTCTTGATAATGAAATCAACGTCTGATATTTATATTTATAATAAAATTATGTATGTGTATATGTCTATATATTTATATGTACATAATTCACTCCCAAACTAATTAACCGATCATTATGAATTTTTGAAAAAAACTGCTAGGTGCGAGGTTTCGTAACGTGGCTTATATATAGTTTAATTTAGTTTCATGCAACAGAGTGAAAGGGGTGGGGATGTTTGAAAATTTAGATACCTCAGATTTTTCTGAAATCTTTGTAATTGGTATTCAGCATCGATCAATAAATATTCCCTTAATTTCACTTCATTTATAAATAGTTTAAAGAGTCGTAGGGGGTATAATATGGGCAGAACCTCACATTAAAACATTATATCTTGATTTTTCTCCTCGTAAAGGGGACATAAAAGTAGTGACAAATTGTTCTTTTAAAATTTTTTTTTTTTAACGTAGTTCACCCCAAACAAGGCAAGCCGCCACTGTAGACGTAAGGGGCTACTGAGAAAAAAGAAAAAAGGAGAAGGTTGGGGAGGGGGTCAACCTAAACTGGGATCTGCATGTCAGTACTGTCGGGGAAACAGGGGGCAGGGAGGGAGTTCTAGAGGCCAGCAGTGAGGAAAGAAGCTATCTGAGTAGAAAGCTCTCCGGCATCTGGGGACCTCCACAGTGAATGGATGGGATTTAGTTGATTGTCGAGTTGGTCTAGTGAATTTACGTCGAGAGGGCACCAGAGTAGCCAATTCATGTTGTTCGGGGGGAATTAATTTTCCCTATCTTGGGACGGATATTTTTTCGTTAACTCTTAATAGATTTACCGTGGACGTGTTCATTACTTATTTGACTGTTTTAACCGGATTATTAAGGATGAGTTCCACCTGTTCCAAGACGATCGAGTACACTTAGTACTTATTAGTAACTCTATGCAGTATTCCATGATAAATGCCAGTATACTGAAATCATATGCCCTTAATAGGGTTAAGATGAAAATTCATATACACTAAATGTACAAAAGCAAGGAAATTCCCAAATTTTAAAACTTTTATTGTCATTAAGGGTATGACTACATATCAACCAAACAATTTAATTATCACATCACTACAGTATAAATCTCTATGCATGAGTGGATGAAGTGTGTGCGGTGCGCTGAAGAAAAATTCCTACCAGTAAAATACATAGCCCTGTTGTGCTCGCATACCCTTAATGACAATAAAAAGTGTAAAAATTTGGGAATTTCCTTGCTTTTATACATTTAGTGTATATGAATTTTCATCTTAACCCTATTAATGGCATATGATTTCAGTATACTGACATTTATCATGGAATGTCACTACTTTTGTAAAGGCTATGCCTCCATACAATGGTCATTTTAAAGATTTTTTGGAATTTTCTGGAAAATTAAGCTATATGGTAAACTGAAATTAAAATGCCATCAACTAGACCCTAGAACCTCTATCTCTGCCAAAAATCAGCTGAATCCATCAAATAGTTGATGAGATACAGGGTGGCACATACATAGGTACGTACACACGGATAACACAAAATCATGCCTGACCTTTCTGGATGTCTGGGTTGCCTTGACTAATGATGCTGAAATTCTACACACTTATAGCACCTATCAAATGAAAATTTTGTGCAAAGTTTTAACTAATTTTGTTTATTGGTTTTTGAGTTATGATTGATCAAAGAAATGAGATTTCAAGCATAGGCCATTTTTAGACTCTATTAAGGGATAGAGCGCTCTCACGCCTCCCTTGATTAATGTATGAATAACCAATAATAGTTTTCGGTAACTTTTACTATATATTTATATTATATATTTATTTTTTTGAAATGAAACAAACTTTATTTAAAAAAAAAAATTACCATTACGTATGTTAAATGTAATGAAGATATTATAACTAAACATTATATCTAATGCTATTATATGCGAGAATGATTCATCTGCAGTATTTGTTGCGCTATTTGTTGTTGTTATCTCGGAGAGTGTGGCATCTACAGTAGTTGTTGCACTATTTGTTTTTGTTGTATCAGAGAGTGTTGTATCTACAAAATTTGTTGCACTATTTGTTGTTATATCTATTTTCTTTTTATATGCGAGAATGTTTCATCTGCAGTATTTGTTGCGCTATTTGTTGTTGTTATCTCGGAGAGTGTGGCATCTACAGTATTTGTTGCACTATTTGTTTTTGTTGTATCAGAGAGTGTTGTATCTACAAAATTTGTTGCACTATTTGTTGTTGTTATATCTATTTTATTTTTATATGCGAGAATGATTCATCTGCAGTATTTGTTGCGCTATTTGTTGTTGTTATCTCGGAGAGTGTGGCATCTACAGTATTTGTTGCACTATTTGTTTTTGTTGTATCAGAGAGTGTTGTATCTACAAAATTTGTTGCACTATTTGTTGTTATATCTATTTTATTTTTGTATGCGAGAATGTTTCATCTGCAGTATTTGTTGCGCTATTTGTTGTTGTTATCTCGGAGAGTGTGGCATCTACAGTATTTGTTACACTATTTGTTTTTGTTGTATCAGAGAGTGTTGTATCTACAAAATTTGTTGCACTATTTGTTGTTATATCTATTTTATTTTTATATGCGAGAATGATTCATCTGCAGTATTTGTTGCGCTATTTGTTGTTGTTATCTCGGAGAGTGTGGCATCTACAGTATTTGTTGCACTATTTGTTTTTGTTGTATCAGAGAGTGTTGTATCTACAAAATTTGTTGCACTATTTGTTGTTATATCTATTTTATTTTTATATGCGAGAATGATTCATCTGCAGTATTTGTTGCGCTATTTGTTGTTGTTATCTCGGAGAGTGTGGCATCTACAGTATTTGTTACACTATTTGTTTTTGTTGTATCAGAGAGTGTTGTATCTACAAAATTTGTTGCACTATTTGTTGTTGTTATATCTATGTTGTTTTTATATGCGAGAATGTTTCATTTGCAGTATTTGTTGCGCTATTTGTTGTTGTTATCTCGGAGAGTGTGGCATCTACAGTATTTGTTACACTATTTGTTTTTGTTGTATCAGAGAGTGTTGTATCTACAAAATTTGTTGCACTATTTGTTGTTATATCTATTTTATTTTTATATGCGAGAATGTTTCATTTGCAGTATTTGTTGCGCTATTTGTTGTTGTTATCTCGGAGAGTGTGGCATCTACAGTATTTGTTACACTATTTGTTTTTGTTGTATCAGAGAGTGTTGTATCTACAACATTTGTTGCACTATTTGTTGTTGTTATATCTATGTTGTTTTTATATGTGAAGAATGTTTCATTTGCAGTATTTGTTCCGTTATTGGTTGTTGTTATTTGAGAGAATGTTGCATCTACAGTATTTGTTGAACTATTTGTTGTGGTTAGTCTGGAGAATGTTGCATCTGTTTGTTACACTATTTCTGGTCGTTATTTCGGAGAATGTTGCATCTAACATATTTGATTCACTATTTGTTGTTTTTATTTCAAAGAATGTTACATATACAGTATTTGTTGCACTATTTGTGGTCATTATTTCAGAGAATGTTGCATCTAACATATTTGATTCACTATTTGTTGTTTTGATTTCAGAGAATGTTGCATTTAACATATTTGGTTCACTATTTGTTGTTTTTATTTCAAAGAATGTTACATATACAGTATTTGTTGCACTATTTGTGGTCATTATTTCAGAGAATGTTGCATCTAACATATTTGATTCACTATTTGTTGTTTTTATTTCAAAGAATGTTACATATACAGTATTTGTTGCACTATTTGTGGTCATTATTTCAGAGAATGTTGCATCTAACATATTTGATTCACTATTTGTTGTTTTTATTTCAAAGAATGTTACATATACAGTATTTGTTGCACTATTTGTGGTCATTATTTCAGAGAATGTTGCATCTAACATATTTGATTCACTATTTGTTGTTTTTATTTCAAAGAATGTTACATATACAGTATTTGTTGCACTATTTGTGGTCATTATTTCAGAGAATGTTGCATCTAACATATTTGATTCACTATTTGTTGTTTTTATTTCAAAGAATGTTACATATACAGTATTTGTTGCACTATTTGTGGTCATTATTTCAGAGAATGTTGCATCTAACATATTTGATTCACTATTTGTTGTTTTTATTTCAGAGAATGTTACATATACAGTATTTGTTGCACTATTTGTGGTCATTATTTCAGAGAATGTTGCATCTAACATATTTGATTCACTATTTGTTGTTTTTATTTCAGAGAATGTTACATATACAGTATTTGTTGCACTATTTGTGGTCATTATTTCAGAGAATGTTGCATCTAACATATTTGATTCACTATTTGTTGTTTTTACTTCAAAGAATGTTACATATACAGTATTTGTTACACTAATTGTGATTATTATTTCAGAGAATGTTGCATCTAACATATTTGATTCACTATTTGTTGTTTTTATTTCAAAGAATGTTACATATACAGTATTTGTTGCACTATTTGTGGTCATTATTTCAGAGAATGTTGCATCTAACATATTTGATTCACTATTTGTTGTTTTTATTTCAGAGAATGTTACATATACAGTATTTGTTGCACTATTTGTGGTCATTATTTCAGAGAATGTTGCATCTAACATATTTGATTCACTATTTGTTGTTTTTATTTCAGAGAATGTTACATATACAGTATTTGTTGCACTATTTGTGGTCATTATTTCAGAGAATGTTGCATCTAACATATTTGATTCACTATTTGTTGTTTTTACTTCAAAGAATGTTACATATACAGTATTTGTTGCACTATTTGTGGTCATTATTTCAGAGAATGTTGCATCTAACATATTTGATTCACTATTTGTTGTTTTTACTTCAAAGAATGTTACATATACAGTATTTGTTGCACTATTTGTGGTCATTATTTCAGAGAATGTTGCATCTAACATATTTGATTCACTATTTGTTGTTTTTACTTCAAAGAATGTTACATATACAGTATTTGTTACACTAATTGTGATTATTATTTCAGAGAATGTTGCATCTAACATATTTGATTCACTATTTGTTGTTTTTACTTCAAAGAATGTTACATATACAGTATTTGTTGCACTATTTGTGGTCATTATTTCAGAGAATGTTGCATCTAACATATTTGATTCACTATTTGTTGTTTTTACTTCAAAGAATGTTACATATACAGTATTTGTTACACTAATTGTGATTATTATTTCAGAGAATGTTGCATCTAACATATTTGATTCACTATTTGTTGTTTTTACTTCAAAGAATGTTACATATACAGTATTTGTTGCACTATTTGTGGTCATTATTTCAGAGAATGTTGCATCTAACATATTTGATTCACTATTTGTTGTTTTTACTTCAAAGAATGTTACATATACAGTATTTGTTGCACTATTTGTGGTCATTATTTCAGAGAATGTTGCATCTAACATATTTGATTCACTATTTGTTGTTTTTACTTCAAAGAATGTTACATATACAGTATTTGTTACACTAATTGTGATTATTATTTCAGAGAATGTTGCATCTAACATATTTGATTCACTATTTGTTGTTTTTATTTCAAAGAATGTTACATATACAGTATTTGTTGCACTATTTGTGGTCATTATTTCAGAGAATGTTGCATCTAACATATTTGATTCACTATTTGTTGTTTTTATTTCAGAGAATGTTACATATACAGTATTTGTTGCACTATTTGTGGTCATTATTTCAGAGAATGTTGCATCTAACATATTTGATTCACTATTTGTTGTTTTTACTTCAAAGAATGTTACATATACAGTATTTGTTACACTAATTGTGATTATTATTTAGGAGAATGTTTCATTACAGTATGCGTTGCGCTATTTGTGTCTCTGCAATTGATGCACAAGACAGTTTATGCCTAGTCGATATAAATATACTGTTATAAAGTATAAGAAATGCTTGAATACAACTTTCATCCCAGTTTTGAACTTATATTTTTATTGTCTATAACTGCCAAACAGAAAATATAAAAATACACACATGCTTAATTATGAGAAGATGTTGCTTATCTTGTCAATTTATCACCGGGAAGATTCGGATGATTGATAATGTGAAAATAAATGGAATGCTCATTGAGATCAGATTTAATTATGTTCGGGAAATCTGAAATCTGATTACACATACAAATATTTCATTTAGAATATGGATACTTATTTTCAGTCGTAAGAAATCGAATAGACATAAATACACATTTGTTAAATAATAGAGAGTACTTTTGCAGGTACTCATCTGGTAATTTGGATTCGCGGGCCAGCACAGTACATCTGACGATTTAGTAAGGGAGGAGAAAGAACTGTTACGCTACAGAGGGGTTCCAGGGTCGGGTAACTGGCTACCCACGGCTTATTCAGAGCACAGTACATCTGACGATTTAGTAAGGTAGGAGAAAGTAACGGTTACGCTACGGAGGGGTGCTGGGGTCAGGTAACTCGCTACCCACGGCTTATTCAGAGCACAGTACATCTGACGATTTAGTAAGGGAGGAGAAAGTAACGGTTACGCTACGGAGGGGTGCTAGGGTAGGGTAACTGGCTACCCATGGCCACCTGTGTGATCATACGATCAGGTGGGAGTGTAAAAATAAAGGCGAATTTTTGACTGCTGAGGAAGCTTTGGTATTGGAAATTTGTCAGTGTTTATTACTGCGTTGTTGGAACAGGAGTCTCTGCTGATGTTTGGACCGTCGTTGCAACCTCATCACGGCAACACGAGATTTGCATACATCTTTTTCTAATTGTGTCTGTTGTCTAAAATGCCCATGTATTTATAATTATCGCATTCATTGAGTACTTTCAAAGCTCCTCGACAGAATCGGTACATACCTTCAGCTATTAAGAGTTTTCGCTTCTTCATCTCAAATAGTGCGCATTTTTTTTTTATCCCGAATTCTATTTCTATTTCCTCACTATATTTATTCTTGGTGTGTCTATTAGTGTTTCTTGTTCTCGCGTTTTGCTCGTGGTTTCATGTCATCAATATACCTAAGCATGTTGGGGAACTTCCAGCTTTGACGTCACTTCCTATGACTCGGTCGGTAGGAGGGGGAAGATGGCACGACTGTTCCACAATACAACAGCAGGTCAGCTCTGAACCGAAGTGATACTGCCTATCCGAGTACACACCTATGGAAGATAGATGCTCTGAAACTGCATTCGATGGTACACACCTATATATACATACCGAATAGCTAGTTCAGATATTAACGAGTTTGACTGCACAAGCTGAACTAAATATACACGAAACATCTATTAATGTTGGAGGTTAGTAATCTGTATGTCTAAAGTAGAAACTATACTATTACTCCATTTTAATCCTCAATGGATGGGGTAGTGTATTATATGTTTTGTTGTCATGATACTATCCTCCAATGCATTACCTCCTCCTTTTTGGGAGCGTAGTTTAGTATATGTTCTGTTGTCATAATACTATCCTCCCAGGAATTACCTCATCATTTGAGAGGGTAGTGTAGTATATGTTAGTTTGTCATGATACCGCACTCCGAGAGATTAACTCCTCATTTCGTTTGGATAGGGCAGTGTAGTATCCCTTCTGTGGTCAGGAAATCACCGTAACAGGGATCATATTCTTTTTAGGGAGGGTAGTGTAGTATATTTTCTGTTGTCATGATACCATCCTCCCAGGCATTACCTCACCATTTGAGTGGCAGTGTAGTATAAATATTAGTAAACATATATAAACTCAGTTATCTCTGCTTCGTGTCCAATAATAGAGGATTCAAAGAGATCGTCTTTTTGGTCCCCCGATTTATAAAATCGGGGGACCTATGTTTTGAGGCATCTCCGTCCGTCCGGATTTTTCTCCGCAACCATCCATTGAATTTCTCTGAAATTTTGCATGAAGTTGTAACTTTGGTCAGGTTAGAAAGTGACATTCTCCGATTTTTGAAAAAAAATCTGGTTAGCCCCCCTCCCCAGGGGGTCAAAATGCCCCGAAATGGAAAAAAATGACATTTTTTGCCCCATAACCTTTCATCCATCCATTCAATTTCTCTGAAATTTGGCCAAAATGTGGAGGCAATTGTTCCTAATAGAAAATAAGTATCGCTGACCTTGGAAAAAATCTGGTTCGCGCCCCCAGGGGGTCAAAACTCCCAAAATGGCAAAAGATGACCATTTTTCTCCCATAACGTTTGATCCATCCATTACATTTTTCTGAAACTTGGCCAAAATGTAGAGGCAATTGTTCTGGATATAAAATGAGCATCCTTGACCTCATAAAAATTCTGGTTCGCGCCCCCAGGGGCTCAAAGGGAGGTCAAAAATGCCCTAAATTGCCCAAATTTATTGCATTTTACACTCGCCACATCGAGTCACATACAGAGGGGGACCACGCACGCGCGGCTTGTTAATCATGATAAACATTTAAGCTTAACTTCAAGTTTAACCCTAAACGCAACGAGTAAAGGCTTGTCGATTAAGCGGTGATACATTCCAGAACTGAAGTTACGCTGTTGTCTCTCCTAAGTTTCGAAAGAAAATGTCCGACTCTATTATACGTGTAAATATGTTAAATCTTAATCTTTACGGTTTCTATATACTAATTTACATCCTAAAAATGGTGGTTAAGAGGCGCTTAGAAAGAGCAATTTCCTTTTTCTTATTTTATTACTGTTTTCTATCATCATCAGCCCGTCGTCTCGCTATAAGTCACTGATTCCAATTTTATTAAGTGTCTCCAGTAACATCAACCGGACGAGCTCACTTTCACAGGATCCGTCGTAAGAGCCCATCGGCACGTCGAACATGTCAGTATTTATTTTCTTTTTCTTCTGCCAAACGTCAGCGTCGTAACATAAAACAGATTTCCTGCAGTGTTTACTAATATGAATTTGATCTTTTGATATCTCCATATATTCATCGGCAAGCGCGATGGCCGTGTCCAACGTCTTGCAAGTTATAGATGGGCAGAAACTTGAACCATGTAATGCATTCCTCTGTGTTCCGACATCGGCAGCCTTTAATTGCAATCTTCATCACGCCACATAGACATTGCACGATCATTTTACTTATTTTCGGCAGTTCCGTTTCACACACACACACGCACACATACACACCCACCCACGCACACATACACCCCCCACACAGACATATATATATATATATATATTAGACATGTGTTATTGAAGACCACGGAGTTCTCCCTCGTTATTAGGCGCCATGATCCATCAATTGATATCAGAAATCCGACGAATCGCTCGCCGAGTCGAGAAACTGGCCAGAAAGATCATAAAGAGGGAGAACTCTGTGGTCTTCAATGACACGTGTCTAATAAACAACTTGCTGCCGAAATATATATATATATATATATATATATATATATATATATATATATATATATATATATATATATATATATATATATAACATATAATGGTATTTTATAGTATACTTTCAGACATATATGTATTAATATATTTCGTAAAGCATATTATCAATGAATGGGGAAAACCATTATAAACATTATAATTGCAAACCTTTTTGTTTAACGATTACCTGTTCTCCCCATAAGTCGATAAGTGGACTAACCCGTTTTTTGTTGCAATAACTATGTATCAACTTTCCTACTACTACTACTACTACTACTACTACTACTACTACTATTATTATTATTATTATGATTATTATTATTAGTAGTAGCAGCAGTATTTACTCACTTAGGTTTTTGGTTACATTCTAGCCGAAACCGAGAGCCCGACCGTCTATTTGTCACCAAAAATTCAATCAAAATACACTTTAGTTCTCGTCACGCGCGGACGTTCAGGATTTCTGTACGTCCTTCTATGACCGAGACCACTCTATCTTTGATCGTCTCGGAAATCGGATATCGGCACAGCAGCCAAAGGAAAGACACAGAGTAGATCTTGAATTTCTAGAACAGCCATTTTATTTGGCTGATGATGTTACCTCGATTCTGGCCAACGGCAAAAAGTAAATTTTGTGGGACCGCACCTCTTGATGACCCTTTATTTATAAGCGACCCGTAAGTCATATCTGATAGTGTCTGCTTTCTTCAAGAGCTCACTGTAGATTAGCGAAAAAATATCCCCCATCCTCTCTCTAATACCCCATGTGACGTCATATCTGCTAGATCACCTGTTACACGCTGCTTCAATGTTCACCTGTGGTGGACACTTTGGCCTTTCCTGTCACTTTTGACGTAATCGTTGCCGTTACTTGGCTCTTTAGCCAGGATCAAATTGTAGTATTTGTTCCGATGGATACTGCACCCCATAGACCGGTATTGTCTTGGCCTTTGGGGCTTGATTTCCGCCGGTCTATGGGTTGGTCCTATGCAGTTCTAAGAGGTCCACCCTCCCAGGCTTTGCCTCCCCTCTTTGGGGAGGAGTAAGTTTATTGCTTACTGCCTAAGGCGCCCCTACCGGGGAATGCCGACGGGGTTACCCAGGCATTTTTTGTAGGCCAGAGTGCTCACGTTCTCGGGCGCTGGCTTTTCAAATCCCACTTTCCCGACCTTGTGTCACATCTTACTTTGTGGGATGAAGATAAATAGTGTTGCCGTTGTCTAAAAAGATAGACACACTAGCTGATCTACACGTTCAATATATGACATTTTCACCAGAGTCATTATCAGTGACGGCTCACTGCAAATACAATAAAAAAAAAGTGGTGTTCTCTCCTCGGATTTTTAGTACACACTGTGTTTTCCGATAACCCATGGAAGATCATTTTGCGTCACCAAGATCCCCGTTCTGCCCGCATCTTTCTAGTGGAGGTCTCGTTGCTGCTTTTACTTCTCGGTCCTTCCACCCCTCTTGACTCTTCACGATTATTTCGTGTGTTATCAGCCGAGGCTGGTGCCACCACACGCAGTTTTGGAAGTGAGGGTTCAGTTTAATAGAATTTCGGACAGCTCCAGTTGATTTGACTCGTGTGATGTTTGGTTTAACAATATTTCTTTTTTAGCTTAAGTATTGCTAGTTAGAATTTGTAGTTTCTATGGGTTGGTGTCCGCATTCAAGTATTTTCCTTAATATTTCGTCTGTTTTCATCCTTACCGTGCGTTGTATGGTCCAATCTCTCCGTTGATTCAAATTTTACTATCATTATTTACTCACTAGGAGTTCTCACGCAGGCCATCAGTGATTGCTCATTGACAACCGGTGGATTTCCCTGGGGTCTGAGTGACAACAAGTCTCCCCAGATTTCCAGTATTCTCCACCTCTTTTCGATGGCCACCGCAAATAAACTTGCAGTATCACAACAGCCGTTTACCATTGATTTCTCGCTTGTAAGGACCATTGGTCTTCTCTGGGATTTGGGTGTCAATTAGCCCCCCCCCCCCAAGGTCTCAGCAGTCTCTGCACTTTCAGTGGAGGTCTAGTTTGTTCTGTCTCTCCTCGGTCTTCTCATCCTCCTTGACCCTATGCAGATATTTTGTTTGGTGTCAGCCTAGGCTGGTACCATTTTTTAAAAATTAATTAATTAATTAATTAATTTATTATTATTATTATTATTATTATTATTATTATTATTATTATTATTATTATTATTATTTAAAAAAAATTTTTTTTTTTAATTTTAAATTAAAAAAATATTTTAAAATATTTTTTATTTATTTATTTTATTTTATTTTTTTGGGAGGGGGAGCTGATGGTGTTTCTTGCTATTTCTGTTCATTGGTTCATTTTTGTGGCGTGTCATTTGAGACCGGTGTAATTTTTTTTTGGGGGGGGGGGGGCTGAGCTTATAAAGTTATTTCTTGCATTTTCTGTTTTTTTGTTTGTGATGCGTTCTTTCTGTGATCATCATCATCATCATCATCATCATCATCATCATCATCATCATCATCATCATCATCATCATCATCATCATCATCATTATAGTAGTAGTAGTAGTAGTATTAGTAGTAGTAATAATAATGATGATGATGATGATGATGATGATAATAACAATAATAATAATAATAATAATAATAATAATAATAATAAACGCAATAAAAATATATAAAATACGCACGACATATATACTTATGATGTATACTAACTGAAATACCCGTCTTAGGACAAGTTCATTATACTTAGACCATTTACTATGTGAAAGAGTTCGATCGCAATAAAAAATATATGGAAAAGGTGTTGCATAACTACTGAAATTAAACGTCACGAGAAGCGAAGGGGGGGGGGAGAGCTTATTTATTACTACAGGCAGAAATCCTTCCGACTGAGGCAGTTCTCCAAAACCACCTCAACAGTTCGCTATTACATCCTCTCCGGCCGAAAATAACGCGAAATGTTCACGAGAGGACTAATAGTGATTTCAATCTTTTTTCTTAATACTTCTGATGATACAATTTTCATAGACATTTTCATAGTCATTCTTTAAGCAAACATGTTTCTCAGTAACTTTAACACATTTTGGAGAGTCATTTTTCAACAGGGACCTTAAACACACTTTTCTTAAGAGTCATTTAAACAGATTTGTAAACACATTTTTCAAGAGTCCAAAAGTCACTTTGAAACACAGTTTTCAGATATTTTACATTATAAGAAAGTTACCTTTGTAGTTCTCGTTCGTCGCTGGCCCTCATCTTGTTGCTGGCTGTGATCGACGCGCGGCACCTGTTTTTGTGGGCAAATTCTATCTTTAAGCAGAGGACAAAGACACTCGAAGTCGGATTTTCTGAGAGATTTCTTTTGTTCTTTTTATTTCATGCTTTCATTCGAGTGGAGAGGTTTCCATTATTGGTTCTTCATTCACATCTTCTTAAGTTCGTACTGTGTGGGACGTTAGACGCTGTTAGTTTTTCTTAGTAGCTTTGGCCCATATCTCTTCGATTCACACCCGAGCTCTTGCGTTCGAGAGCTACCTCATTTGCATGCGCTCGCCACAAGCTTCCATGGTGATCTGTTTTAGATACAGCCCTTATCTCGAGCGATTACATTCTTGGGAAAACTTCGCTCGCTTTTCCGAAACGACGTTGTCGTTTCGAGCTCCTATGGCGGACTGATTCTAAAAAGCTAAGTTCTTGTTCTCCGTGGTGACGTAATCATCATTCCCACGCACGAGATGGGGTCAAAAACGACTCACTCTGATCTCTGACTCAAAGGTCACGTCAGGTGTCTAAATTTATTATGACTATTCTTGGATCAAACTCTTCTCTGAACTCACTTCTGAGTCCAGAAACAAAACCTATTTTTCAATAACAAAATTAGCTATTTGATACTAGTTAACCTACTGTGTCTTGCATAATGGGGCCCTACAGTACTGTAACACTCCTTCCTTCCCTATAAACAAAAAAAACAAAAAATCCCAAGATTTTCTCTTTTTTTTAAAAAAACAACCCTTCCCTGGGACTGGTAAAAATCCGAGCCTGAGCACTCCTGGGGTTACCATCATTTCACCCCTGCCGGAATTTCCTTCGGCACCACATGACAATGTTTCCGGGATGTGGGAGAGTTTGCTCCCTACGGTCGTTACCGGCTAAAAAAAGCCATCCCCTGTCATAAATCAACATCAGGCGTTTCTCGCCTATATCTCCTGCAAAATCTACCACATAAATTCGCTCTTGCTCACACACGTTCTCCGTGCTCGACCACTTCCCCAAAATTCCCGGTATGTTACACTTTCGGGTCACCATCACTTTCTTAGATAACTTCAACAAATGGTCGGCACACAACCGATTAAAACTAACTGCGCGTTTTATTCTCGCGAAATAGGGGACCAAAAAACAGAAAAAAAACCTTCATTAACCTATTCTCTAATGGTCAGCCTCGAAGCTTACTGAAGGTACCGTCGCTATGCTGCTTGCTATATATGGACCATACATTTCTGACACGCCCGTGCTCCCGTCGCGAATGACAGCGAACAAACACCCAGTTTCTAACTCCCAACCCTGTTCATTAAACGTCGAGGACCCCATCCCATGGATCTATCTAGTCGATACGGTATTGGGCGAAATGTCACATCGAATCATCTCTGCTCCCGGAACACGCCGAATGACCACAAACTAGGCCCAACCTATAATCTTATAATTAAATCCAATTAACACCCGGTACCTCCTTTTTTTAAAAATCGATCCCCATGGTTCTATCCGCCCCGACGCGCGCACCCGAGTCACACCACACCCCAGCTTAACTCCATCCCCACTGGTGTTGAGCAGACACCAATTCCATGTGTTCCCTTCCCGTGTCCCTATCTATGCGGTAAGGGGGTGGGGTATCTTCGCAGCACACTCGTCGGCAAACATCCAAAATCCACAAAAAAAAAAATGGGACCACAATTTCAAAGCTTAACATTTTACACAACTTTCACACACTCTATCGGCGCAGTTGGGCACACCTGGGTCACAAAAACAACAATTTCCATAACTGACCACCGTCCTTTTCTCGTGATCCCACAGAATGACCATATCACCGTCATTCTCCCGTTCGCAATTTTAACGTATGCAGGCTTTACGACAAGCCTCGCCACTAACCCATGGGTACTCTATAAAAGAGAGCATACGAGCAAACGCCGGGAATCCCTCATTGACTTTCCAAGCCTGTACCTACTCTGTACACGGGGATTCTTCCCGATAAAATCAACCCTGTCCAAGGGTTTCTGCGATCCGACCCAACCCAACTCTAGCTGCCGCCAGCTGCCCGAACCTAATCAACTCAAATCGCCCGACTGACCCAAACTTATACCCATTAAATTATCTGCCTTTTTAAAAAAAAAAATCTTTTACGTAACTGGTATAGCATTCTCACTTAACCGACTAAACTTCTCCAGAATTCATTCAAAAACAACAATAATAAAAAAATAAAAGTCGAACCAATGAATTAATGGCAAACCCTCTCCACAATCCAATTACAAATTATGCAGTACAATATTATATTTAAAAAAAAAACAATTTCATGCAATACAATTCAATTGAACAAAAAAAAACAAAGACAATTATCCCGGGGCGACATCAGGCGACCCCGCCAGCTGTTCGCACGCATTCCTTTCCCTCTCTCTCCTCCCGACATGAAATCTCTGCGCCGACGCTTTTTCTTATAAAGTTCCGTTACCTCAAAGTCCAACCATGTTTCAACCAAACAACTGAAAAAATTTGTTTTTTTACAGCCGTGCGTCACTCATATCCGTCCCGAAACAAAACAGGATTCGTAAACAAAACACTATGCGGCACCAGTCAGCACATGTGCCTCTCACTAACTCTTTTTTTTCACATTCCTTCTCCCTTTCTCTCACTTTTTTTTTTCTCTTTCCATCTCATACTTTTTTCCTCTTTCTTTTACACTGTCTCTCTCTCTACCAACATATAACTCATCACTCTCACTTTTATCCTCTCTCTCATTTTTTTCTGCATCAAACGCCACCCACAACATATATGTAAAATAAAAAAAATACATTTAAAACACAAATTAACACATAAATGAAAACCACAACCTATTCTTCCTTAAGGTTTTGTTACCTTAAAAATCCAATCGTGTTTTTTTTGGTTTTTTTTACTAAATCATTTTACTCACACAATTTGAACGGCATATCACTTTTTCTCTGTCTCCGACTCTGTCCGTCTCTGCCTCTCTCTTTCTTTTTCCCTTTATTTTATCGGACCGAACGTGTTTTTTTAATTTTTTTTTATTTAATATTTAATTTCTTATTTTAGACCGCAAACGTTGTTAGTACCCATGGTTCGAATTCAATCTGTTCCATGTCGAAACAGCTGGTCACTAAGCACCAAAAAGAAGTATCTGTTGCATAACTACTGAAATTAAACGTCACGAGAAGCGAAGGGGGGAGAGAGCTTATTTATTACTACAGGCAGAAATCCTTCCGACTGAGGCAGTTCTCCAAAACCACCTCAACAGTTCGCTATTACATCCTCTCCGGCCGAAAATAACGCGAAATGTTCACGAGAGGACTAATAGTGATTCTAATCTTTTTTCTTAATACTTCTGATGATACAATTTTCATAGACATTTTCATAGTCATTCTTTAAGCAAACATGTTTCTCAGTAACTTTAACACATTTTGGAGAGTCATTTTTCAACAGGGACCTTAAACACACTTTTCTTAAGAGTCATTTAAACAGATTTCTAAACACATTTTTCAAGAGTCCAAAAGTCACTTTGAAACACAGTTTTCAGATATTTTACATTATAAGAAAGTTACCTTTGTAGTTCTCGTTCGTCGCTGGCCCTCATCTTGTTGCTGGCTGTGATCGCCGCGCGGCACCTGTTTTTGTGGGCAAATTCTATCTTTAAGCAGAGGACAAAGACACTCGAAGTCGGATTTTCTGAGAGATTTCTTTTGTTCTTTTTATTTCATGCTTTCATTCGAGTGGAGAGGTTTCCATTATTGGTTCTTCATTCACATCTTCTTAAGTTCGTACTGTGTGGGACGTTAGACGCTGATAGTTTTTCTTAGTAGCTTTGACCCATATCTCTTCGATTCACACCCGAGCTCTTGCGTTCGAGAGCTACCTCATTTGCATGCGCTCGCCACAAGCTTCCATGGTGATCTGTTTTAGATACAGCCCTTATCTCGAGCGATTACATTCCTTGGAAAACTTCGCTCGCTTTTCCGAAACGACGTTGTCGTTTCGAGCTCCCATGGCGGACTGATTCTAAAAAGCTAAGTTCTTGTTCTCCGTGGTGACGTAATCATCATTCCCACGCACGAGATGGGGTAAAAAACGACTCACTCTGATCTCTGACTCAAAGGTCACGTCAGGCGTCTAAATTTATTATGACTATTCTTGGATCAAACTCTTTTCTGAACTCACTTCTGAGTCCAGAAACAAAACCTATTTTTCAATAACAAAATTAGCTATTTGATACTAGTTAACCTACTGTGCCTTGCATAATGGGGCCCTACAGTACTGTAACAAAGGCTTTTCTTTACTAATTATCCACTCATTATGAAGGCTAAAATCAACTCGAGGATAAAGATTAATCTGATGGATTAAATATTATTAGAGGAATGAAAATATTAGAATGGAATCAACAACAGATGTTTAGTTATGAAGACGATTTGTGCCAATTATTTGTTGACATTGGATTTAAAAACGACAATGTTGTAGCTTGCAAGGAAGCAGTCCCCGTCGTAATGTTTTCCACAGATGAGAAGTTCTAGGAAAGCTCTTTTTATTGACATTCTGTTTGACGTTAAGTAGAAAGGAAAGTTCTTTTCAGTGGTGATAGGATGCTATGGAATGCCACTTCGACAGAGAATTTTAGGGAAATGATTCACAAAAAGAAAAAAGTGATGAGGAAGTGACAGATGATGGGGAGGCCGTCAAATCTATTGAACTTCCCAGACTGGATGGCACCCTGACCATTAAGTTTTAGCTTTTGAGTGGCCGGAATACGACGGAGAGAGTGAGCTAAGAAAAAAAAAACGGATGTGATCATTTCCGGTGGTCGGCTGAAAAAAGACCGCACATTTAGGAGTTCTGGTCGAAAATAGTTATATAGGCGTTGTATAAAGAAAATCGTCACTAAGGTCGACACGACCGGACAACGATCAACGTACAGCGTTGGTAGTCCATTTCTATGATGAGGGCAGCAAAAAAAAAAATAGCCAGATCACAACTGAGTTATACCAACAATTTGTCTGGTGTTGTTTTTAACGTATCGTAACCACGAAGGCGATCATCGGGCCAGAGTGGTATGAGCTGAGTACTTGCTGTGAGTTTTTTTACAAAGAGGAACCAGAGATTAGAGCTCAGTCGAGCAACATCCATGGAAATAACGATAGAGTAGAAAAAGACTAATAATGTCTTTTCTATATCTCAGAGTCAATTTTGAATTCTGTCATGGCAACAAAGGGGGTACTGAGCAGCGTCTTTCCAGTTGTGGCAGCAGGGAGTACTCCATCGTAAGACGGGTTTGGCTCTTAGATGGGTAGAGGGTTGCATCAGGAGTTTCTATTAAAACGACTGAATTCGGCATACGGTTGATCAACCAACAACACAAGTAAATGCCATAATATTCTTCCTCGAAGCAATCGGTCTATATGGACTAATTTAGAGATCCGACGAATATAAACACCGCAAACATTACAAAAGAATATAAATACAATTTTTAATATTTGAAGATATTGAGAACTTGAAGCGCAACAGCTTTTACCAAAAAAATTAGATTCGCCATTAAATGACCCGAAAGGCGTTGATAAGTCGTAAAACCAAACTAAACATATTCATATAGACGTTGCGTTATGCCCTATTCTTTACTGGTTATTGTAATAGAATGCCGGCATTCTTTTAGCAACATCATCCTCACATAAGCAGTCAACTCCCCATCCTCTTTCGAGGGAGCAAAAGACGGAAAGTCCGCTAACTTCGAACTAAACTCTCCAATTCTCTCTCAATTGCTAACGTAACACCGGAAATTGTTTTAACACATTCCTCAAATCGGCATACGAAAAAATAAAAAACTTACCCGGCACAGGCTGAGTAGATGTGTTTTTACCAGTCAGGAATACGTCCTCGACAATCAGTCCTACAGTGACTTTGTTGCTGCTGGGATGAGGTATGGTTCTGTTCAGTTTCAGGAGGTCTACCCTCCCAGGCTTTACCTTCTCTTTGAGAAGTGGTTAGTTTATTGCTAATCGCTTGAGGCACCCCTACCGTGGAATATCGACGGGGCTGCTCAGGCATTTTTGTAGGCCACAGCGCACTAATCTTAGAGTGCTACTTTCCACACCTGACCTTGTGTCTAACCTCCCAGAGAGGAGGGAAATAAAATACCGAAAATACAAAGCAATAAAATGTTTATATTTCTATTTTCGTCTCAACCTTAAACTTATAAAAAAAATCTCAGTCGCATTCCAAACACGACGTCTACCCATACCCCTGACCTACATTTCGTTACCATGTAGATTATGCTTCTTATTCACTACCATGTTTTTTCGATAACTCGAGGTAATCTAGTTACACAGATTGTGTCTCTTATACCTGATTATTCACAAGCTATGAAGTAATACGTTTGTTTGGTGGATGGTGGATCGAACCCTGACAGAGTCAGCGAGACACCCAAACTCCACTAACAACTAACCACCTCCCGCAAAGAAAGCTGTGTAAAGTTAAATTACTTAAAATAATATCTGAATTTACCTGTCTAATATTATCGCAAATTGATTTTTCTAATCCACTCATAATATAAGGGGCATTTTCTCTCTGCGTGTGTCACTGTGTATGTATGCCCGCCAGTCACACTTTTAAAAATAATAAATGCAATAAATACATTGCGAAATTTGTCTCATTTCGAAATATCAGAGATCTTAATAACATTTATAAATAATAAATTACCAACAAATAAAGTGGATGCCGTGACCGGAAATCGAAACCGAAACCATGAGATCTTCAGTTGGATGTTCTACGATCTGAGCTATTTAGATTTTATTATAAATAGATTTAAAAACATTACCGTAACAAAATAATTATAGATTTATAATTTATATCATGTTTCAAAACATATGTCTAAAATATATATATAGTGCGTCAACGTATAGTTTTTAAATAAATAATTTGTATAAATATTATATAAATCTAAAGATGCACCTTATATTATGAGTGGGTCTACCAACCTAACACAAATATGTGACCGGAGGGAGCATATATTTGCTAGTCTCTATTATAATTGGCCATGTTTTTTTGTCTGTCTGTTCGTGAATCATTTATAGGTTTTCAAACTACTGGTCAGAATGGTACCAAATTTGGCATAAGGCATCACGAAGATGCTAGGCGTGTCATAACGTTGCGACGACGGTAAACCCCTTGGTGTTACTAATAGAAAGAGCAATGCGCACTTATAGGCTCTAAAACTTTTAGGAAGAATTGCACAAAATTTGGCATGAAGCACCCTTGCCATACCAAGGGTATCGTGGTAATGTTACACTTCCATTAATCGATGGTTTTATACACACGTGTCGTGAATCCAGGTTCTTTTCGTCCGCTGCTAAACCCACTCGGGCACCGATGTTTACAAAATAGGTTTATTAAAAAAAATAGACAGTCACATAAAACATCAGAGCGACAGGCCACTTGTGTTCGCGTGAGAGAGATTGAGTGGGAAGGAGAAAGAGAGAGAGAGACAGTCAGACACACAGATAGATAGATAGATAGATAGATAGATAGATAGATAGATAGATAGATAGATATATCGTTTAGCTACATTTAGTCACGCTGTGCGCGTTTCTCCCCCATTGGGGACAGCACCCCGAGCACGCCTTTCTTTCTTGAAATCTCACCAGCTAAGAGACTGGAATCACGTGGCTTCATCGTGTTCCGCTGGAGTCATCTCTGACGTTTCCATGCTAAATACGCCCCTCGGTATGTAACAGTATATCAAAATTATACGACCGATGTAGTACGCTTATATACTACTTATAATAATAATACTACTATCACTAATAAACACTCATGCATCCAAAAGTAATTGGTACGATTTCTGACTAGTATAGTATGATAAAGGGTTACCAAAAATGCCACCCATCGAGTTGTTAATTAAACTCACTATCCTTTTTCAACCCAATTATATTTGGTACAAATAAACGCCAGTCTCTGCCTGACCTGTCCACTACGTTTCAACCAGGAACGTCCAACAGTCTTTGTTTTATCTCCGTTCAAGTAATTAACACACCCTTATACGACGCGAAAAAAATTGTTAATAACTGACACATCTCTCTTTTGTCACTGTCCTGCTTTCGGCTGTGATGGCGCTCTTCAAGAATAGCCTGGGGAGTTTTTCATAGACATTACGTTTGAGGTAACCGCTCGATAAAAAATCTGGGGTTTTAAATGAGTTTGAATCTAATACAAGATCGCGTGTCATACTGATGAGACGATAATCAAAGACTGTTGGACATTCAGGACTGAAACTTCGTGGACAAGGAAGGATATTGAGTGAAGTTTATTTGTACCAAATATGGCGGCATTGCGTAAAAGAATTGTGAATTTTATTAATGTTTTCATGGGTGGTATTTTTATGTTTCATCCTGCAATCCAACCCGATTTCTGCAATCCAACCATATTTGTTACAAATAAACCTCAACTGTAGTTTGTAACCGATACGGTTTTAACGGAACATTTTAAACTTATATATTGGTATTACGGTTATGCAACCTTGCGCCTGCTCACTACTTAGATGAATCATCGTATATTTGCAAGTAGAAGTGATGCTATCATGTATTAAGTAACGCATATAATAAAATTAGAAGGATACCCGTCCCACGAATAACTTTGCACCACTCTTATGTACCCGTACGAAGATTGAAATCAATATATAATGAGACTAAATCTTATGGCTACAATCCTTATTCCAAATTTTGACCAGAATCCATTACATGACTTTTATTCTAGAAAAGGTCTCAAATTTAAGACTTAAGCTTAAAGACGCATAAGAAGAAATTGAAATTCAGGGAATCTTGCATGGATCAAATTCATGGATCTAATTCATGGATCAAATCTTGCATGGATCAAATTCATGGTTCAATTTATGGATCAAATTCATGGATCAAATCCTGCATGGATCAAATTCATGTATTAAATTCATGGATCAAATTCAATGCTAATCGTATATATTTGACTTTTCAAACTGAAATTTGAAGAATATTTATTAATTGATGTCTAATACCTATTGGTAAATTGGGAGGTGACGCTTGCTAAGTGGTTAACGACACGAACTGACAACCTGGTTGTGCCAAGTTCGAATCCAGTGCGTTCCACAGAAACAGTTTCACTTAGGATGTTGGCAACCATCACGTGCCCCCCTCCCACTTGATTTCTTTCTAGAAAGAATTCCAACTAGAAAAGTATCGAAAAACAAACAAACAATAGAATCATCACACTATATGAATGAAGGAATTGTAAAATTTTCACAAAAATAAGATGTCGGAATTTTCACGAAGGGATTCCATCCCATTTTCCCCCATTTTTGGCACAAAACATAATTAAACTAAAAAATAGCCCACACTTGGACCCATTCACGCCTGGCAGCTGTGTTCCGAAATTCATGATGATTTATTATTTAGTGTATGTCAAATATAAGAACATATAAACATACTTAACTTTATCAAGATGGAGAATTTCACCGATATTCGAAATTCAGAGATATTCTTAGAACGGGCATCTATTGCTGTACCAACGCTACACATCGGACTATTAATGAAATGCTTTTCTCATGGCGATCTAATTCTTCTTCTTCTTCTTCTTCTTCTTCTTCTTCTTCTTCTTCTTCTTCTTCTTCTTCTTCTTCTTCTTCTTCTTCTTCTTCTTCTTCTTCTTGCCTTCTGCTTTTCTTTGCCTTAGTTCCTAGCAACAAGGGGGTTTCTGTAAACTTGGCACGATCATAGACTTTGTCCGGGTGAAGGCCGCTTTCACAAAGATTATTATAGAGGTTGTCTGTTAAACTCATCATCAGCTTTCCTCTTGGTCGCTTCCAGGTGACTTTAAATTCATAAGTGTCGGTGTCGTCGTCGACCCTAAACACATGTCTGAATTGTCTAAGCTGCCATTCTTTCACCTTTTCTTTGATCGGCGCGATGCAGTAGCACCTTCGGATATCGTCAATACAGACGTGGCCAAACAGTGTAACTTCCGAGATCCAGTGGCGCATTATAATTTCTATGACGGCGAATCTCGAAATATCATGGACTTTTGAATCCAAACTTTTTTTTAGAATCCTTAGGTACACAGTTCGTATACCAGTCTGAGGCTTTTTCTTTCACTCAATTTGTTAAATTGTCTTACTGCTCTTGATAGATCACATAACCTAAAGATAACATGCACATTGCAACCGGTAATTTCCTAGTTTACAGGTATTACGTTCAGATATGCTGATTAAAGTTGTAAATTCATTTACACGCTTACTTTGCGCAGCAAGAATCAGGTCAATGTGTTAATGTTTCATTTGACACTGGAATGACCTTACACCGTGTTAAGATAAACCTATTGCAACTATAAAAGTTGCAATAGGTTTATCTTAGACTTATCTTTTCATTTGATTAATAATTACGCAGATTGTCAAGCACAAAATCTGTTATTTGCATAAAACTATGTACTTGCATTTTAACGAGTGAGGTTTTGTTTAGGACTTATTTTTCTGTGAGACTTGCAGAGTGTCTTAATAATAACCGAAAAATATCAAGAAAATAGACCAAATTTCACTTTGAAATTATCCATTGTTTGCAAATTGCATATTGCACATTGCACATTGCACATTGCACATTGCATATTGTACATCGCACATTGTATATTGCACATTGTACATTGCATATTGCGCATTGCACATTGCACATTGCATATTAACATTGCATATTGTACATTGCACATTGTACATTGCACATTGTACATTGCACATTGTATATTGCACACTGCACATTGCACATTGCATATTGCATATTGTACATTGCACATTGCATAGTGCACATTGCCCATTGCACATTGCATATTGCACATTGTACATTGCTCTTGCAGATTAATGTTCTTTTTTTATAATTTTCTTGATACAGCAGGTACATAATATGAATGTAAGATATATCATTAAAAACATCACGATTTCATGTCAAAATCAAGCAAATTTAGTCACTTTTTAGGTGAAATAGTTTTTCTACATTTAAGGTACAGGATGACTCTTCTCACCCAACGTGCAATCCATGAATGATTAAGAACATTAATAGTACTTTCTGCTCTAATTGTGACTTAAGTTAAGGCATGGCTTGTCCACCGAGATTTTGTGATGAATGTCCAACTGTCTTTGTTTTATCGCCGTTTTTTGCTATAATGACCCTCTTCTTTTCAGGAATATACTAGCAATTGTTTTTTTTAAACATGCGACTTGGAGAAATGAAGTTTATTTGTACCAAGACAGATTTCTAAATTTTTATTTACGGTGTAAAATTGCCCATTTATACATTATTGATCACTTTTAGTCAATATAACATTTATAGTAATGTATAGTAATGACACGACAAAAGTTATTGTCATTCCTTTGCGGAATATTTGAATTTCCGATTATTTTCGATGGTTTGAGCCCGCCTCACCCGTAAAAAGAAATAACGACCCCTAAACTTGTCACCGCTTCAAAAAAATGTAAATTAAATGTGTTCCTGAGTCTAACCCATGAATTGAGTTTTATTCGCAGCATCAGTGAAGCATTTTAATAGCATTATTTTTACCATCTTTTACTTCTTTTATATCGAAAACTCTGACACTATTGTGCTGAACATGATTTTGGCGAACATGCCCCATTCCATTCAGAAATATTCTGGCAATTGTTTTCATAGATATTATCTTTGAGATAAACTCACAGATAATCATCTCGAAGTAAAAGTCCGGTGAGTATGAAGCGCATTCAGAATCACAGCCCTACTGATAAGACGATCACCAAAGTGTCCCCGCATATCATTGAACAAAACAAAAACTGTTAGAGATTCATGAATGTAACTTCATGGACAAGTCAGGCGTAGACTAAAGTTTATTTGTACGAAAAATTGTTGAATTGCAGAACGGATTGTGAATTTTTTTAGTGATTTAATGGGTGATATTTTTGGGAGTTATATTGTAAGAAAAACTGACTATGGAAAATGTAATCATGAGGTTTGCGGTGATTGAAACTGTTAGTAAGATTGACCCCCAACACTGAAACTTCCTGAGTTTAATCTATGAATTGAGTTTAATTCGCAGCATAATTGAAGCATTTAAGTATCATTATTATTTTACCATCGATTCATGTCTGACATGTCGGCGTATATTGCTAAATGTCAATAATTCTAATACTCTTCTCCTGGCCCTGATTTTGGATATCAGGACCCTCTTCCGTTCATGAATATTGTTTTAATTATCTTTGAGATCAACCCACAGATAATCATCTTGAAGTTAAGGTTTGAGTATGAAGCCCATTCAGGATCACACCTCATGCTGATAATACGATCATCAAAGTGTCCCTCCATATCATTGAACGGCGATACAACAAAGATTGTCGGACATTCATAGCTGAAAATTGGTGGACAAGACAGTCATAGATTGACGTTTGTTTGAACTAAATATTGTTGGATTGCGGATTTTGTTAACAATTCTATGAGGGGCATTTTTAGCAGTCAATGGGAAACTGGCTATGGAAAATGTAATCTTTAGATTCGCGGTGCTTGAAACTGTTAATAAGATTAAACCACAATACGGCCTCTCTGAAACTCGGAAAATTCCGTTTATTAACTAACTAAATGTTATTTTTTAGTCTACTAGTCTGTATTGTTGTTAAATGATTGGATCTAGAATTGTCCCTAAAACTAAAACGATTTTTGTTATTTTTCTTGCAAAACAAGTATCTATCTCTAGAAAACATTAGCGTAGACCGACGGTATAATGCTTTGATAAGCTTCTAGGACTGACCTTAACTTCAGGCTTGAAATGGAAGACTTACATCAAATCCGTTGCCAAGGTCGCTGGAAAAATGGTTCGACCATTCTACCGCTCCAGAACGTATCTCACGCTTGACGCCATCCTCTACTTTTATAAGGGTCAAATACGTCCTAAAATGGATTACTGTTGCCACATCTGGGGAGGTGCCGCTCAGAGCACCTTTTTCTGCCTTGCCCGACTACAACACCGACTTTGAAATATAGTAGGGAATGTCCCCTTCTCTTCACTACGACCACTTTCACAAAGAACAGATGTTGCTAGTCTTTCTTTGCTCTATCGTTATTTTACTGGTAAATGCTCGACTCGGCTCCAATCTATGCCCCCTTTTAATAACCACAACAAAAACTCGTCAAGCTACAACCACTGTAAATTTCCCTTTCTCTCTCTGTGTACCTAAAAATAAACGGAGCTTTCATCAACAGAGTTTCGTTCCTTGAACTACCCATCTGTGGAAGACAATAGCGCGACTTCCTAGCTGAATACGACATAGTCGCTTTTAAGTCAAATATAAATAAATTCTTGTTTAGCCGTCCTTTTAAATAATCAAATTCTGCCCAATTTCAGCCATCGCTACCCAGGTTGGTTCTTGGCCTTTTGGCTAAGATCAAAGTGTAGTATCTGTTCCGATGGATACTGCACCCCATAGACTGGTATTTTCTTGGCCTTCGGGTCTTGATTTACGCCGGTCTATGGGTCTGTCCTGTGCAGTTCTAGGAGGTCCACCCTCCCAGGCTTTGCCTCCCCTCTTTGGGGAGGAGTAAGTTTATTGCTTACTGCCTGAGGCGCCCCTACCGGGGAATACCGATGGGGCTGCCCAGGCAATTTTTAAACCCCACTTTCCCGACCCGACCTTGGGTCACATCTTACTTGTGGGAGTAGGATAAAAACTGGCCTTGTGCCTAACTCCTGGAGAGGAGTAAATCAATACCCATCATCACGGTGTTGTCTCACAGCCCACCTGACAAACTCATTTACCCTTTTCCCTGAGTGGCTTTTTGGTCTTAATAAGTTGTGACTCTGTAGATAAAACAATTTTGTTTTTTCTGAAACTGCAACTAATGTTTAATATGATAAGATGCATGTCAAACAAACTGGGCGAAATTTCTTGCCTCAGTATTTTTTTAAACAAGAAAAAAGTGTAAACAATAGCTTCAAGTGCGTCATACGAGCACCAAAGCGAAATACGACACAATGATAGTCACGTGGGCGTATTCCAGTAATAGTTAGCCTTCACCAATGTTAAGGTCATCGCCGATAAGCAAAAATAAAGTCGTTTGTTTCGTTAAAACAGGGCTTATTTTCTTCGGAAATTTTCACACGCTTTCGTTGCATTTCTCGGTTTTTACTCTGGATAACGCAGTTAGCAACAATAGCAAGTAAGTAATATTTAACTTATATCTTTCAATTAGTAATTATTAAATTTTAATATTAACATTTACAAATTTACGTGACAATTTGATTGAAAGTGAAACTAAGTACACGTAAGAAAATAAACTCGTTTATTTTTTTAAATATACTTTTTTCACTATCATTCTGTACAGTAAGTAATATAAAATCTACGAGCGGGGACATGTGGAAATTCCACGGTGTCTTTTACATCAATATTAATAATTTACTGTTAATAATAATATTCGTTTTGAAATAATGTCAGTCACGAGCCACTCTCTGCATGTTTAAATCATCATGCAAAATTGCATGTGCAGAATCTTTACTCACTCCGACCTTTTGGAACGACGATCTTCCATCACCAAATTTCGCACCCTCTCAACAACAGCCGTACTCCGAGCAGTTTGGGATCTGCTAGAACGTTGGTCACTCTCCGCTGATGTGCGGTCATTTTTTAATCGGTTGAACCACTCCTTAATTTGTGTCTTCGTTCACTGTGTAGAGTAGTGCCGCCCTATCGTCTATATTTCGCACGAAAAAAATAAAGGCCGAATACTTTTTAAACAGGCCTCGTATATATATATATATATATATATATATATATATATATATATATATATATATATATATATATATATATATAATTATTAATGACAATATATGTGTTACCATATACTATAAGTACCTTTTTTTACTTTGCAGTCTCTTAAAAAATAGCTCGATGATTGTCAATCAGTAACAACAGAGCATATATAAGTCAAGCTCATTTTATATTCCAATAACCATGTTTTTATTTTATTTAAAAATTTTTTTTTTCAGATTTCCAAAAAAACATAACATTTCTGTGAGATGTAATTTTTACTATTTTAAGAAATATTATTGAATTTAAATTCATACATGTCCACACAACTTTTAGGATCTACTAGCTCTAAAATGAAAAAAAAATCAAAATGGCGTTCCTCCACATGTAAGTTTGCTTTTTTCCTCGTTTTTTATTTGGTTTCACCAAAAAATGAACCACTGTATAGTGTATGTTTTCTACAAGACACTTTAATTCAAAAACTTTTTACTCTTTGTGAATTTTTCTAATGATTTTGTAGTGTTGCAGAGACGATATGGACTTAAACATGTTGTTTGGCTCACGACATATGAAACGGACCGTAAAAATACATCTCAAAGAAATGTTATGTCTTTTAGAAATGTGAAAAATAAAAATAAAAATAAATCTAATAAAATAAAAATATGGTTATTGGAATATAAAATGAACTTGACATATATATATATATATATATATATATATATATATATATATATATATATATATAACAACTATTTGTTTTGTTTATTATCTACGTACGTATACGTTTCGTCCTTTAAAATCGGGACTAACAGCATAGAGATATGACTATTCACTACTCGTCATGCGATTCGAAACTCCGGATTCCCGAAATCCCGACATCTAGAACCACTCGGGCAACGTTGAATAGTGAATAAAAAACGATAATTTAAATACTTTATTCGGCGGCTTGCCGCTATAAAAGCGTTCGACTTAATAAAATGAACGATGCATTTTTAGCTAACGACGTCATGCTGTGTTAATACTACACTTACAGTGCCCATCTAAACGGGTTTTCTAGGAGCTCCACTTAATAAATATTTGTTTTGTTTATTATCTATGTACGTGTACGTTTCGTCCTTTATGATCGGGACTCATCAGCATAGAGATATGACTAATCACTACTGGTCATGCGATTCGAAACCCCGGATTCTGAGTATTTTACAACTCAAATCCCGACACTAATATATATAAATTTAAATATTTTTGGGTATTATGCAACTGCGGTCGCATTTCGATGGTAATACCTCCTCGGAGCTAAAAGGGATAAAAAAAATGAATTCAAACAATGGATAGATAAGAAAAACAAACTAGAAATAAGGACCAAAAACCAAAAACAACAACAGTATCACAACGGGTTACATACCACGCCATCAAATCAACGACTGAACAAGGTTGTTCAGCCCGAGTCAATTAAAATCGTCTGGAAGTTTACTGCCCGCATAAAAAGGATAAGGTTCAAGGAACAACATTTCGACAGAAAAAAGGGGGGGGGCAATTTATCATTGTGCATCATTGGAGAAATCTCGTTTACTTAGGTTTCTTTTTCTTTTTTCCTTATTTAGATAGATAGCTTTTTAGCTGATTTAAAAGAAGTTCATACCAAGGACTACTGTTGGTATGAACTACTATGCATACATTTCTCTTTTTTTCTCTCTCTTTCACTCTCTTTCCCTTTCTCTCTCTCTCTCTATATATATATACATATACATATATATATATATATATATATATATATATATATATATATATATATATATATATATATATATATATATATATATATATTTTTAAAATTTATTTCATACGTACATAAAAGTAATCCATGGACACGCGTTTCTGGCTCACAGCCGTCATCAGCATGGCTAACTTAGACAGAGATGTGACCATCGATATTGATGTCTATAGTCCAGCGTTCTATCACTGGACCAAGACAGTTTGTCTTGAAATATGTACGATTTTTTATCAACTTAAATATTTAATGTATTTTTATGTAATTATTTTTTATTGGTAATTGTAGCGTTCGTTGTTATTTTGCTTACTATTATTTGGATTGTCTCACTTTCCTAAGTGATTAAGATACAGAAATAATGCAAATAATTACATAACAATGCATTAAATATTGGAACAAAGATTTAGTTGAATAAATATCCGCTGTCTTCCATAATCACACACACACACACATATATATATATATATATATATAATTATTTATAAATAATGTTTTCAAATTAAGTCATAAATGTTATATATATATATATATATATATATATATATATATATATATATATATATACAGCTAACATGCTAAGCTTGTAATTTGATAACTATGTTACGTACTAGCTTGGCGAATTATTAACGAGTGCATGTGCAACAAACAAGAAGTACGATCATCCTATCTTAAAAGGTCATATATGCGCCTCTCACTAGGAGGTCTTACACTAGTATATATATATATATATATATATTTATATATATATATATATATATATATATATATATATATATATATATATATATATATATATATATATATATAACTTCATTGTTACGGTACTTACCTTACAGACTACATAAACTCTTTCACCTCACTATAAATACCGCGAGCACATGCCTCTCGGTGTTCCAACTACCCCAGTCTAATGCTGACAGTCAGAAAGACAGACGTTCAAGCACTCTGTTATACTTTCTTCAATATACTTTTTTTCACTTAATCTCGAGATCGTGTCTTCTTTTCGAACCCCTTACAGGTTCACACATTGGCGACCAGGAACATTAAGGGGATTTTATTTGATAATCTTAAAAAAGACGAACATTGAGAGACCAACGGTGAAATTATCCGACAACCTCTAAAGTTCTTGAAATAAGCTTAAACAGCGGACCAAGAGGAAAAATTCCGTAGTTGGATTTTATTTCATCCAAAGTGATTTTCCTCTTTATTTTTCGTACGAAAAATCAACCCATTTTCTCTCCAAGAAAAAAGTTAATGATTTCATTATTTATATTCTAAACACTGTGTTAAGTTTTAACAAGAACATTATTATTCTTTCTCTCTAAAAGAAAACGAAGTACCACCACCGAAATTATAAACCATATTCTTATTGTTGACTAAAGTGCTTACAGTAAAAATTACTCTTACGTTAAAAACTTACTCCAGCAAAGTGATTTTTTTTGTCGATAAAAAGGTTAATAGATTTTCGTTTTCTCTTTTACAACTAATATTACGTTATCAGCGTAATATATAAAAGAAAAACCTTTCTAAACGCCGTATTATATAAAGACACATCTAAACATGGAAGATTTCAAATACAATTGGAAGAACTCGCTAAATACCAAATGCAACAACAACTATAAAACGAAGAATATCAAATGCAACAACAACTATAAAACGAAGAATACCAAATGCAACAACAACTATAAAACGAAGAATACCAAATGCAACAACAACTATAAAACGAAGAATACCAAATGCAACAACAACTATAAAACGAAGAATACCAAATGCAACAACAACTATAAAACGAAGAATACCAAATGCAACAACAACTATAAAACGAAGAATACCAAATGCAACAACAACTATAAAACGAAGAATACCAAATGCAACAACAACTATAAAACGAAGAATACCAAATGCAACAACAACTATAAAACGAAGAATACCAAATGCAACAACAACTATAAAACGAAGAATACCAAATGCAACAACAACTATAAAACGAAGAATACCAAATGCAACAACAACTATAAAACGAAGAATATCAAATGCAACAACAACTATAAAACGAAGAATACCAAATGCAACAACAACTATAAAACGAAGAATACCAAATGCAACAACAACTATAAAACGAAGAATACCAAAATGCAACAACAATTAAAAAAACGAAAAAAGGTTTCAAAAACTTCTACTGAAACAAAATGAAAAAATCGAAGAGAGGCAGCAAAAGTTTGAAGACTTATTACTACAAACAATGCCGAATACGAGAACGAAAATGCTTTTCCTCAAAATGCCATTTCGAGTGCAATCGATGATTTCACTTATTTCCCAGACGAGGATAAAACCTTCTCTTTATATTTAAGAAGGTATGAGGATTTATACAGAATAGATTGTGAAAATTGGGCAGACTTAAAAAAAAGTTCGCCTACTGCTCCGAACATACTAAATACGTGAACTATATTTTACCCCGAAAAACCAGTGACTTGACTTTTTCTGAAGCTGTTAAACTTTTAACAGAATTATTTAGCTCTAAAACTTCCATGTTCCACAAAAATTGGAAGTGCATAAACTCAATTAGAAAAGACAGATAAAACAACTCGACTTTTGCGTCAATCGTTAATAAACACTATGACGATTTCAAATTGCCGAACTTAGCGCAGATAACTTTAAATGCTATACATCCGTGAAAGGACTTGTATCAGTCAAAGACGCAGAAAAAAGATGGCAAGTCCTAAACAAGTAGGAAAGTGAGTCAAATTCGACATTACCGAAAATAGCCGAAGTCTTCCAGAGGTTTTTAAGTGTTAAAAAGATTCTACAGATATTGAATAGTTGGGTATTGTTCACATAAGAAATATATGTAAAAAATCACATTTCAACTCTCGTTCAAAAACAAGTCAAAACAAAAATAGAGTTTATTCTCACGCGCCTACAAAAACAAGCGACCCCAATAAAAACAGCAAAAATGACCTTCTAGCCCCTGTTTCCGTTGTGGATGCCTTTATTGGGGTATGGATTGCCCATACCGTTTTAAAACCTGTCTAACTTGTAGTAAAATAGAACACAAGAGAACATGGAAGAACGAATAAAGAAAATTACAGTCGGGTTGAATCCACAAACACTAACGAACAAGACGGCATAAATATATGAAATTACGTCAGGTAAAAATCCTGAATCAAAATGTCAAGTTACAACTAGACTCTGGTTCAGACGTGTCGATAATAAACCTGCATATATGGAAAAGGTTGGATAAACTAACCATGCTAAAACCCAACAAAATAGCCAGAACGGTGACACGTGAAAAAATTAAATTTGAGGGTGAAATTATTACCAATGATATTTTAACAGAATTAGCAAAACATTGAAAATGTTCGTATTAAAACACACACAAATAATTTATTGGGAACAGACTGGATTCAACAGTTCACTCTATGAGATATATTAATCTACACTTTTTGTCAGAAAATAGAATATCTGACGAGCGAGTCAGAAAAACTAAATAAGGAATTGAAAAAAAAAAGAAGCTTTCCCGAAGTTTTTTTCTGGCGGACAAGGTCGATGTAAAAATGTTTGCAAAATTTGAACTGAAATAGAACATTTAACCTACTTTAAAAAAGGATGTGCCTTTCGCCTAAACGAGGAATTAGACAGATTAATAATGGTAGGCATTTTATCTAAAGTGGATTATATGTAACGGAGAGCGGCCGACTGACGTAAATGCAGACACTTGTCGGCGCCGTTCAAAGAGGCAGCGTATGGTATGCTGTGTGTGGGGCGAACCCGAAAACGCTCGTTGACGACAAAAAAGAAAGAGGAGTGGGAGGAGAAAGGCATCAGAAAGGCAAATAAGGTTTTTATTTGAAGATCCGGACCGCGGCGCCGAGAGAGAGATTTATGCAGATTAAGTTGGTTTGCATGCGTGGCATTTTTTTTTAATAAGGGAAGGAAAATGAAAATTCGTCGAAAGATGTGGAAATCGTTCTGAACGTGAGATCGTAAAGCGAACGAAAGGAGAGAATAGTGCTGGATTTTTTATGTTGGACTAAACGACGTTTTCTTTTTACACTGGAGAGATATATTAACATTCATTTGGACTTGTTTTTTGCGACACATCTGTTTAACTGTTCCGATACTATTTCTTTATTTTATCTACAGTATAGCCAACAGGCAGCACCTACTGTCTATGTAAAAAAGTCAAAGAAATCCGCGTGTGTTTCGATTTTTTGACAGGACGAAATGCAACACTCAAGGAGGCAAATCTTTCTAAAAAATCAACTTTAGCGATGCTTACCCTCGAACACCTGTTAAAGAAAGAAGGTTCAAAGTTACTATGTATAAACACGCATATCCGATTATATAAGTTTCAAAGGCTTACTTTCGGGGCAAGGGTGCCAGCAGTTTTCAAGCAAGTTATGAATACTATGTTGGACGAACTTGATTTCACAGTCGCGTACCTAGACGATATTTTAATACATAGTAAAAATATGGAACAACAAAGCGAACACGTTCAGAAAGTGTTTTCACAAACACAGGATCACGCCCAATGTTAACACACCATCCTCATTATCTCCTGAAGAAATAATGTTTGCGCGTAAAGTAAGATCCGTTTTCGAAAAATTTCTGCCAAAAGAAACTAAACCAAGACGAACCTCTATTGTACCTAACAAACGCTACATTCCATGAGAAAAAACAATGATTTTTCAAGATGTTTAGAAATAACACATCTTTCTTGAAACTTGGTACGACAGAAAAAAGAATTGGAAATATGGTTTACATAATCCAGGCCCTCAGTTCTCTCATAAGAGACACCGTAATCAAATTAGGAAACGACTGTCGGATGACACCGACAACACTCCCTAGGAATAAGAAGTTATGGATAACATATACGATAGTTTCGACATATATATATATATATATATATATATATATATATATATATATATATATATATATATATATATATACTCACAGCAGCTCCAGAACAGCGACAATCTAAAAGGAAACCGAAGTATCCAGATCTTATTGTTATCAATTCAAAAAGAAAACGATACTGATACTCTTACAGAGGTATTGTTTGAGAGGGGTGTAAGGGTTACATACCTTACGGACTACATGAACTCTTCCCGCTATTGGAACTACCCTAGTCTAATACTGTCAGTCAGACAGACGGTCAACCATTCTCTTTATATGCTGTGTTTATACTTTCTTCAATATACTTTGTTTCACTTAATCCCAAGTTCGTGTCTTCTTTTCGAACCCCTTACAGGGCCACAACAGTAACGAAATGTTACATTGACAACACGATGCATATCACGATATGTAATTTAGGATATATGCCTCATAATACCAGTTTTATAGAAATTAATTCTAGAGCAATGAACTGTTAAAAGTGTATATAGTGTAGACTGGATATAGTTGGAATGACAGCTTGGTTGAAACATAGACACCGTTAACGCAATGGTAGAACTGATAACAACAGCTGAATTTTGGTTAATGACGTAGTTATAATATTTACAATATTACAAAGAGAAATACATATATTATGAAATGATTAGAACATATTTTCATATGACAAAAAAGATGTATTCATTTCATATGACGTTTCAGTACATCTTCTACTTATGTGGTAATATAGTGCCATTCTGTGTGGCGTTGATGCCACCTAGAGTCCAATCCTGCGTCTCGGCACGGCGTCACAAGACATGGACGTTGATCGTAACATTTCGCTTTCGAAGCAGTGGTTGTCATGGTCTGGAGCCCACGTTGTATCTAGATCCCGAAAAGGGGGATATTGGGTCGCATTATGCATTAGTAATTAATTCTCTGCAGATAATTAATTATTTGGACTTCGAGACGAGAAATCATTGCAGTTGAAAATGGACCTCTATTAAAACAGTATTCATTTTCTTACTGCATTTCTGAAATCAACAAATTGTGGATGCTCTTAAAAGCGCGCCCGTGTTTCGTGATAATTAAAAGAAACAACCTCTCAAATCGTTTGAGCTAATAAGCGCGTTTCTCTTCTGTGACCATTCATAAACGAAACTGCTTTTTCTTTCTCGTGAAAGAGAGATAGAACAAAAGTCACCCCATATAATAAAGTGATAGTCTATTTTTCGAAGTTTTGCAACTATAGCTTCTAATATAGAAAAACCAATGTTTGATTTCAAATAGCTAATTTTTCATTATTTTAGCCGTGTGTCATGTTATTTACAACGATACAATATACTTCGATTATCTTTCTTATTAAATATACTTTATCATGCTCGCAATATTTTTCAGAACATAACCATCTTTGTTATAAGCAGCAAAAGTACCTTACATTGGCGGCATCTTTGTTTTCAGCTACAAATGAAACTACTAATAGTAAATACCACTAACAAAAAACTTTTCATTTATGGATGAATAACAGTTAAATCATTATATATTTTTCAGATATGCAGACGTCAAAAGAAAAAGGTGTTTTCCTATCGGAGAAAGCATTAGAAATGGATAAGGTAAGAAAATTGACAGGATGAAAGAAAAAAAAACAGAAAATAGAAAGAAGAGAGGAGGACAGTATAATTAGAGGTAAATTGATTTCTGATGACCTACGAGGGATTAATGTGAATTTATATAACTGTCTAAAATGTTTAATCTGTTGGTGAGAACGTTTATTTCAAAGTAAAAACGGTGAAAGACGTGCCAGAAAAAGAGTAATATCTCGTCCTCAATTCTGCTAGTGTGTTGAACGTGATTACAGACTCTCGCGTAGGAAAGCTGTTTCTCTAAACAGATTCAAGGGAGATAATATAGATAGTTCTAATCCAACATCACGCACCCCTAAAAAGTTTGACAAAACTGAAACGAATTATGTCTAGTAAGATTTGAAAAAAAAAAACAGACAAAACATGTAGGTAAAATGATAAAAGTACATATATAAAGGGTCTTCAAAATGTAGGTAAAAATGATAAAAGTACATATATAAAGGGTCTTCAAAATGTCTTCATCTATTTAATTTGTTTTAATAAAAGCAAAACTCTATTTCTGATAAATAGCTAAACTTATGCACTGAAAGAGAAATAGAAATAAAAAAAATATTTTTCGACATTTCTGCATTTTTCTTACGACATTTTTTGAGATTATCCTATATCTCAGCAGAGCCACTATTCGCCCATGCATTGAGTATTATTGTAACATCTGGGTTGGTGCACGATCCACTAGTCTCTTCCTCGTAGACAAGATCCAAAAAGAGTATCTAATTTAATAGACCCCTCACCTACCTGAGAGTTCGCCATTCAAACTGCGTGGGCTAACATTCTACAGATAAATATCTTGAAACAAATATATAGAATACATAGCCAAGGCTGCTGCAAAGAAGGTGGTATCTCTCTACCGAGCTTGAAAACTTCTCACACCTGCTAGTATCCCATATCTCTACAAAACAACTATTCGCCCATGCATGGAGTATTATTGTCACATCGTGGCTGGTGCACCAAACGCTAGGCTCTTTATCTTTTACAGGGACCCCAAAATAGTCTCTAATTTAATAGGCCCCTCAATATCAAGCATGCTCCAACCCCTGCCTCAATGCCGCAATGCTGCATCTTAGTGCTTGTTTTACAAGTACTTCAATGGAATGTGTTCTGATGAACTTGCTGCTCTGCTGCCCCCACCCCCTCGACTTAAATACATTCGACCAACCCGACAATCAGCTAAATCCCATCCATTCACTGTGGAGGTCCCCAGATGCCAAATAGCCTTCTACTGCAATAGCTTGTTTCCTAGAGCTACCGGTATTTAGACCCCTCCTGCTCGCTGTTTCCCCGACTGTACCGACATGCAGTAATTTCAAACTGATGTAAACAAGCACATCGCTGCACATCTCTCTATTTAGGATGACCCCATACACTTTCACCCTTATTCTCAGTAGCCTTTTACGTCTACAGTGGTAATTTGCCTTGTTTGGGGTGAACTTAGTTAGACAAAATTGAGAGACATTAGGTTGAATAATACATTGTATATATATATATATATTTTATGTGGATACATGAAGTACTAATATATATATATATATATATATATATATATATATATATATATATATATATAGTTTATTGTGTATAAGTTTTGTTATCATCACAAATACAGATTTGATTTTATTAAAATCTTTAAATAGGTGAGTACTTTTTGAAGACCATTTATTTATGTGAAAACAGTTCTGTTCGAAACAAAGTTACGAAATAAAGAAACAAGGATAACATTGCTTTAGAAAAGTAACATTTAAAAAGTCACATAATGTTGAGAAAATGTATTCGTTTCGCTTTTTCTTTTACTGATGCCACCATTGTTAATGTCTTAAAAAATTTCTGGAAGAGTCTGTTTGTGGTCAGTTGTAAAGATTCTTGTTTTTCTATGTCTATTTCTTTAGCCGAAGAGCAGGTGCCGTACTTTTGTTCATTCCCGCTTTCCTGAGTTTGGTCTGTGCTATTGTCGTACCTAGAATGAGACAAGTTACTTACCTGTTTTTGGTCTGTGATCTTCTTGTTCCTGAAATTAAGAGAGTGAACATTCGCAGGATGCCAACCAGGTCTCCCATATTCGCCAACGATGGAAAAATCTGCCGATAATGCCACTCAAATATATCTTCTGACTCCTAGGGCTTATATCTGGGTTATAGACATTTTTCATGGTTTGGTGTTTGTGGCAACATTAGGTTATTATGTAGATTTAAACATATTTTGGTGTATTTAGCAACATCAGGCTCAGTCATAAATTACCTGTAGTCCTGTCATAGAGATAGTGCTTCTTTTCCTTTTTTCGAGAAACAAGGCGCGCTATCACACATGTATCTAGCGACAATTACAATAGACAAGGCAGTTACCAAAAAATGTATATATTAATTATCTACTTAGTATAAGTTCTTTAAACCCCTCCCCTTGAAGCGTAGGGTCAGAGTGAAGACTTTGTATTATATTTAACTAAATATGCTTTTAAAATTTATACTTTGGTATAGGAATTTAAGGGATCTTTCGAGAATGAAATTCAAATAGGAAGAAGTTACTAGTTTACCAGTTCAATTTAGTTTTTTTAATATGTCGTGTATCGTCTTCAACTGCGCCCTTTCTAAACTACGAAGTGATAACACTTAACTTTTTTCGTAACTTTTTAATTTAAACTTTTCCAGTTACTTTCCATTCGAGTGCACATTTAAGAACAACAACAAATTAAAAAAATCAAATGAAACACAATCACAGATTCCAAAGTATGAAGTTGCATTTTGAATGAACATTATTATTATTATTATTATTATTATTATTATTATTATTATTATTATTATTATTATTATTATTATTATTGTTGTTGTTGTTGCTATTGTTTCTTACTAGGAGTTCTCACACAGGCCATAATCAGTGATTGCTCATTGATAATAACCGGCGGTGTTCCCTGGAGTCTGACTGACAAGAAATCTCCCAAGATTTTCAGTGCTCGTGTGACATTATAGTTCTTTTTTTTTTTAATATATCATATTTTAACGATGCTTTGCAACTCTTATTCTATATATTTTTATAGATTGTAATGTCGCAGGCCCGGGGTCGGCGTTTCTCGAAGCACCACCAAAAATCCAAACAACACGAAACTCACTGCGGAAGTTACAAACGTCGGCCGGGCCTCTTAGTAAATTTAACGTTCATTTAAATGCAGAATAATTAACAGAGTTTTATCTCCACATTTTAACAATAGTTCCTAAGCCTTTAAACTGGCTTTAAACTTATAATGTCCTTAACATGTTTTAAATCGTTCTTACGTTTTAAATCAATATTTAAGTTACCTTACAGATTTTAGCTTCACTGTTGGTCGTGGGTTTGCTTGCACACCCATCTCTGTTGCTGGCTCGTGATCGTAGTTGCGTACCTGTCTTGTGGGAAAACTCTGTTTTTATGCACGGGAGACAAAAACGCTCGAAGGCAAGACTTTTGAGAGAGATTCTATTCTTTTATTTCACACTTCAATCGGAGAGATTCCCACTCGTCGGTTCCTTCATTCACACTCTCTTTTTACTTTCGTACTGTTTGTGGGATGTGACGGATGCAATCAGCTATATTCTTGTCCTGCCCTTGGGATCTTGCTCTGCATCTGAGCCCATAGCTGGCGATGTCACCCGGACTCTATGCATTGCAGAACTCAGTTTATGGACGTGTGTCCATCTCGCGCCTCCATGGTGAACTGTCTAGAAAGCTAATTTCTCACCACGGATCTGTGACGTCAGAGCCCTTTGACCCTTCAACCAATGTCATAACAGAAATCAATATCGCTTTTGTGTCTAACCTTTTTGATCCGAGTTTTTCATCTCTGCCAACTCACATCAAGTGTGTTATGATTCTCAGAATGAATCACCGTGGGAACATTTTTGTTTGTCCCAAATTATATATGCACCTATTTGGCACTCCATCCTATTTCTTTCACTTAGTTCATAATCAATACTAGCTAACTTTACACGTTTTCAGAATACAGGGTCCCTCGTAATATAACACTCACCACCTCTTTCGATAAGAATTGCCAGTTATTTGCGTTATCGCAAAAGCCGTTTACCATTAATTTATCATTGTCTATTGGCCTTTTCTGGGATTTAGGTGACAATAAGCTTCCCCAAGGTCCTAGTATTCTCCTCACTCTCCTAGTAGAGGTCTGGTAAGTACCCCCTCTGTATATTCATCTTTCTTGGATTTCACGACTATTCTATGAAGTATCACCTGACTGAGTGGTCTTTGCACTGCAGAATTTGTCTTAATGCTGATCACACTATTATAACCCTGAACTTTCAACCCCAAGCTGATTAGCCGTTGCTCAAAATTACTCGATACTACAAACGGGCTGATTGGAAATCAGAGATCACATCAGAGACGCCCCATACAATAAAATCTTTTCTCCCCTTGCCGAACAGTATGCAAATGAGACAACAGAGTAGGTCAAGGTAGGAATTGAAGCACATCTTCCCGCGCGGAAATTCTTTAGCAAGCCATAACCCTTACAATGGTTCACATCAACCTATGCAGCTACTATTATGTATAAGCAGAAAACATTCCGCCAGTATAAGTGTTATAAGTCGGATGCAAATAGGCAAACATTTATATAAGCTAAAATCAATGCAATAGTGAAATAGCCACAGCTAATAGAAGATATACTGAGATGACCAGTAAACGCTTTGAGTCTCAGAAATTAGGAACTCATGATTTCTGGCAAATCTATAATAGTCTGCTGAATAATTGGCAATCAACAATTCTCCAGCTATCAAACTAACATGAAGTCGATTGCACGGCATATGATAAGGCTGAACTGCTTCCCAAACAGTTTGCATTGAACTCTACCTTAGACTTCAAAACTCACACCTTCTCAAACTTTCCGCTGCTGACTGAAGCCTCACTTCACGATTTGGTTATCACCTTTTCCAAAGTCCGATATATCATAAAAACACATTGACATCGTGTGGGTCTGATCTTATCCCTGCCATAGTCATAAAGGAATTCTCCGTTGAGTTGGCCCTGTCCTCTCCAAACTCTACAACAAATGCCTTGCCGAATCCGGCTTCCCTGACAGTTGGAAAATTCTCTATGTGGCATCAGATTTCAATAATTCTGGTAGAACTGACCCGCAAAATAATTGCCCCATCAGTCTCCTTCCACTCTTTGCTAAAGTCTTTATATCATTAATCAAAATAGCGATAGTCCACCACCTCATTAAAGCTACACTTCTTTCTAACAAACAGTATGGATATAGGTGAGCCCGTTCTACTGATGATATCCTAACAGTCATTTCGGAAAGCATTTATCATACATTGAATAAAGCTGGTGAAGGTAGGGTGATAGCGCTTGATATATCCAAGGCTTTTGACAGGGTTTGGCATGATGGTCTTTTCATGATAATTAAGTCGTACGATATTACTGGACAGATATTTAGTATAATCAGATTCTTTTTAGTCGAAAGAAAGATCCAGATCGTACCCGATGGTCGTACATCTAAAGAACATGACAACAATACGGATGTGCACCAGGACTCGATCCTTAGACCGTAACATATCTTGGAACAAATATATAGAATACAGAGCCAAGGCTGCTGCAAGAAAGGTGGGATTCCTCTACCGAGCTAGAAAACTTCTCACATCTGCCAGTATTCTATATCTAAACAGAGCAACCATTCGCCCATGCATGGAGTATTATAGTCATATCTGGCCTGGTGCACCAAACGCTAGTCTCTCCCTGTTGAACAGGGCCATCAAAAGAATCTCTAATCTAATAGGCCCCTCAATATCAATCATACACCATCAGCTGTCGCATCATCTCAATGTTGCATCCCTGTGCTTGTTTAATGGAATGTGCTCCAACGAATATGCTGCACTGGTGCCCTTTTCCGTAAATACTTCGGATTAACACGTTAGTCAACAAGATCCCACCCCATCACTGTTTAGGTCCCCAGATGCCGGAGAGCTACTCTAATAGCTTCTTTTCTCGTATTGCTAGTCTTTGGAATTTCCTTCCTGCTTCCTGTTTCACTTACTGTACCAACATGCAGACATTTAAATGTAATCTGAACAATCATGCCGAAGCAAAACTCCCCATAAAGTACTCCCTAATTCACAGTAGCCTCCTTATCATCTTTATCCAACGTCGAATCGATGAATTTAGACTACACTCAGGGATTTGCCAGAGCCGTAATCTGCCTCGAAGAACTTTGACTCCTAAATATATTAACTTACGACCGGAAATCCTATGTCCGGTTATTTGTCTTAGTCACCGGTCACCTCTAATCAGAGGAAACTGACTACTTCCGCGATCGCCCTCTCAGCAACTATCAGCTGTAAAACGCCATCCCATTTCGAGAGTTCAAAAGATTTCGGCACACCCATCGTTTTTTTACTCATCTCTATTTTGATGGCTTTTACTTTTCTGTTAATCCTCTGGAGGTAAGACATAGTATCATATATTTATTTAAATTTGCTGCCTCTTTCAGCCTCACTCTGTTTAATGTTAAGAGAACGATAACTACTGTTTGGCAGGTTTTTTTCCGTCCCATCATATAAACAACGTCAGGCTGAACAAGGCAGAAAAACTAAGCAAATACATGGAGCTTTTTTTTTAATAACAGATGAACCCGAGTGGATATGGCGACTGCTTGCAGATTCTAGGCTGACTCTGTGAACCGACCGTCTGAAATTGTAAATTTCCTGCACTGATGAGAGAAATAAGCTTGAAACGCTAGCGTCTGTAGGTATTAATTATTTAATATTTATTTATAAATATCATACTAAGCTCTTTTAAGAAATCAAAGTTGAGCACTTTCGGGGATGTTAAAAATAGACTGTCAAAAAGCTCTAATGCAAAGTTCCGATTACGTTCGTCGAGCACTCTCGACTAGCATTCTATCTGTACACGCTTCTAGGTACATATAGATCTTAATTTACCTTAATTACGTTACAGTTTCCGTTGGCCCAGTGGAAATGGCGACTGTTTGCAGATTCTATGCTTACTCTGTGGACCAGGTTCGCGCGTTCCGACCGTCTGAAATTGCTACTTTCTGCACTGATGAGAGAAGTAAGCTTGAAACGTAGGTATTCATAATTTAATATTTATTTATAAATATTATATATATTCATACATATATATTACTTTTATGTATGCATAAAATTAATATATATATATATATTTAACTGAAGAAATTATTCAATAAATAAATGATTTAACATTTGACAAAATATGAATATTAGATTTAAATTTAAAAGTTCATTAAATGCCTTTTCTCACCTCTGCAACAAATGCCTTGCCGAACGTTGCTTCCCTGATAGCTGGACAATTGCTTCTGTGGTACCAGTGTTAAAAAAACACTCTGGTGAACATACACGCAAAATGATTGCTCCATCAGCCTCCTCCCGCTTTCGCTAACATATTTGTATCGTTAATAAATCTAGCGTAAGTCTACTACCTCGTTTATGCTAAACTTATTTTTGATCAACAGTATTGATTTAGGCAAGCCAGTTCTGCTGCAGATATCTTAACGGTCATTCCTGAACGCATTTACCATACACTGGACAAAGCTGGTGAAGCTAGGGAAGCATCGCTTGATATACCCAAAACCCTTGACAAGGTCTGGCATGAAGGTCTTTCATGAAAATCAATTCGTACGGTATTGCTGGAAAGAATATTTAATACAAAAAAGACCCTTCTTATCCAAAAGAATGATCCAGGTTGTCCTTGATGGTCGTACATCCAAACAACATAACATATATTCGGATGTGCCTGAGGTGTCGATCTTTGGACCTTTATAATTCCTGATTTTTAGAAACGCTCTCCCTGATTCAATTGTGTCCGAAATGGGTATATTTGCTGATGAGACCACACTCGATTCTCGAAATATGGGCAAAGCGAATGCACACATGTAAAAGGCAATGGCTGAATCCGTCAAAATGACTCCGTTTCCAGAGTTGAATAAGAACAAAAATGGTTGGCAACATTTAATGCTTCTAAGACAAAGCTTTTTTCCTTTAACAATTATAATAGCACCCAAATAAAGAGTCCAACATTCAAATTCCTCGGCCTAACATTCACAGGTAATATGAATTAGAGCAATTACATAGAAGATACTGCCAAGATAGCTGCAAGGATCGTTGGCTCTATCTACCGTTCTAGAAAACTGTTCACATCTGCAATAATAATATGTGCCTATAAAGCCATTATTCGAACTTGCATGGATAATTTTCGTCACATCTGGGCTGGTGCATCAACTACTAGTCTTTCCCTTTTAAACAAAGTCTCCAAAAGTCTCTAATCTAATAGGTTCTACAGTGCCTATCAAGCTCCAGCCTCACTCCCATCGCCGAAATCTGGCCTCACTGTGTTTGTTTTACAAGTACTTCAATGTGCATGTTCTCCAACGAACTTGCTGTACTAGTACCCTCGACAACTCGACAATCAGCTAACTCCCATACCTTCACTGTAGGCCCCCCCCCCCCAGATTTCGGAAAGCTTTCTACTCTAAGAGCGTTTTCCTGCAAACCACTTCCGGTTAGAATTCCTCTCCTGTTCCCTGTTTCCATGACTGTACCGACATGCAGAAATTTAAATGTAATGTAAACAAACATCTCGCTGCAACAGCTCCTCACTCTGGACGCTTTTATAAATATGACCCCTAATTCATAGTAGCCCCTTACGTCTCAGTGACAATCGTTTTCTTTGGAGTGAATTAAAGTAAACAAACAAAGCTCATCCCCCTCATTTCTCTCCTTGGTCTCTCTCTCATTGACCCCCATCTCTCTCTGCAAATATCTATATCCCCACTTTTCATCGCAGTCTATTTATATACTGGATTTATATATAAATAACAAGAACGCTGAATCTTCATTAAAATTTCGCTTGCCATTCAGAACAGAACGTAGGGAAATATTTTCTTGTTCCTAGCAGCCGAAACACGTTATTGTAGCGACGCTTTTTTTTTATATCAGCAAGAACGTGGAATACTTTTTTTTGCATATCTATTTCTTTAACATTCTCATTTTTAAATAACATACGGAGTTTTCGTTGCAAATAGCTTGAGACGATATTTCCGTTATGATATGAAAACAGAATAAACAAGCCGTGCGTGCGTGGTCCCCCTCTGTATGTGGCGAGTGTAAAATGCAATACATTTAGGCAATTTGGGGCATTTTTGACCCCCCCTTTGACCCCTTGGTAACGGATGCTCATTTTATATCCAGAACAATTGTCTCTACATTTTGGCCAAGTTTCAGAAAAATTGAATGGATGGATCAAACGTTATGGGAGAAAAGGGTCATTTTTTGCCATTCTGGGGGATTTTGACCCTTTGGGGGCGCGAACCAGATTTTTTCCAAGGTCAGCGATACTTATTTTCTATTAGGAACAATTGCCTCCACATTTTGGCCAAGTTTCAGAGAAATCGAATGGATTGATGAAAAGTTATGGGGCAAAAAATGTCATTTCTTTTGCATTTCGAGGCCTTTTGAACCCCTGGGGGGCTAATCAGATTTTTTTCAAAAACGGAGAATGTCACTTTCTAACCTGACCAAAGCTACAACTTCATGCAAAATTTCAGAGAAATTCAATGGATGGTTGTGGAGAAAAATCCGGACGGACGGACAGACTGACGGACGGACGGACGGACGCACGGACATGCCTCAAAACATAAGTCCCCCGATTTTATAAAGGACTATATATTAAGAGCACTAACTGCAACTTACTCCTCCCCAAAGAGGGGAGGCGAAGCCTGGGAGGGTGGACCTCCTAGAACTGCACAGGACAGACCCATAGATCGGCGTAAATCAAGCCCCGAAAGCCAAGACAATACCAGTCTATGGGGTGCAGTATTCATCGGAACAGATACTACACTTTGATTTCTATATAGTAAATCACTTTGATACTCTATAGAGTAAATCACATGTATATAAAGTAAATTATATCTGGTAATATGAGCTAAATGGGATACTTGTCTAGGTATTAATCATCTTATGGTTATTGTATGCGATTGACACTTGCAATTAACTAAACCATTCCATGACTAATTTCTCTCCTCTACTGATGTTACTGTCAATGCGTGCATCATAGGTTGTTGCTTTCCATTCTTGCTGAGGACTGTCGTCACTGTGCGTGTCTGTCGTAACTTGTTGCTAAAATGTAGAACTGAAAAATAAGGTAGACATATTTTCTGTACGTATAAAAATGAAAGGCGATTAATTCGACAAACACGAAGGTCGAGAAACGTTAGGTTGACTGAGTAGAACCTGCTAATAAAGTTACACATATTTACTTAATGCTTCGCTAATTTTACCTAGTTGTAGTTGTTTCATTCTGGCAGTAGGAGTTGTCGTTATAGACAGAAAAATAACGACGAAAAGAGAGAAACTCTATTAAGCGTGAATTTTTTTAGATTACAATTTCAATCATCCATTTTGTAGAGGCCTGCTTTTGGCTGCTTCTCGTTAAGCCTAGGGACGATTCTTCTCCCACAATTCACTCGCCTTCGTATCTACGACGTCACTTCCGTCTACTCTTATCATAGACCACATTTCTTACTATCTTAACAACCCAGACGTCGTAAACTATTTGTTAACCTTTTGTCTAGAAAACTGCCTCCCTCCTAATCAAACCATCAATACATAGACAAGCTAAATTCCTTTACTTTGAATATCTAACATGTCTTATTTTAATTATTTTGAGTGTACAAAAGATATTTAATTTTTCTCGTTCGATACGTAATCCTTATTGTTTGTGTATTTACTTCATATTTAGAAACGAGATTCATTTATTCGTTTATTTACATTGGACTAAATAAAAAAAAAGTATGTATAGGTTTTTATAAAAATGTGCAATATCGGTTTTTCTGTCTGTTTATCCTTCGGTTCGAGAACTCAATTAAAAAAACAAACTCTACAAAGACCAAAAAACAGATTTCCCTAAATAACATTTTACAAATAATCTAATGGTGATATTGGAGCAATATTAGAGTCGTGGTTGTGTTAAAAACAGGATTTCCCTAAATAACATTTTACGAATAATCTAATGGTGATATTGGAGCAATATTAGAGTCGTGTTTGTGTTAAAAACAGGATTTCCCTAAATAACATTTTACGAATAATCTAATGGTGATATTGGAGCAATATTAGAATCGTGGTTGTGTTAAAAACAGGATTTCCCTAAATAACATTTTACGAATAATCTAATGGTGATATTGGAGCAATATTAGAGTCGTGGTTGTGTTAAAAACAGGTTTCCCTAAATAACATTTTACGAATAATCTAATGGTGATATTGGAGCAATATTAGAGTCGTGGTCGTGTTAAAAACTGGATTTCCCTAAATAACATTTTACAAATAATCTAATGGTGATATTGGAGCAATATTAGAGTCGTGTTTGTGTTAAAAACAGGATTTCCCTAAATACCATTTTACGAATAATCTAATGGTGATATTGGAGCAATATTAGAGTCGTGGTTGTGTTAAAAACAGGATTTCCCTAAATAACATTTTACAAATAATCTAATGGTGATATTGGAGCAATATTAGAGTCGTGGTTGTGTTAAAAACAGGATTTCCCTAAATAACATTTTACAAATAATCTAATGGTGACATTGGAGCAATATTAGAGTCGTGGTTGTGTTAAAAACAGGATTTCCCTAAATAACATTTTACAAATAATCTAATGGTGATATTGGAGCAATATTAGAGTCGTGGTTGTGTTAAAAACAGGATTTCCCTAAATAACATTTTACAAATAATCTAATGGTGATATTAGAGCAATATTAGAGTCGTGTTTGTGTTAAAAACAGGATTTCCCTAAATACCATTTTACGAATAATCTAATGGTGATATTGGAGCAATATTAGAGTCGTGGTTCTGTTAAAAACAGGATTTCCCTAAATAACATTTTACAAATAATCTAATGGTGATATTGGAGCAATATTAGAGTCGTGGTTGTGTTAAAAACAGGATTTCCCTAAATAACATTTTACGAATAATCTAATGGTGATATTGGAGCAATATTAGAGTCGTGGTTGTGTTAAAAACAGGATTTCCCTAAATAACATTTTACAAATAATCTAATGGTGACATTGGAGCAATATTAGAGTCGTGGTTGTGTTAAAAACAGGATTTCCCTAAATAACATTTTACAAATAATCTAATGGTGATATTGGAGCAATATTAGAGTCGTGTTTGTGTTAAAAACAGGATTTCCCTAAATACCATTTTACGAATAATCTAATGGTGTTATTGGAGCAATATTAGAGTCGTGGTTGTGTTAAAAACAGGATTTCCCTAAATAACATTTTACAAATAATCTAATGGTGACATTGGAGCAATATTAGAGTCGTGGTTGTGTTAAAAACAGGATTTCCCTAAATAACATTTTACGAATAATCTAATGGTGATATTGGAGCAATATTAGAGTCGTGGTTGTGTTAAAAACAGGATTTCCCTAAATAACATTTTACGAATAATCTAATGGTGATATTGGAGCAATATTAGAGTCGTGGTTGTGTTAAAAACAGGATTTCCCTAAATAACATTTTACGAATAATCTAATGGTGATATTGGAGCAATATTAGAGTCGTGGTTGTGTTAAAAACAGGATTTCCCAAAATAACATTTTACGAATAATCTAATGGTGATATTGGAGCATTATTAGAGTCGTGGTTGTGTTAAAAACAGCATTTCCTAAATAACATTTTACGAATAATCTAATGGTGATATTGGAGCAATATTAGAGTCGTGGTTGTGTTAAAAACAGGATTTCCCTAAATAACATTTTACAAATAATCTAATGGTGATATTGGAGCAATATTAGAGTCGTGGTTGTGTTAAAAACAGGATTTCCCTAAATAAAATTTTACGAATAATCTAATGGTGATATTGGAGCAATATTAGAGTCGTGGTTGTGTTAAAAACAGGATTTCCCTAAATAACATTTTACGAATAATCTAATGGTGATATTGGAGCAATATTAGAGTCGTGGTTGTGTTAAAAACAGGATTTCCCTAAATAACATTTTACGAATAATCTAATGGTGATATTGGAGCAATATTAGAGTCGTGGTTGTGTTAAAAACAGGATTTCCCTAAATAACATTTTACGAATAATCTAATGGTGATATTGGAGCAATATTAGAGTCGTGGTTGTGTTAAAAACAGGATTTCCCTAAATAACATTTTACAAATAATCTAATGGTGATATTAGAGCAATATTAGAGTCGTGTTTGTGTTAAAAACAGGATTTCCCTAAATACCATTTTACGAATAATCTAATGGTGATATTGAAGCAATATTAGAGTCGTGGTTGTGTTAAAAACAGGATTTCCCTAAATAACATTTTACGAATAATCTAATGGTGATATTGGAGCAATATTAGAGTCGTGGTTGTGTTAAAAACAGGATTTCCCTAAATAACATTTTACAAATAATCTAATGGTGATATTGGAGCAATATTAGAGTCGTGGTTGTGTTAAAAACAGGATTTCCCTAAATAACATTTTACGAATAATCTAATGGTGATATTGGAGCAATATTAGAGTCGTGGTTGTGTTAAAAACAGGATTTCCCTAAATAACATTTTACGAATAATCTAATGGTGATATTGGAGCAATATTAGAGTCGTGGTTGTGTTAAAAACAGGATTTCCCGAAATAACATTTTACGAATAATCTAATGGTGATATTGGGGCAATATTAGAGTCGTGGTTGTGTTAAAAACAGGATTTCTCTAAATAACATTTTACGAATAATCTAATGGTTATATTGGAGCAATATTAGAGTTGTGGTTGTGTTAAAAACAGGATTTCCCCACATGAGATTTGATTGAGTAAGAAAAAGTAATTCATCTAAGATGTTAAATTAGAGGTTAAGCCCATGTGTACAAGAAGTAACGTCATAGTAGGCAGCGACGTAGCAAACAAGCGAGATAAATTCTGTCTCTTGGGTGTTCGACGTCGAAGCAGACAGACGTCTTTATCGGGACTCTTTCACTATAGATAGAAAGATGCACTCATTTGGATTAACTTGCTGTAATAGCTAGATAAATCGACAAGAAAACAATATACAGCCCAGAGCAAATAATAGATTGTTGTTGTTCGTTTTAATTGCTTCTATTATTACAGCAACAAAGGGAGTAGAGGGAAAAAAATAAACATCTCTACTACTACGGTCGCTACTATAGAGAGATGTCACTACTCATTGAGCCGATTATCTACAACATGTCAACAAGACCTCAGCTGTTACTGTCAACGAGACGACGACGGGCAATCGGGTGAGTTTGAAAGAATTACCCACGCAATGTTACAACAGATTTATTAATACCACGCATCATTCCAATATTAAATTTATAGTTAGCCTTTTACAATAATAACGTGGTAGTTGCGTTCGGCCTTGACATCCATAAGCAATAATGATAGTTTACGTTATTTAAAGAAATTAAAAAACAAAACGGAAACTGATTCAGGGCTGGGAACAACGCACAAAGGATCACCCATTCATTTCCGGGCAACGCCGATAATGTCTACTAGTAAGAATATACATATAAAAAGATTAAAAACTATTTTCTATAATGAATCTGAGAATATCCACGAGTCGATATAAAATTTGTACATTTTTATTGTTGAATCTAAAGCCGATACTATTGTCACTCTTTAACGTGAACCATTAAAATTAAAATTATGCATACTCAATATTTTATCCACTTTTCAATCCACATTAAATGAACTCTCTTTAATGAACGTTGGGGGTATCTATTTTGACAGGCCTTTTGCTTGCAGATTTGAACGTTTAATATTTTCACCGGAACATTGATCTGTCAAGTAAGTAAACTACTCTACTACGTAGCTTTTCAAAGATTTCATTTATTAAACAAAAAGGCCAAGTGTTTTTTTCTAAAAACAAAACACACCAACTTCGAACTACTGTTAAAAATTCACACAATGAACAGCGACGAAACACCTCGCTAGAAGACAAATCGAATGAAATGATTACAGCTTTGGGGACACATAACCTTAACCCTAACCCTAACCCTAACCCTAACCCTAACCCTAAACCCTAACCCTAACCCTAACCCTAACCCTAACCTCGCTAGAAGACAAATCGAATGAAATGATTACAGCTTTGGGGACATATAACCTTAACCCTAACCCTAACCCTAACCCTAACCCTAACCCTAACCCTAAACCCTAACCCTAACCCTAACCCTAACCCTAACCCTAACCCTAACCCTAACCCTAACCTCGCTAGAAGACAAATCGAACGAGATGATTACAGCTTTGGGGACATATAACCTTAACCCTAACCCTAACCCTAACCCTAAACCCTAACCCTAACCCTAACCCTAACCCTAACCCTAACCCTAACCCTAACCTCGCTAGAAGACAAATCGAATGAAATGATTACAGCTTTGGGGACATATAACCTTAACCCTAACCCTAACCCTAACCCTAACCCTAAACCCTAACCCTAACCCTAACCCTAACCCTAACCCTAACCCTAACCTCGCTAGAAGACAAATCGAATGAAATGATTACAGCTTTGGGGACATATAACCTTAACCCTAACCCTAACCCTACTAGACAAACCAGTTGGGTCACAGCCACTATTTATTTTACTTTGATTTCATTGAAAAAAAAATCATGGCATAGCATGAAGCTATTTTATCATTTTTAGAAGTTGAGTCGCTTGTATATTTATTTCAACCACAAAATGCAAATTTACAATTTATTTTTTAAAACATCGTTTTATTTTTTACTTTCATTTGCGTAAAGGAAGTATAAAAGAACACTAGACATACACGTGCCTCGCTGGATCACAACCACAAACACCATTTAATCGTCTTTGATTTCAGTAAAACAATCATAAACTGTAACATATTTGTTAAGGCATTATTTTGGCATAACTAAAAATAATAAGTTTCTCTCTGTACTTCTATATTATTATTTGTGCTCACTAGGAGTTCTCACACAGATCATCGTCAGTGATTGCTCACCGACAACAACCATTGGTATTTCCTGGAGTCTGAGTGACAACAAGCCTCCCCAGATTTCCAGTATTCTTCACCTCTTTTCGATAACGATGCAGTATCGCAACATCCTCTTACCATTGATTTCTCGCTGGTAAGGACAATTGGTCTTCTCTGGGATTTGGGTGGCGATAAGCCTCCCCAAGGTCCCAGCATTCTCTGCAATTTTCCAGTGGAGGTCTGGTTTGTACTGTCCCTCCTCGGTCTTCTCATTTTCCTCGACCCTCTACAAATATTTTGTCTGGTGTTAGCCTAGGCCGGCACCATTAAAAAAAAACAACAACAAAACCTTAATTAATCCCCCCCCCAAACAATTCTTTAATTTTTAATTCTTTTTTAATTTTTAAACTTTAAAAATTTCTTAAATTTTGTCTTTTAAATTAAAAAACAACAAAAAACCTTTCAATTTTTTAATTTTTTTCAATTTTTTTCTTTTTCTTTTTTCTCTTTTCTCTTTTTTTGAGGGGGGTGGGTGTTGAGAGAGGGGGTAGCTTATAGTGCTTCTTGTAATTTCTGTTCCTGGGTTCATTTTTGTGTAGTGATAGCTGACGCCGGTGTAATTTATTGAATTATAAAGTGATGTTTCTTGCAGTTTCTGTTCCTTGGTTCGTGTTGTGGTATTCTTCGTGTGGTTTTGATTTCTCCCTGTTGAAAATTTCTTGTGACTGGTTACCCTTTTTAGCTTATGCGTGTTGGTTTCCGCATTCGAGGATTTTCCTTAACATTGTCGCTGTTTTGATCATTGCCGTCCTTTGTATGGTTTCGATAATCCCTTTCATTCCAATTTCTTCCAGTCTTTTCTCCAGTTTTTTGGGGATTGTTCCTAGTGCTCCTACGATTATTGGTATTATACTAACTTTCTCATGCTCCATATTCCTTTCAGTTCTCTGGCTAGTTCTGTGTATTTACTTCGTTTTTCCGTGTCTCTGATCTTCACTCTGTGACTGCTGGAACGGCGAAGTCTACGATTTTACAAAATTTTTCCTTCTTGTCGATTATAATAACATCAGATCTCCTTGCTTGTATGAGTTTATCTGTATGTATATCCATATCCCAGATGATTTTGTGTTTTTCGTTTTCCAGTACTGTTTCTGGTTTATGTTTGTACCATTTGTCTGCATATTCGAAATTCAATTGTTTGCACAGTTCCCAGTGTATTATTTTCCCAACAAAGTCATGTCTGTTCTTGTATTCTTTTCGGGCAAATTTCCTACATTCACTGATTTAGGTGGCAATAAGCTTCTCCACTCTCTGTCCTCTTCCAGTGGAGGTCTGGTCAGTGCTGTCCCGCATCGGTCTTCCCATCCTCCTTGACTCTCTACATCTATTTTGTGTGGCGTCAGCTGAGGTCAGTGCCATTTTTTTGGAGGGGGTGTCAGCTCATAATATTTCTTGCCGTTTCTGTTCTTTTGTTCGTGTGGTAGCATTCTATTTGTGGGTTTGTTTTCTTCTATCGTAACTTCCATGCGACTGGTTACCGTTCGTAACTTATGCGGGTTGGTTTCCGCATTAGAGGATTTTCTTTAAGATTGCAGCCGTTTTTATCATTGCCGTCGTTTGTATGGTCTCAGTGATCTCTCAGATTCCAATTTCTTCCAGCGTTTTCACCAGTTCTGTTGGAACTGTTCATAGTTCTCTTACGATTATTGGTATCATCTTGACTTTCTTCATGCTCTATATCCCTTTCAGTTCTCTGGTAAAGGCTGTGTATTTGCTTCGTTTTTCCGTCTCTTTCATCTTCACTCTGGGATCTGCTGGAATGGCAAAGTCTACAATTTGGCAGGAGTTTTCCTTCTTGTTAACTATTATGACATCCGGTCTCCTTGCTTGTATGAGTTTATCTGTTTGCACCCCCATGCCCCATTGAATTTTGTGATTTTCATTTCCCAGTACAATCTCTGGTTTATGTGTGTACCATTAGTCCGACTGCTCGATATGTACTTGTTTACACAGTTCTCAGCATACTGTTTTCCCCACGCATGCGTGCTTGTTCTTGTATTCTTTTGGTGCTAGTTTTCTGCATTTACTTATTATGTGGTTTACTTTTTCGTCTCTTTGTCCACACAGTCTGTATTTGCTGTTTTCCTGGGTTTTTATCTATGTTTACTTTAATTTAGTTTTCCTATAATAATAATAATAATAATAATAATAATAATAATAATAATAATAATAATAATAATAATAATAATAATTATTAATTATTATTATTATTATTATTATTATTATTACATAGTAGTATTATTTATTCTTTATTATTCTAATATAGAAGTAACGAAACTTATTGTTTTTTTGCCATTCAAGTTACATATGTGTTTGTGGTGTATTACAGACACATGTAAGTAAATTAGATCGACACAGTGAAAACAAGAGTCAGTTTCTCTAAATGTTGATAGAGACATTAAACACTATTAGAGAGTGGTTGAATGAACATAGAGTGATAAAGGCGAGATAAATACATACGCGACTAAAAGAGACATGGGTGATTTATTCAGTTAATTAAAAATGACCGCAAATTAGAACAATTACAATAGAATGTTTTTCAAATATAACTCAGTCTCAAGCCCAAATATGTATCTTAGAATGTATTTTGTAATGTTAGAGTTTATGGGACAAAATACCTTAGGGAAAGCGACGTTGATAACCATACAGCTCTATATAAAGTTAGGTATGTATATATGTTTATATATTTGTATGTATAGGAACCATTCTTAAAATAATTAACCGATCATTATTAATTTTAGAACATAGATGCTAGGCGTAAGTGGTGGTAATGTGAGCTATATTTCGTTTGATTTATTTCGAGCTTAGGAGGAAAAATGTGTGGGAGTCCTTCGTGAAAATTCAAATATCTCCGATTTTTGTGAAATTTTAACAATAGGCATTAGACATCAATTAACAAACCTTGCCTAAATTTTAGTTTCTTAGGCGTATTTTAAAAGGTTTTTTATAGACACAATATCTTATTTACAAATTCGAATATTTCAGATTTACATTAAATTTGATTCATAGTCATTAGACGCAAACTACAGAATATTTAATGAATTTCAATTTCTTCTTAAGACCCCTTATTCTCATCACTTATCTTCTTATACATATAAATATATGTTATATATATATATATATATATATATATATATATATATATATATATATAGATGACATTAAAAATGGAACAGTGGAAGACCCATAAGCTCAACGTTTCGCCCGATGTAATGTGGGCTTTTTCAAGAGCGGATTACAAGTGTGTTGGTGTTGAATATCATAATGTTACAAAATCTAGGGTTCTTACGGAATAATTTTTATCGGACCCGGAAGGAAAAATGGCCGAATACATCAGGCCAATTTAATTTTATTCGAATTGGATTTAGCGGAGCTTTCATTGAACCAGCGAGTTATGGTTTGCACTACTCCGATCAACTCATAAGAACACTGAATTTTGAACATTATGATATTCAACACCAACACACTTGTAATCCGCTCTTGAAAAAGCCCACATCACATCGGGCTAATCGTTGAGCTTATCGGTCTTCCACTGTTACATTTTTAATTCCATCCCGTCGGATTGTTTTATCCTTTTATCTACCCATATATATATATATATATATATATATATATATATATATATATATATATATATATATATATATATATATATATATATAAACATAATTATAAATTTAAGTAAAATCAATGAATATTAATATAAACTATTTATATATATATCAAATGGATGTTAATATAAAGTATTTATATATAGGTATTATAAGACTATTTATACATAAAAATATCAAATGTATGTTAATATCAAGTTTATATATATATAGGTATTCATATATAGAGATAAATATATTAGGTATTTATATATAAAAATATCATCAAGTGTTAATATAATGTAATAATATATACAAAACTATTAACAAATGAATGTTATTATTATTAGGTATTTATATATAAGTGTAATTAAATGAATGTTAATATAAAATATGTATATATACAAGAATTATCAAATGAAAATTAATATAAATGAGTTTTATACATAAGTATTACTAAAAAAATGTTATTATAAATATTTATACATAAAGGTATTATAAAATGAATGTTACTATAAAGTATTTATATATAAGCATCTCTAAATAAATGTTAACAAGCCGCGCATGCGTTGTCCCCCTCTATTATTTTATTTTCCTTTTCATTCATTTGCTGGGGACGGGGCATTCTTCCAAATGCCATACGGTCACCCGCTATTTACAGACTCCAACCGATAGCTCTTTTCAGGATTCTGGCTGTTCTCTTGAGTGCAGTTGTTTGAATTTCTCTTGCACTTGGTTCACCAGCTATACTTGCTAAATACTTTTTCAAGTTCTTCTTCATGGGTCCAGTGGCTCCTATGATAACTGGAATGGTAGAGATCTCTCTGAGGTTCCAGTTTCTTTTCATATCATACATTAGACCCTGATATTTTGTTATTTTCTCCCTTTCAGCTCTATTTAGGTCCCCATCATTAGGGACACTGACCTCAACCAAAGTTACCACTCTCTCTCTTGTTCCATTATACAATGTCAGGTTTGACAGCTGCGTTTTCCAGATAGGTAGCTGTGGTGATTTCATGGTCATAATGGATGGTGTATGTCTCATTCCCCACAGTTCTCTCAGGTAGATGTTCCCAGTGCCTGCTGCTACATCTGATATTCAGTTTCTTACAGATGGTCCATTGGAGGTATCTGCACACTCCATTATGTCGTGCTGTATAGAAGCCATCTGCCAACATGATTTTGCAACTCGATATCAGGTGACTCACACTCTCCACTTCAGTGTGGCAAAACCTGCACTTGTCCTGAATGAGACCAGCCATCTTTTTAAACGCATTTGTCATCAGGCCCTGGTCTTGTGCGGCCATTATAAGCATCTCCTGGTCGTAGTGGAGGGCTCCCCTTCTTAGCCAGTCCAAGGACCCTTCCTTATCAATATAGTCCTTAGATAGTTCATCGAGGAAGTATGTGGCAGGTTTCTGTCCTGACCACTCATCAATGCACCTGTTCTTAAAAGTCTGGGTGTATCTCTTGCGGCTCTTTTGGGCTATCTCTGTGGCAGGATTGTTTGGTGTTTCTGGCATATGGGTATGTATTTATTTGGGTATTGTCTGTCCGTCCGTCCGTGTGTCCGTCCGTCCGTGTGTCCGTCCGTCCGTGTGTCCGTCCGTCCGTCCGGATTTTTCTCCGCAACCATCCATTGAATTTCTCTGAAATTTTGCATGAAGCTGTATGTGACTCGATGTGGCGAGTGTAAAATGCAATAAATTTGGGCAATTTGGGGCATTTTTGACCCCTCTTTGACACCGTGGGGGCGAGAACCAGAATTTTTCTGAGGTCAAGGATGCTCATTTTATATCCAGAACAATTGCCAAGTTTCAGAAAAATTGAATGTATGGATCAAACGTTAAAAGGGAAAAGGGTCATTTTTTGCCATTTTAGGGGTTTTTTGACCCCCTGGGGGCGCGAACCAGATTTTTTCCAAACTTCGCGATACTTATTTTCTATTAGGAACAGTTGCCTCCACATTTTGGTCAAGTTTCAGAGAAATTGAATGGATGGATGAAAGGTTATGGGGAAAGAAATGTCATTTTTTGCCATTTCGGGGCCTTTTGACACCTTGGGGGGCTAACCAGATTTTTTTTAAAAAATCGGAGAATGTCCGTTTTTAACCTGACCAAAGTTACAACTTCACGCAAAATGTCAGAGAAATTCAATGGATGGTTGCGGAGAAAAATCCGGACGGACGGACGGACACACGGACGGACAGACGGACAGACGGACGGACGAAAATACCTCAAAACATAGGTCTCCCGATTTTATAAATCGGGGGACCAAATAAATACTTAACATTCGTTTATTTTTCATTTTTTATGGAAATCGCTCCAGACAAAGCATGGCGCTACTTCATGTAAGGAGCTAGAACATACTATTTCAAGATCAAAAACTAGCCAACAATAAATGTTTTGACCCAGAAAGCAGCAATTCTTCCCCCTTTGTCAGAAACATAGCTCATAGAATGTTAGGACTAAAGGACAAAAGTAGGGGAGCGTGAATTACGAGGCTGCAAAGAGTAAACCCATGGTTCACTTTCTCTTCTCCTAAAATGAATACGTACTGAATCTTTTATTAAGATCAGATAATTCTTTGATTCAGGTTGGATTTTTCTTCAATGTAGATATAACTTTTTTTTGAGGAAAAACGAAATACTTTCACTTACATTGACTATCAAAATTCAAATCGATTGCTTCGGCATCTTACAAATACATACATTTTAATTAACGTTGTAAAGTTTATCCGCAGAAAAATTAATATAATTGATTTTTAATTAACTCATAACCTTATCCAAAACAAATAATAAGATTTCTAACGGGTGAATATTATTAATTAATAAATTATATATATTTTACTAACACACTCATGGTAGTTTACAGCCAGCCCCTCCACGCCCCAAACCAGAATCTTACTTTTTGAGGCGATTACATATAAACAGCCTGAAAATAATATCCGCAAAAAAGGAATAAAACAAATTGTAAATATTTTAGAGTTTAGAGTTGGTGATCACTTTTCTATAATTTTTTTTTTACATAAAATGAGCACCCACTTCCTGACTAGTTAGCGGTAAATGAAGACGTGTAACCAATTGTTTGTTGTTTTGAATTTTTCTTTCGAAAATATTTTTAAACAAATTTTTGAATTGTACCTGGTTTCAGGAAATCAAAAACAATCTTCACTTTAACCAACATCTTTTTCTTCTATTTATTTTTAGGGTTAAGTTAGAATTAGTTCAGGGTTAGTTTAGGGTTAGGTTAGATATACTCCCCTCCCCAATTTAAAAATTAGAATTTTTTACCGCTTAAAAAAGTTTCCTATCCAATTTTTATTCATTTAAAGGTTGTAATTTATTTTTAAAGCAGTAGAAAACTAAATTGGATAAGAAAAATAATCCTCCTCCTCCCTATACAACATTTGGAATGTACGCACACACATTAAACATTGTTTTTGCACGCTATTTTTTATTGTAAAAGATGACAACCCCAAATATAAGCTTAGTTACCACCCCCCCCACCCGCCATCTCGAACAAATTCTAATTTTTCTTTCAAAACATAAAAAAACAGTTGGTTACACGTCTCTATTTATCGCTAATTGGTCAGTCAGTAGGTGCTCATTGTACGTCTAATTTATGTAAGAAAGTGATTCCCAACTCTAAAATCTGAAATATATTTTTTTAAATTCAATCTTTGTGGATATTTTTTCAAGTTGCTCACATGTAATCGTCCCCAAACAGTAGAATACATTTTTTAATAAGGTGAACTACGACCGATGGGATAGTAAAAATGATCTAAATAAATACTGAAAATTTCATTAAGATCAGATACTTCTCTGATTTGGGATGGTATTACTTTTTTTTGATCTTGAAATAGTATTTTCTAGCTCCTTGACCTCAGAAAAATTCTGGTTAACATATAAATTCTACTTACATTACTCATGCAATTACTTTGATATCTCAGAAATACGTAAAGTTTGATTAAAGTTGTAAAATTTATTCGGTGTACATTAGCAGAAAGTTAGATATAATTCCATGAAAAATGCCAGTATACTGAAATCATATGCCCTTAATAAGGTTAAGATGAAACTTCATATACACTAAATGTACAAAAGCAAGGAAATTCCCAAATTTTTACACTTTTATTGTCATTAAGGGTATTTATAAAAACTTATTAGTGGCCGAAATTATCAACTTTGCTAATGACGGGCTCGTAAAAAACCCAGCAGCAGCCATCAGCGAAAATCGTTTCTGTCAACGGATATTCGTGCATCAAAAGAAAAACTAATTATTTTGTACGTTGTATGAAAACACACGCAGATAAAGAAGGTAAATATAAAATAAGAAACGTGATCGTAATAATATGCTAGGTAATTAAATTAATTTAAATACATCGCAGAAAGAGTAAAATACATTTATATGTATAGATCCGCACAAATTCCTGGTTTGAGTACTGTAGGATGTTAATCGCAGCTTTCATTAGGGATAATGTAACGGTTTTTGTGTAAAAATGATATGGGCACGCATATACGGTTGATGTTGTTTATATAAACACTAAGGTTTACACTTCTTGTATGTGCCGATAGCGTAGTGGACAACAGCTCGGACTGCTGAAAAAGAAACGACCGTGTTTCAATCTCAGCTTGAAGTATATGCACGGACACTGAATTGCAGTGATGCAACGAAACAGTCTGTCTGTAGATGAATATATATATATATATATATATATATATATATGAGAAAGGAAGGATGAGAGTAATCCGACGTAATGGGAAATGAAAAAAAGAAAAAAAAACCAAGAGATACTTTTATATATTCATCAACGTTTCGTCTTTGTTTGTAAGACTTCCTCAGGATGATAATTTAAAGAAAATGTCATGCAAGTACATCGAAATATTGGGTTGACATGAAGGGTTGATGAGAACAAGTAGTGACCGTGGCTACTAAGAGCGCTGGACCAAGGTCCGGGCTGAGAGAAGTCAGTCAGTGGCAGAGAGTGAAACAGAAGTCCAGCGCTCTTAGTAGCCACGGCCACTACTTTTTCTCATCAACCCATCATGTCAGCCCAATATTTTGATCCACTTGCATGACATTTTTCTTAAAATTATCATACTGAGGAAGTCTTACCAACAAAGACGAAACGTTGATGAATATATAAAAACTATATCTCTTGTTTTTTCCTTTTTTATTTCCCATATATATATATATATATATATATATATATATATGTGTATGTATATATATATATGTATGTATGTATATATATATATATGTATATATATATATGTATATATACATAAATATATATATATACATATACATATATACATATACATATATATACATATATATATGCATACATATATATATATATATATATATATATAAACGAATAAATACGAATCTCGCACGAACGTTAAAGTCAAAACGATTTATTTCGAATTAATTCAACTGATTTAATAGGCGCACCATCTTTTTTATATACCGTTTATATAGATATGATATCAGATTCGCAAGGTTAACTAATTTGCATATTGGTTTTGTAAAAGTTAATTTTATTAATTTACTATTATTTGGTATTGTTTTTTAAGTCAATTATTTTTAAAACTTTGATATAACAAATGTTGTGTTTCGCAATATTGTTTTATTTTCTGGACAAATATTTAGCATTTGTGTTTAAACGTTTTCTAACGTCGTCCAACTGTTACAAAAATCTATCAGACAAGTGGAAATACATCAAGAAAATACAAGACAAAGTTCTATCTGCATCAGCGTGGATATGACAATCCAACAAAGCCTAATAGTGAGTTACTGCTGCGGCGCTTTGGATTAGTGGAAACGATGCTTCGGCACCGAAACCTTGCCTCAGAACCATCATCTAATGTAGGTTTTGTTGGAACAAATGCAGTTGTAGAAGGCACAGCTATTGTATTAACATTTTATGATACATAAAAAGTTATATCTCCTTATTAAACTTCATGCGGATACATGAAATACTAATATATATATATATATATATATATATATATATATATATATATATATATATATATATATAGTAAGCTATGAGCTACACAGAGGCTCCCGCGTTTCACCCTCGGGGGAAGTCTTCAGGCTAAAATGCCATAAATATATTTTCATAGCTTATTACCTAGCTCTACTTACGTATCGAACACTGTTGAAATAAATACTGAAAATGTATACATGAAAAATTATATCTCCTTATAATAATTTTTTATGTGGATACATGAAATACTAATATATATATATATATATATATATATATATATATATATATATATATTCATCTCTATGTATGCATGCATTATTTCTCTATATTTTTAAATAGATTTTGGGACGGATGGATATAGGTATGTTTGTGTATGTTCTTTAAATATATGATATCTTATTTTTGGAATGACGAATGATTTTGATGCTATAATTAGTGATGTGACGATTTCAATATTTTTCAAGATTCCGATACAATTACCGATTCTGTTCTATATTCCCGATTTCGATACAATTACCGATTCTGTTCTATATTCCCGATTTCGATACAATTACCGATTCTGTTCTATATTCCCGATTTCGATACAATTACCGATTCTGTTCTATATTCCCGATTTCGATACAATTACCGATTCTGTTCTATATTCCCGATTTCGATACAATTACCGATTCTGTTCTATATTCCCGATTTCGATACAATTACCGATTCTGTTCTATATTCCCGATTTCGATACAATTACCGATTCTGTTCTATATTCCCGATTTCGATACAATTACTGATTCTGTTCTATATTCCCGATTTCGATACAATTACCGATTCTGTTCTATATTCCCGATTTCGATACAATTACCGATTCTGTTCTAAATTCCCGATTCTGATTCTTTTCAAATTTCTAAATATTTTATTTTAGAGTTGTTGTATTATTTAATTTTCGGATTTCCATAAAAAAACGTATAATGTGTGCATATATTTTCACCAAAGTAATAGTAGACCTGTGTGTGGGCGTGGGAGTGCAAATTACACGAATAGATCTTTTAAACTGTTGTTCTCTAATCTTTTTTTCGTAATTAATTGTAAAATAGTGATTTGATAAACTCATAAGATTTTTTATCTATATTTTTCACTAGTGCCATGTTTTCCTATTTATCCACACATGCCATTTTACTTGTTCCATTTTTACCGTAACATTTTTTCGGTGCCATTTTCACCTAAATTCATTATTATGAATTATAGATTTTAGTTTTAATTGTAGTTTAAAACCGATACGTTTTTGCAAGGAAAATTAAGTTTTAAACAGACAGAAAAAAAATGTAAAAGAATCGTTTTTGGCATCAGAAATTAGGCTACAATTTTTCCGATTCCGATACCATAACAAGTTCCGATTTTTTCGATTCCTGATTCTAATCTCTAAAATAGGTATAATAATTTGATTTGTTTATAGCTAATGGACTAATTGGTCTTGTATAGACAAACTATCCCTCCCATTTCTAATTATTAGGTTCGTAATATTATAGGAGGATATTGACTTTAGTATAACATGTAAACTAGGGACTTAATAAATTTGTGCGTTTAAAACAAATTCTAACTCGAATAATAACAAAATAGTTTATACTAGTGTAGTTCTTTTCAAACCCTTTTGCCAAAGATATTATAAAATAAATGTGTCTCACATCACATATTTTATACTAACTCGGTAAACGTAGTTGCTTTTGGATTTGTAAAGGTGTTTTGGGAAAGACAGATTTGTTTTTATGAAGCATGAAATTAGAAGTTTAGTTAGTTATTCTCCCTTATCTGATAAGATTAGTTTATATGAAAATTAAATAAGATTAGTTTATATGAAAATTAAATATATGCTAGTAAAGATGAATTACCTTAGCCCCTGATTTTAGAAGTGTTCCACTATTGTACTTTAATAAAGTCTGAAATTATCGACAGTTAGGTTTCGAAAATCAATGGATGAAAGGCAATTATCCTGTAATATGAAAAAATGGTTTCTTTGTTATTCTTGCACCCATAAGTATTGCAAAGTTGAAAATTATTTACTGTTGAGGTTGCTACTTTTTTTCAGAAGAGATAAACTTTAATTCCTTAAAATATGATATTTGATAGAATTTTTTATAAACTTGCATTATATACCTACTTTAAATAATGAATTCAACGTTCTTTTCATATATGACTTTGACTTTTGAATCTAATTATTATAGGCTGCAATAAAAAGAAAATAAAAGTATAAAAAGAAAATAGGGTTTCTGGATTTTGTTGATTTTTGTTTTTGTTTTATGTGTTTGTGATCATTTAATAATTCCAGTGTTACTTTTGCCTGCAACGAAGTGATAAAGATTTGCTTGTAAACTATATACGTACGTGAATACATCTCTTTAAAAAATAGATTGGATTCTTGAATCAAATTATTATAGCCTAGGAATAACGTCTAAAAAAGAAAATTAGTTTTCTTGATTTTGTTGATTTTTACTTTATGGTCTGTAATCATCTATCAATTCCATTATTAGTTTGACATGTAACGGAGCAATAAATATTTTTGTGCTGAAGAAAATATTATAGAAAATATTTCTGAAACATATGTACACAATAATATTTGTTGATGAATTTTTGAAGCATAATTATACAATGTTGATTATGTCATGAATTTTGCATTCTACTGAGTTATAATATATATATATATATATACATATATATATAAATATATATATAATTGTTACTCTCTATTGCGTTAAGTCAAATAACTTTCTCAACAAAAGTTACGTAAGAAAATAGGTTTCAGTGATTTATGACAAATATTAGTCTATTTTCTACTAAAATAAAAATGATATTTCCGCTCGATTTTAATATTTGATCTATTTGGTATTTTAATATTTAATCCAAATTGATATTTTATTTTTGATTAGTCATAAATAAGGGAAGGAATGGTTTTTTACCCTCACAATGACGTCTAATCACCCCTGTCACACATAACACCGGGAAGAATTTAAATAAGAACTTTTTAGAGATTCACCGTGAAGAAGAAAAAAAAGAAGAAAAGGGAGTATTGGTTTGCCATTTTCACTTTCTCTTTTTTGTTCTTACGTTGCCTGTCGTTGTCCGTCATCCGAGTATAAAGAGAGGTAAAGAGGTGCGAGGAGAAAGAGATGGTAAGGAGAGATGGGAAAGTAAGAAAGAAAACTGTCTGTTCTCGTTTAACATATATTTTACTCGGTGTTTCTTAGTTTTATCCAGTTAATAGAGTTTCTTTTTCGTAATTATCGTCACGGTTCAATCGGTTAGCGTGCTGTACTTATAGAAAGAGTTTGTGAGTTCGAACCTCACTTGGACCGTAAGTATTTTACTGTGTGTTTGTCCGAAAGCGAGCTTACAATATAAAGTAGATCGTGTATGTCTACTTTATTGTTCATGTAATCTCCGGAATTTACGAAAGTTTGGTCCTCGGGTGATACCAGGTAGGCCTACTTGTCTTTTATATAAAGAAAAGCCGTATTTCTGTCTGTCTGTGACTGACTAAAACTCAGATCCCCCAAAATATACACTTAAAACATTACATTAAATTAGTATGTCATCGAGCTGGTTTTGGCACATACATACATTAATATGCATCTATTTAAGGTCAACAGAAACGAAATTAGAGCATGAGGTAAAAAAAAAGTACCTTCTTTCATCCTATTCTATTGAATTGAAGCAGTTGCAAAAGTTTCCGCATTAATTAAAGTAAGGCAGCCGGAGTGTTCTAAACGAAACATTACTGATGAAGTTTTAAAAGAACGATGTAACACGCACCTTTTTAACCGTTCTGTTTTCGTATCCAGCACCCCAGGCAACACCGGGTAGCCTTGCTAGTTTTAAATGAATGGAAGGTACTTTGATAGAAATAACTTAAATGAAGTAAATTATACATTTTTAAAAACAATATCTATTATTATACCAAATGTTTGTTAATTAACGTTCATTTCCCTAAGGCTTTTTTTTTTATATATGTTAATAACACAAACACATGCTAAAATATACCTTAGTTCTTAGATTGAGTTATGTTTGAAAAAATATGATGCTAAGTTATCATACCAAATGTTTCTTAATTAACATTCATTTCCCTAAGGCTTTTTTTTTTATATACGTTGATAACACAAACACATGCTAAAATATACCTTAGTTCTGAGATTGAGTTATGTTCAAAAAAATATGATGCTAAGTTATCATACCAAATGTTTCTTAATTAACATTCATTTCCCTAAGGCTTTTTTTTATATACGTTGATAACACAAACACATGCTAAAATATACCTTAGTTCTAAGGTTGAGTTATGTTTAAAAAAATATGATGCTAAGTTATGTTTCGGAATTTTTTTTAGATGAGGATTGATCATTTGATATTATATGGATTATTCGGACTACTATTCTCATCTTTGATGTAATTATCTGACCATCTTCAGGTGCCTCATGTCGAACTCGGGAATCTTCATGTCAAACTCGGGAATCTTCATGTTAAACTCAGGAATCTGTATAGAATTTCGAACATACCTCTTTATTTAATCCACGGGGGGTAGCTTGTTCTCATTGCCGGGTAGAAGTCTTAAGTAATTCGTAGTTGTATTCATACTATCGCCCGTACTTATAATTGAACATTGAAACTCAAGAAAACTATCCCTTAGAACTGATTATAACTTAGCACTTCTATCCGTTGCGCTACACTTTGTGAACACTTCTACTGTGGTTTTTAAGAGCCTTAAACCTATTCTTGTTTTTAAATGTGTATTTGTATAACTTATATATTACTACTCGTTACTATATATTACTACATATTACTATATATATATCAAGTATCGGCAGCATTTTAACGTATTTGCTGCACGCGCTGCATAATTCATTTTATTTTTTTTCATATAGTTATGCACCTGCCCAAAACATACCGTTGTGCGTCTTTCTTTTTACCTGTTGTTTTGCCGTTTTCTTTTTCAATAAATTAAAAATCTTAATTTTTTATGAAGACGTTCTTTCATCCAAACGAAACCGGTAAAGCTCTCGTTTCGATGATTTATTCCATCTATTTAATTTTTTTCCCTTTGTCTTTTTTCACACATCCTGTCTCCACGGTATATTTTATCTTCATATCTCCTCTCTCTCTCTCTCTCTCTCTCTCTCTCTCTCTCTCTATATATATATATATATATATATATATATATATATAGAGAGAGAGAGATCGGCACTGTAGTTATTAGCATTAACACAGCCGCTGTCGTAGCTTTAATGCATGTTCCTTCATTAGTTGAACAATAGCTGCCTATAATAGGTTTATAACTCTCGGTGATTAGCTCATAGTGGCCGAGTAGGTTAAACATGACTCGTGTTCCGGGGTTTCGAGTCCTGCGACCAGTATGAATAATTATTTCTACACTGACGATTTCCGAAAGGATAACACTTATACGTATGTAGATAAACAAATATTTATACTTAACACTCTAGTGAGTAGTATTAACGCAGCCTTCGTCATAGTTTAAATGCATGTTCCTTCATTAGTTGAACACTGTTGACGACAGCTGCCTATAATATGTTTAAAACTCTCGCTGATTTATCTAGTTATTCATAGTGGCCGAGTGGGTTAAGACGTCGGAATAAGAGTTTATAACATGACTCGTTTTTCGGGGTTTCGAGTCCTGCGACACGTATGAATAATTATCTCTACACTGACGATTCCCGAAAGGATGAAACATATACGTATGTAGATAAACAAATATATATATATCTTTCTCTCTCTATATATATGTATATATATACATTATATATATATATATATGTATATATATATATATATATATATAATATATATATATATATATATATATAATGATTCTATACTAGGTCTTTTTATTGATTGAGCTGTTTTAATTGTTCTTATTAGTCGTAAATTATAATTAAGTAAACACGTAACCCTCTTAGTTATCTGTGCCTTTCTCGCAATCCTTCCACCCTATGTTCATTTAATCCCTCTCTAATATTTTTTCATTCTTTTGTGAGCATTCTCCTCGTCGCATATTTTTGCTAGCCTGGAAAGGTTGTATCTGGACGAACGAACATATGCTCCACTGCTCCCCCGAAGAAGGAGGTAATGTATGGGATACTACACTATCCCAAAATGACGATGTAATGCTGGGAGGATTCTCTCGCGGCAACAGCACCAATATTATACTACCTACTTAAATGAGAAAGTAATCCATCGCAGAATAGTATCTTGACCACAAAACTGATACTGCACAACTCCCATGAAAAGCAGCTGGTAATTCCTGGAAGGATGATATGACGAACGAACATATAGTATGCAACTCTCGAAAGGAGGAGGTAATGTTTAGGAGAATGGTGTCATAACAACAGAACAAATACTACACTTTAAAAAAGAGAAGGTACTGCCGTGGGAGATAATTTAATGACAACAGAACAGATGCCACACTACCCTAATCTCTAAAAGATAGAAGAAGTAATGCCTGGGAAGATGGCTTCATGACAGCAGAACAGATACTACACTATCCCTACTCCCACTCAATTGAGCAGGGAAAATAGTACATTAGCGTGAAATAGTATTGTAAACTAAATTGAGCATTACAAGATAGTACAATAGTACAATATTGAGACAAGTTATAGGGGATTATTTACTGAACTCAACAGAACAAAAAGGGGACAAAAAACTATGCAACAAATAAATGTTACCAAAGGCAAGATAAGTTACTAGTCTACCAACCTGGATAAGTTTATTTTGTGTCATAACTTATTTTAAAGCAAATTTTGTTAAAAATAAACATAGTGTTGAATGTTCAGTTAGAACCACAAAAAGATTGTGCGTCGATAAGCCCTTCACATGGCGCCGATAAGCCCTTCACGAGGACCCCTGATAATCGCTCAAAAATCGAAAATTTAACAAAATACTGGTAGAAACACATCCAGTAAATGTCATCAATCGTGCGAAAATGTAATATTCTACCAGTATTTTGTTTGATTTTAGATTTTTTGAGCGATTATCAAGGGTCCTCGTGCAGGGATTCTCGGCGCCATATTTTTTTCTCATTCTAACTGAAAAGTTGATATTATGTTTATTTCTAACAAAAATCGCGTTAAAATAAGTTAAAACACAAATGAACTAATTCAGGTAAGTAGAAGAAGAGTAACTTATCTGACCTTTTGTAACATTATTTTTTAAACATTTGTTTTTTTACACCTGTGTTGTTGTTAAATTCAGTAAATAATACCTAAGCGGTAGTATAGTTTCGGGGTCAAGCAAAAATCCCCACTGGTAAATATATATGGTCAAACTATATTTGAAAATTAATTGGTGTCGCTAAAGTATGAAAAAAAATCCCACATAATGCATTTCAAAATGAATTGTTTCGCAATTGAATTCCGTTGTCCCGTCGACTGAACCAGTTTTCACCCCCCCATCTTTGCATTCGTTTTAATGCCATTTTAATATATATCTAATTGTTTCAATTAAAAAAGATATTTCAAATATGACACTTGTATTATCTATTTAAAGAACACTTAGCTACCAATTCTTTTAACAGTAAAACGAAACAGAATATTTATTGCTTTAAAAACGATTTAATTTTTTATAACTTGCAACGTTTGATCTATTAAATTGCAATTTAGCTGACAATGACACTTATTTTTATGAAAGAAGAAGAAGAAGAAGAAGAAAAAGAAAAAGAAGAAGAAGAAGAAGAAAAAGGAGTAGAAGAAGAATAAGAAAAAGGAGAAGAAGAAGAAGAATAAGAAAAAGGAGAAGAAGAAGAAAGAGACAAATTTTCTTAACCTTATTTACGCTGAGTAATAATTGTTATTTGAAGAGAAATATTATCATTAATAGCAAATAAAACAGATAAAAGCAACCGTGGAATTTCTACGGCATCTGTAAGATAATGAAGAGTGGCAAAAAATGAATCGTGGACGAGTCCATTGTGGGTGGGACGTCGAGAAAGAAAGAAAGGAGAAGGTTCTGCAATGCAAGCGAGACTTGAAAAGCGGCAGTTTCAGAAACGCTTGGTGATCGGAGTATCGAAGTACCGGAAGATTGGAAGTTTACCGATGTTTATGGCACCGATGAAGCTTTATTGGCTATGATACCCAAGCCCGTCTTGCTGTTAGGCTTTCGTGTCAGCTGACTAAAAATGTAACCGATAAGCAAGTTGGTACCGTGAAGGAATCCCCTGACTTGTATTTCATCAAACAGACAATTGGAAGAAGTGCTGGTGGAACAATTACTTCAGTTCATGCTCGGATAGACAATGCAAAGCAAATTTCTTTCCAATCGAATGTATATATGAACGAGTTTCTAGCGGAAACCAAGTCAGTGACCTCAGCAAGAAAAAGACTTTCATGAAACAAAAGTATGTCAAAAGATTTTTTTATATGTGTGTGCGTATCCGGCGTAAACCATTCGGTGATGGGGAATAAAGAAAACCAAAATGTTTCCATATACATTCTGTTCTTTTTTATTCTTGTTGGATCCTACCGGGTACCCCGAAAGAACGGGTAATGCAACAGTAGTAGTAGTAGCAATAATAATAATAATAATAATAATAATAATATTAATAATATTAATAATAATAGTAGTAGTAGTAGTTGCAGTAGTAATAATAATAATAATAATAATAATAATAATAATAATAATAATAATAATAATAATATTTTATTTTATTTTTATTTTTTATTTATCCACTAGGAGTTTTCACACAAGTAATTATCAGTTATTGCTAAGTGAAAATAACCAGTAGTGGTCCCTGGAGCCTGAGTGACAACGAATTTCCTCAGATTTCCAGTATTTTTCGTTTCTTTCATATACGCTTTTCAAATCATTTAACGTTTTCGCAAGATCCGTTTACCATTGATTTATCGCTGGCAAGACGGTGTGTTTTCTATGGAATTTAAGGCGCAATAAGCCTCCCCAAGGTCCTAGTACTGTCCGCACCTTTCCAGTGGAGTTTTTGTTGGTCCTGTCTCTATCGGTTTTTCTATCCTTCTTGGAACTTCTTGACAATATTATGAGTTAACAGCCAACACTAGTGCCAACACATGCATGTGTGTTTTGGGGGTGGCGCGATTAAATTATGGGATTTATGGCAGTTACAGTTTCTTTGGGTTCGCGTGGTGTTCTCTATGTTTTTGTTTTATTTCTAATTCAACTCATCTGTTGCTGCTTAGCGGTAGTAGTTTATCTGGGTTGGTTTCTCCATTCGAGGGACTTCCTCAAGATTTCAGCCGTTTTCATCATTTGCATGCGTTTTATGGTCTCAATCTTCCATTTTATTTTAATTTCTCCCATTTTCACAGGTTTATCGGGATTAATCCTAGTGCTCCTACGATTATTGATATGTATTGACTTTCTTCATGTTTCATTTTCCTTTCAGTTACATGGCAAGTTACATGTATTCGCTTCGTTTTTTCGTGTCTCCCTGATCTTCACCGTGTGAACTGCTGTAACGGCGAAATCTACGATTTGGCAATTTCGTTTTCCTTCTTGTTGACTATTATAAGGTCAAAACTCCTTGCATGAATGAGTCTGTATGTTTGTATATCAATGTACCAGAACATTTTGTGCCTTTGCTTTATCAGTACCGTCTCAGGTTGTGCCTGTAGGTTAAATATTCAGCCGTTTGCATGGCTTCCACTGCTCTGTCTTTCCCCCGCAGTCGTCTATGTTTTTGTATTTTCTTTTAGTTAGTTTGCTGCATTCATTTATTATGTGATTTACAATTTTGTTACTTTGTATAAATAGACTACCTAGGTTTTGTCTATCATAGCTTTGACATCGTTCGTTCTGATCGCGTTGTTAAGTGGAACTGTTAGCAGCCAATTCGTTTCTCTGCTGAGGTGTCCTTTTTGTAGCCATGCCCACGTGTCTATTATTATTATTATTATTATTATTATTATTATTATTATTAGTATTAGTATTATTATTATTATTATTATTAGTAGTAGTAGTAGTAGTATAGTCGCATTAGTTACTATTTATTATTATTATTTTAATAATAATTCTGTAATTGTAACTACAGCTTGAACCGGAAAAAGGAATTTTTATTCTTCATATATATATATATATATATATATATATATATATATATATATACATTTTAACGGGGAAAATAGCAAACAAATATTCGAGTTGTACACATTATAACTTATTTCGACCTAGATCGGTCTCATCAAATGTATAATCAACCTCATTCAGAACATGAATAGGGATAGTTATACATCTGATGAGACCGACATAGGTCGAAATAAGTTATAATGTGTACAACCTGAATATGTGTGTCTAGTTTTTCCCCATTTAAAATTTATTCATGATCTGTTTAAATGTACATTGAGCTCTCTTACTCGGATTCCCATCGAAATCATTCGAACCTGCACACACACTCACTCACGCGCGCACACACACACACACACACACACACACACACACACACTATATATATATATATATATATATATATATATATATATATATATATATATATATATATATATACGAGAAAGGAAGGATTAAGTAATCCGACGTAATGGGAAATGAAAAAGGAAAAAAACAAGAAATATTTTTAATATATTCATCAACGTTTTTTCTTAATTTGTAAGACTTCCTCAGGATGATAATTTTACCTCTCTCTCTCTCTCTCTCTCTCTCTCTCTATATATATATATATATATATATATATATATAGAGAGAGAGATAGAGAGGGAGAGAGATGAAAAAGGGGGATAAACATGTACGAATGACAAAGGTATTTCAACTTCGATTGTGCAGTGCAATTAATATTTTTTCAAATTTTGAAGTTTTGCTTTTCCACTGACAACTTATCTATCTATGTAATTCCTCTGACTATAGGATTTTAATCTTATAAAAGCCGTAGGCTTAAGGAAAAATAATAAACATGTCTTTACCGAGTATACCTTGCATTGAACAATCGAAGTTGAAATAGATTTGTCATTCGTACATGTTTATTCCTCTTCTTTCATCTCTCTCTCTCTCTCTCTCTCTCTGTACGTATATATATATATATATATATATATATATATATATATATATATATATTAGTATTTCATGTATCCACATGAAATTTTATTTTTGATCATTGTTTCCGATCGGGCTAAGACCAAATAAGTTCATAAAGTCATTGCTTTGGTTGAACAGTATTTTTCCCATCAGAAAGTAATGGTTTATCAATAGAATGAATTCAGATTTTTCCATTGTTTTTAAAATTTGCAGCAGAAGCCTCAATTAAATAACTGTAATTTGTAAACTAATAATCCGATTGGGCGCAAATTATGACGTGTGAGATTTGAAAAAATGAAATTTGAGATATAAAAATAACATAGCTTGATTTATCAAAACAAAAGAATATTGAAAAATCGTTTATATTTATGAGCTTTTAAAGTTACAGTGAAAGTACTGTATGTTATTAGGTGTATATGTTTTCGGTGAAACAGATACTTAAAGACTTGTCAACTAAAACTTGTGACAGACTATTTTTGATTAGCTAACCCATACAAGAAAATGAAGGTCGAACCGTTGTCCATCTTCCCAAGTTTCCATTGGTTCTGGAGTATTCAGGATTCCACTCGTTGTTTTGTCGTCATGATGATGATGATGATGATGATGATGATGATCATCATCATCATCTTCTCACTACGAATTTTCACAAAAGTAATTATCAATGTTTGATCACTAACAATAAACAGTGATGTCGTCTGGAACCTGAGTGACAACGTCAACTTCTTTCAGTGATCACTACAAATGATTTTGTGTTATCGCAACATCCAACTACTATTCATTTCTCGCTGATAACGACCATTGGCTTTATCTGGGATTTTGTTGGCAAGAGGCTTCCTTAATTCACAGCATTCTCCGAACACTACCAGTGGAGGTCTGATAAGTGGTTTACCTCCTCGGTCTTTCTATCTACCTTGACATTTCATCATCATTTTGTACGATATAAGCCGAGTCTGTTGTGTGCTGTGTGTTCCATATTTCCTGCCGTTCTCTGGCAAATTCCGTGTATTTGCTTCGTTTTTCCATCTCCTTAATCTTCACCTTGCGAACTGCTGGGACGGCAAAATCTACGATTTGGCAGTTATTGTTCTTTTTGTTAACTATTATGTTATATTTTATCCTTGCATATCTGTGTTTATGTGTTTGTACCTCTATGTCAAAGATTATTTTGTGAGTTTCGTTTTCCAATACTGTCTCCGGTTTTTTGTCTGTACCATTGGTCTGCATATTTACAAATGCAGTAGTTTGCATAGTTCCCAGTGTACACCCTTCCCCACACAGTCGCGTCAGTTTTTGTATTCTTTTGAAGCTAGTTTGCTGCATTCACTTATAATGTGATTTACTTGTGTTATTATTATTATTATTATTATTATTATTATTATTATTATTATTATTATTATTATTATTATTATTATTGTTGTTATTATTGTTGTTATTATTATTATTTTTTATTTTTATTTTTATTATTATCATTATTATTATTATTATTATAATTTTATTATTATTATCATTATTATTATTATTATTATTATTATTATTATTATTATTATTATTATTATTATTATTATTATTATTATTATTATTATTATTATTATTATTATGCCACAGTAGTCTAAACTTTTGGATGTTTTTAGTTGGAGTTTTCTTTTTTGAACATCAAGTCAATTCCCTTGACTTAAAACATTCAATATGTACCTTAACACTTTCGCTGTTCCTAACAGGCAAGCCTTTTTTGTTTAATCTTTCTAAACAACACCAATTACCAACTTAAACATTGATATAGCCTACCTCTTCGATATCATGGTGCAGAAGAAGGAACACGAAAAAATCAATAAATATCAAGATATAAAATGGGAATTAGACTATGGAAACGTAAAGAAGTAAAGGTGATTCCCATTGTAATTGGAACGCTTGGAACCATAACGAAACCCACCATAAATAGCTTAAAAAGATTGACAAGACAAATTTTTTTCCAATTCTGAAAAAAGTAATAATAGTAATAATAATAGTAATAAAAATAGTAATACTCATAATATCAATATTAATAATAATAGTGATAATAATAGAAATGATAATAGTAATAATTATAATAATAATTATAATAGTAATAATAATAATAATAGTAAAAATAGTAGTATTAATAATAATAGTAATAATAGTAATAGTAATACTTATAAAAATAATTGTAATAATAATAGTAATAGTAATAATAGTAATTATAGTAATTATACTAATAATAATATTAATAATAATAGTAAGAATAATAGTAATAATCTTAATAATAATAAAAGTAATGTTAATAATAGTAGTAATAACTCTAATCGTAATAACAATAGTAATACTAGTAAAAAAACAGTAATAATAATAGCAATAACAATAGTATTAATAGTAAAAATAGCAGTAATAATGAAGTAATAACAATAGTTATAATTATAATAATACAAATAATAATGATTATAATAATAATAATAGTAAGAATAATATTAATCAAAAACAACTACTACTACTGATAATAGTTATAATATTATTAGTAATAAAATAGTAAAAATAATAGAATAAAAATAGTAATAATATAGTAATAAAAATAGTAATAATAATAATAGCAATAATAGTAATAATTATAATGGTTATAATAATAGTTATAATCATAATATAAATAATAGTAGTAATAATTAAAGTAACAATAATAATAGTAATAATAGAGATACTAATAATAATAATATTATTATTAATTTTTGTTATTGTAATAATAGTAATAATTATAGTAATAATAATAGTAATAATAATAATAGTAATTATAATAATAAGTAATAATAATTATAGGTATAATAATAATTATTATTTTTACAATAATGATAATAATAATAATAATAATAATAATAATAATAATAATAATAATAATACTACTAATATATACCTCACAATCACGTTAACACACCGGTTCCCGTTAGATCACCGAAGTTAAGCGACGTCGAGCCTGGACAGTACTAAATGGGTGACCATTTGGGAATACCAGGGGCTGTATGTGCTCTCTGCTTATCTCGACATTGTTTCCAGTCGTCTTTAATTCCTTGCCATTGGAATCAAGCCGACTCAGGAGAAGTGTTGTCAGTTATTGCGCAACACTTGCTTCATAATTACACGCGCAACCAGCCCCTTACAGGGTTGTCCATAGTCTCTCCAGACTGACTGGAGAGCTTGACTTGACTTGAATACTAATACTACAACTAATACTAATTATAATACATGAAGTGCCAAAAAGGATGATGGAGCGTTAACCAAACCTCTTAGACGGGTCAATATACTCCCAGAATACCCCATACCGAAAAAAATTACAACAATTTGTTTTTGGTGGTTTTATGTTAGGCTCGGTCTACATACTACCAGTTTGACAAGATCCGAGTATAAGAAAGTGTCAAATTTTAAATATGACTAGTTTTGGCTTACAAGTCATGTTCCATTTACATGTGAAGCACTAACTCGGTCAGTTTTCATGATAAATTAATACATCTTGGATTTTTTACTTGTTTTCAGGGTCAATCTTTCACATGAAAAGGGTTACCAGTGATGCAAACCCTTATACAATACAATATCAATGGGTACCCCTACACCCATTACCTTTGTTGTATCCACCATGATTCACTTACGTCACAGTGTTTTTAAAAACTTAAAACCCTTATACCATATCTAGGTGTACCCGACCTCTAAATCCGTCATTACATCCACATTGGTACCCGTACCCCTAAACCTCTTATTGCACTCACCCAGGTTCACAAACAGACATATATGGGTACCAGTGGTGAATTATTACTTTCTTCAATTAATCGGGCCCCTTACATCCGTATATAAATGAATTTTTTTATAGGGTATAGGATTCCGTAGAGAACAACTGAAAAACCCAAAGAGACCACGTTTTTACCCCATCAAAAACTGCCGTCACAAACAATTCACTAATACACATATATTTTCGTATATTTTCAGGGTCAAACATGAGTTCAGTCGCCAGTAGAGAAACTTGTCCTTTATGCGAACAGGATTTGGACTGTGATTAGACCGTGGTGCTTCGAGAAAAGGGTGCTGCAGGAGTTAACGATGCAAGTAACAAAAGAGGTGTCAAAGTAATTAAAGATGCCGGAACTAGTGTTCACATAAACAAAAAAGACATTACTTTAACCTAAAAAAAGTATGATTATGCTCGACCAGTGTTTCTCTGGGACGATATGATGGTAAAACGCATTGCTTTTGTCTGTGGAACTGATTCTACGAAAAAAGATTATAAACGAAAAAGTGAGGGAAAGATTTGCTATGTAAAGACTGATGCATTTGCTAAAACTATCCTGGTTCATTGCAAAACAAGAGGGGATGAGTGGATTACTGCTATTCAAAGTCGGATCTAATATTTGGTGGTGATCTTCATGCTGCAAGCTGTGTGTACCACTAGTCATGTAACGTCAACTTCCATACAATGCAAAGCATTTTAAGACAGTTCATGGCAGTTGGCTTAACCAAACGATGAAAAAGTGGAAGGGTGTGTGTATTCTTGGAGGAAAACGATGAGGAACAGATAATGATATAGGACCTTGCCGTTGAAATGGGAGAATACTTACGAGGTAGTAAATCAACAGCATATGGAAATCAGTACCTCAAGGAAAAGCTGATAAGTCGATATGGAGACTCTTTATTTGTGACCAACGGCCGTTGTGGTGTCTCAAACATTGTGACATTTAGGGGGAAAACCTGTGACATTTAGGGGGAAAACCTGTGACATTTAGGAGAAAAACCTGTGACATTCTTTGTGAATACTACCATTCACCTCCGACAGATAATAAGGAAGCACAAAAACGAACAATTCTCAAAACCACTGCGAAACTCATCAAAGCTTTCTTTCACTTCAACCAGACTACTCCCAGCTGGCAAGGCATGTTGCACCTGATGCATAAGGAGGGCGAATATATAGGACGTTGGTGGATGGCTGTAGAGATCACGGAGACAGTATATGGTGAAAATGCCGTCGTACACATGATAAGCGGAAAGGCGTGGCAACAAGCATTTTGTGGCCACCTGCTGGTAGATCAGTGTCTCACACGTCAGATTGTTTCCAAAATCTTGGAGGATGAACGTGGTTTTCAGGACCAAGTAGAGGAACTTGAGCGGCTGTACATCGGTAGGATTTATAACAGTCTAACTCTGATAAGGGATGAACTAGTAAGGGCTTCCAAAACCAGCAATCTATGGATAAACTATCAGCACATGCTAGGAATTGCACTTGTTGCAGCTGATCGAATGGAGTCTTGGGAACTGCGTCTTAGTGTCGTCTTCGCTTGTCTGCCTATATGTCAAGAAGACATATGCCTTGAAAGATGACAACCCTGTAGTACATCAAAAGTTTATCTTTGGGTTGCACGTAATCAGGCGCAGTAGTCAATACTGGGCTTTAAGCCGTTTTTAGGCGATGAATCTTCATGCAATATTATCACAGGGATTACTTCAAACTAGGATGTCAATGTTCAGGACCTTTTCGAAATCGAAAAAGACATTATATAAAAGATGGATGGACAATCAGTTTTCTCCTACTATCAAAAACGGAGTTTGAAAGCAAATACTTCAGCATCGAGCAAGAATGTCAAAGTTTCTGCTAATCGTAGCATTGACCCAGTACTTTTATTCCAGAGTTTTCTCATGATCTAACAGATGGGTGATCTAAGGCTTGGTGATATCATGTCATATGAACTCTGTCTCTACCCAATGTCTTTGTTTGAAGGAAAGCGCATCCTACGTCAAGAAGACACACCACAGCTGGGAGCAACTCTCAGAAATTATGTGTAAACAAAATTGGAAGGAAGTACCTTCAGCTCAATTGCAAATGATAATGCTTTATTTACTGTTAGACATTATGTGAGAGCTACTGTTGTGTTTGATGGTTATGAAGTTTGCCCAAGTATAAAGGACTGTACTCATCAGTGGCGCAGTCAAAAGCTGAATGCAAGAAAGGTGAACATTACCGAGGTAACATAATTTGTTGGGAAAAAGGAGAACTTCTTGTCAAATGTGGCAAACAAGCAGGCGCTGATCCAGACTATTAGATACAATATGCTTGGCGAGAAAGTTGAGAGAGTTAAGACGTTCGTCACGTTAGAACAACTCCCACCAACGCCCTCTGCCTGTAAATTTCATTCTTTGCGGATTTTCTACCAGATTATGGAGTGGATGGGATGTAGTGATGAAATGGTGCAATCTAAATGTGGATGGAAGTTGGAAGTGAGCAAACTTGTTCCAGTGATGACGGACAAAAGCCCTGCACCAGATGCACCGATTCAGATAATTCATTACTTATTACCAAGACGGAAATTGTGACAATATGAAAAATGATCCAGCGGAAGATGATGCTGAAGAGTTAAAAGTTTTGAAAAAGCACTGTGATGTAATTGGATCAGGGTGGATACAACAAGAGTAATGAGTCTAGGTGTATCCATTGATATTGTATAAGGGTTTATTTGGAATCACTGGTAACGCTTTCATGTGAAAGATTGACCCTGAAAACTTGGGTAAAAATCCAAGATGTATTGATTTATCATAAAAGCTGACCGAGTTAGTGCTTCACATGTAAATGGAAAATGACTTCTAAACGAAAAAAAAAGTCATATTCGAAATTTGACACTTTCCCATACTCGGTCTGGTACAACTTTAGCATGTCGTAGACTAGACGCAACCTTGCACAAAACCCCCAGAAAACAAAATGTTGCTATTTTTTGGGGGTGGGGGTGGGGGGATCAATCAGTATATTAACCCGTCTAACTATTGGGAGGGTGCGGAGAGTACTTGGACATTGGAAATACTTATTGCCACTCAAATTCGAAAACATGTTTACGTTTGTTCAAGTAAGAAACAAATGAAGGGTAAACGGCTATTGGAATAAGGCAAACTGATTTTCAAGGGATTTCTAAAAACGGGGAGAGAGCTGAAAATCTAAGGGGGCTCATTGTTAATCACAATTAAGACAACCCTCTCGAAACGATAATTTCCCAAACTCTGAAAATAATTTACTGGAACTTAATCTCACTTAATATCATGCTACATAACAATTATATCGATCATTGGAAATCAACATGTCTCAATTTGTTGAAGCCATTGGATGTGTGATACTTTTCAATATATCTCGAATATTTCATTGTTTCCCAAAAGCGTTGAAATAATACGAGGTTTGTCTTATATTTACAGATGGAATTTACTTTTACCTTTCGGGGTGACCAGCATGAGAACACATCAGAAAAGAAAAGCCAAAGGTAAATCTTATTTCTATTATAACTGTAACATACGTGGAGTTCTCACACTTGCTGTTACAGGTTTTCTCTCGCTGATAACCACAAATGATTTCCCCTAGAACTTGACTGAGCTCAAATCTCCGCAATATTCCAGCATTCCCACTTCCATTCCAATGATCTCAATGATGCTATTCTTATTCGGTCTCTTCATCCGAGCCATGGTTTGTGGTACCAATTGATGTTGTGTAACTGCATTTTCTGTTCAGTTTTTAGAGGGGGGCTAATTTATATTAACTAAGATTTATCTGGGTAGTTTTACCTCTCTCTCGTTTACGCGACTCAGAATCGGGGTACTGATGTTAAATCTGGAAGGTGCTGCACAGAGCACTATATTTTTGTATTGATAGAGTACAATACCGATCTCGCAAGCAAGTGGCGGATTTTGTATTTTATTCCCTACAACCTGCTTTATACCGAAGAGATGTTTCTAGCCTCTCTCTACTGTACCGTTATGTTCATGGTAAGTGTTCGACTCAGCTCCAATCTCTCGTCTACTATGTAAAACATTCACAGCAAAAACACGCCTAGTTATAACCACCACAAATAACTTTTCTTTTCTCCCTCCCTGTACAAAAAAAAGAAAACAGATAAAAATTCTATGAACAAAGTTTTTTTTTCGAAGAACATCCCATCTGTGGAACAAAATATCGCAAGGCTGCTTCCCAACCGACTACATCATAGTCGTCTTTAAATCTGATGTAAACTCATGCATGTTGATCCGTCATCTTGGATAATCAATTTTTCTTAAGTAATCTTCTGCCTATTCCACTCATTGTCTCCATTGTGGTGGCGATCATCGTCCGACTGACGATCTCTGACCCATTAGTAAAGAAAATGTCTTTTTACACGGTGAGGCATTCTTATCTGCAGCACTTAGAGTGGGTACTCTGCAGGTTGCGGTTGTGTGCAGAGATAGGCGTAGGTTCCACTCGGTAGGCTAGACTCTATCATCTTCATTTTCATTATCAATTACTAGTTGTACCAACTCGGCGTTGCTAGGGAGTATTTCTATTTTCATTCTTACTCCTCCTATTCATTTTCCTGTTGTACCGATCCTGTGTTGCTAGTGTATTCCTTTCCTTTTGCCACGACTACTAAGAGAAGAAAGGAGCGTACACGGATGAACAGAAACTATGGCGTGCTTCTTCCTTTTCTTCATTTCATTCTTGTTTCTCTTCCTTTATTTAGACGAGAGACAGCAGATAGATTTTGGACCTAATTGTCGGTCGGGATTAAAGACGACTTCATCTTATTTCGTTTACTACTACAGACATTAATAATGGAGACAATTCCATTATTAGCGTTAGGGGGGGGGGAGCGGGGTGCAGCCGGGAAAGTAGTTGAGGTGGATAAAGCATGAAACATTACGAAATTCTCCAAAAAGTTATTTTATTGAAAACAAACTGTTCGTTTACCAAAGAAACCACCATTTTCACATAATGACTGTTTTAATTTATTAAACAATTTAAATAGGATAGTAGAAAGTGGACTTTGGGTTTACCTTCAGCAGCCTCGTAACTCTTGCTTTCCTTATTTTGTCATTTATTCCTCATATTCCATGAACGATGTTTCTGACAAAGGAGGAAGAATTGCTGTTTTCTTAGTCAGAATCTATTCATCTAACACTTATTGTTGGCAAGTGTTTGCCATTGAAGTAGTGTTTTTTAGCTCCTTACATCAAGTGGCTTCATGCCTTGTCTTGAGCGATTCCCATGATTATCCTCATGTAAAGACAACTCTGTCACCTCTCTCTGAATATTGGCCAACAAACTATTTCCTATTTTATGTTAAACATGCACCGCATAACATCCTCTCACTTCTCAATAACACGTCTATCGCCTCATCACTTTCTCATGGACCCTTTAATGAAATAAAACTTTCTTCGGTTTTATACATCTTTGTTGGCATTTCCTTCACTGTGCATGGTGTTTCGTGTTTCTCTTATCAGTTTCCACTCGTGGTAAAGTATCAATGAGCAAATCACGTCTTACAAGGCATAGTCGTAGTGATCTTCAATGAGAACCTATGAACTACCCCGTTCAATGGGTAGCAAGTTGCATCCTATGCGTATAGAGTACCGGTCACTGCCAAAATAAGTAAAGGCACCTGTTATCTCTCGCTTTCTCTCTCTTCACAAACATTGGTCAAAGAACTGTTTCATTTTCATCACACCTACAGCATCAGATACTGTCTCTTCTCAATAGCACGTCTGTCTTCTCTCATCACATTTTCTCATAGATTATTTCATGAAATAAAAGTTTATTCGGTTTTATACATCTTTGCTTGTGTTTCCTTCACTGTGCATCGTGTTTCCTGTTTTTGATTACCGCCAACCTGACATACACATTAGTCATGAACGGATTTCCTTATGCCCCACCTATTCTTTTATATATGAGGGGCGTTCAATAAGTAATGCTCCTGACCCATTCCCCATACCAGTAGATTAATGAAACTTGGCACAGTTATTAGTCTTTCTCTACATAGGAACCATCCAAAGTTATGCATTTCTCCCATCGTTTGATGCAGCTGTGAATACCGTTTTTGTAGAACAACCTAGGTTGGTCCTCCAACCACGTCGTAACTTTAGAAATCCATGCTGCATCATCTGGGAAAGGCTTTCCTTTCAAAAACAACTTCATGGCTGGGAAGAGATGAAAGTCGGAGGGTGCAAGATCAGGAGAGTAAGGGAGATGGGGAAGGATTTCATAGCCACACGCCCGTGCTTCTGATCTGGCGACATGCGAGTTGTGGACCGGAGCGTTGTCCTGCAGGAGGAGGATACCTTTTCTTATCTTGCCCCGCCTCTTGATTTTAATAGCTTCTCTTAATTTCGTCAAAAGTGAAGCGTAATAGGCTCCTGTAATTGTGGTACGCTTTTCCAGGAAATCTGTCATCACTACTCCGCCCTGGTCTCAGAAGACTGTGAGCATGACCTTGCCAGCGGAGGGCTGCACCCTTGTTTCTTTAGAGGTGATGAGTCCAAATGTTTTCACTGCATTGACTGGGCTTTGGTCTCTGCATCATAGTGATTGACCCAAGTTTCATCCTGTGTAATCAGTCCTTTGAAAAGCTTTGACTCATCTTCTTGGCACTCATCCTCGAGCACTCGACGCCTTATTGCTTCTGGAAAGGTGTGAGCAACCTGGAAATCCATCTGTCAGACACCTTATGAATATGCAAATAGTCATGAATGATAGTTTCCACAGACCCTGTAATAATCTTGACCTCTTGGGTTATTTGGCGAATAGTAACGCGTCGATCTTCCAAAATGGCAGCCTTAACTTGACGGATAGATGCCTCATCAATGGCAGAAGAGGGACGACCAGGTCTGGGAGCTGTTTGCACAGACTTCCGACCATGTTTGAATTCACAATGCCAGCGTTTTACAAGGTCATATGATGGGGCATCATCACCATAAGTTTTTTGGTCATTTCATCAAAAGTCACCTTTGGTGTGCGTCCTTTATAATAATCAGATGGATCTGCAATGTGAAATCTGACCAAACCCAACACATTAGATCAGATGATTTACTGAAAGATCCTCAGGATGAATCGATTACGCTTGTATTGTCATGTGGAACGTTCATTCTCCAGAAAAAAAACCGTTACAGAAACATGAATGTCCTGAATCGCAAGAAGGTTTGCCGGTCAAGGAAAACTTGGATGAAAGCGATTAAACAAGACCGCACACATTGAAATTTGGAGACAGTTGACCCGCTGAACAGTGAAAAGTGGAGAATGAGCTTGCGTAATATCAGAAAACGTCTGACCCTTGAAAAAAAGAAAAGTGACATTAAATTAATAGAAAAGAAGGAGAGACGATGTTGTTTTAATTTTATAAACTTATCAAACGCAAATAGTTTTCAAAACTTTTAATAAATGAGTATTTGCTACCAATTTTAAATCCGGAATCGATATTCTATTCGGCAAGTTAAATATTTTCAAATTCCTTCAAATTTCGAAAGGTCACACGCTAATTGATTCATTTATTTTAAGGAGTAATATGTAACAAAATGGCTAATTGTACATTTATTCTGATTGGTTTAATTTCGTAATTAAATTATTTTTGAAAGGTTTAAAACAAGTTTTTTTTACGTACTTTGCCTTTCTTAGTTAAATAAATAATTGATTAATGGTAAATAAAAAAATATATAATAATATGTAAGTCACGTAGTGGGTAAAAACACACATACACACAGACACACGTTAAGTTGTCACGTAATTTTACTAATCTAAAGGGGAGCATGTTCATGATCCGATCTGTATATACGACGAACATTTATTGATAATATAACTGTAGATAGGGGTCAAAACATCGAAATAAAGAAAATAATTAAAAAAGTTCCAGATTAAAATAATATTTGAGAATATAACGTAGGTTTGGTTACAGACGCACACAAAATCTCAATTATGATAAGATAATCATTGTGTACTTTCAGAGGGTCATCTACGATGGAAAATGCAACGAAAGAACCGGAAGGAAAGGTTTTTATCAAAGCAGAACCAGAGATAGAACCTCCTGATGGCGGCTGGGGATGGGCCGTGTGCTTCGCAGCTTTTATGACAAATTTTACAATTTCGGGAGTCATTTCCGTAAATGGGATTATTCTTTTAGCACTACTCGACCTCTTCAATGAGCCTGTCTCAAAAACATCACTCGTTGGTTCAATCATAACCGGCACGGCAATGTTTGGTGGTAATTATATTTTTTTGTATAACCTAAATTATATATATATATATATATATATATATATATATATATATATATATATATATATATATATATATATATATAAAAAGCTTTTTTGATCATTTATCCAAGATAAAACACACACACACACGTATATATATATATATATTTAAATGTTGAATTAAATAACGATAATTGAATTATCGTTTAATAATAATAATCTATCGTGATAATATAAAGCTCAATATATTGAATAGAGCAATCCATTTTAGAGGTGAAAGATGAGAATAAAAATTGTAAAGATACAATATTTATTAGAAAATGAAAAGTTCAGAGCTGAACCCTGCGAAACGGATAATTCCAGCACAAAACTAATGCACAGACATGGTAAAATGGACGTTACAAATTTCCGTCGGACCACCAGCCTCTTACAAAAATATTTGGATTACTAAACAATTTGAGTATTGTTCTTTTTCAAACATTAATTTCCAAAATAACAGCTGTTTTTACGTTTGGTTTGACGTATTTTTGGATATCATCCCCCCTGACTTTATACTCTCATCTCAACATAAGACTCTTTACCTTTTCCCCTTATTTTTTTTTCATTTTGTCTTATTTTATGTAAAACTTGTAAAATTGTCAAAGTTAAATGTTGCCGATAATATTTACAATTATATTGTCGGCTTTTCCCTATCTTCTGATGAGAAGAGTTTATCTTTGACAATCCATGGATTAAGGATATGAAGCTCCTTGCTCTGAACTTTTGATGTTCTAATAAATATTGTATTTTTACAAGTTTTTATTCTCATCTTTCACCTCTAATATATATATATATATATATATATATATATATATATATATATATATATATATATATATATATATATATATATATATATATATATATATAATAATGGTAATAATCCAGATAAAAAATATCCACAGGGTGGTAATCCAGAGAATTTTAATCGGGTTTTGACAATAACATCACAAAAAAACTACAAAAAATCTAATATTTAGTCCATAACATCAATACCGATAGTAAAGTTATCACAGATAAACTTAATATCAGCGATAGAGTAAGTAAACTAAAAGAAAAAGAAGCATATATTCTTCTCAAAGATCACAAACCTGACTTCCAAAATAAACCAACCACTAGATTTATTAACTCCACAAGACAAGAAATAGGGAAAATTAGTAAAATTATTTTAGAAAGAATAAATAAGCAGATAAAAACATTTTATAAACTTAATCAATGGATAAATTGTGCATATACAATGAACTGGTTCCTTAAATAGTAAATAAAACTAATTGCTCGTTCATCCAGTTTGACATTATTAATTATTACCCATCTATATCTAAAGAACTTTTTGAAAACGTTATCGATTTTGCCACACTTCTATCTGATATTTCTGTAGATGAAATCAATATAATTAGAAAATGCAGAAATACAGTACTAATCTGTAAACATGAACAATGGACTAAAAGCAATCAATTTGGATCTTTTGATGTTTCTATGAGCTCCCTGGACTCAGCAGAAGTCACTGATCTAGTTGGTCTTTACATACTATATAATCTCACAAAAAACATTAGCATTGAAGATATAGGCCTATATAGGGATGACGGATTACTAATAGTAAAGAACTCAAATGGACAAAAATGTGAAACAGTAAAAAAAATTATCCTTAGAGAAATGAAAAGATTAGATCTAAAAGTAGAAATAACATCTAACATTAACATAGTTAATTTTTTAGACGTAACATTCAACTTAAATAAAGAAACTTATGAACAGTATACTAAAGACAATACCAACGCGATCTATGTCCACCCACTCTCTAACCACCCAAAAACCATTATTCAACACATCCCCAGATCAATCGAAAAAAGAATTAGTGATAACTCCTCTAATGAAGAAATTTAAAAAAAACAAGGACTTTTACAATAAAGCGTAAATTCACCAAACCTACACCTCCCAACAACAGACGCATAAATAGGGGTAGAAAAGTTATTTGGTTCACACCCCCTTATAATAACATGGTTAAAACCAAACTCGGTAAAAATTTTTAGACTAAATTAATCTACACTTCCCTCCCAACAATATACTGCATAACATTTTTAACAAAAACACCCTCAAATTAAGCTATAGCTGTGGCGAAAATTTAGAAAAAATAATAAAAAAACATAAAAATAACATTCTAAATGAAAAAACTACCGCAACGAAAACAGCAAATACCAAGGCCTGTAACTGCACAAACAAAAAAGAATGCCCATTACAACAAAATTTCCAAATAACCCAATCAGTATATCAAGCAACAATCTCTACTAAAGAAAACCCAACCCTGAAAAGATTCTACATAGAATACCTTCGAAGAAAGATATACTGGACATAAGTGTTCTTTTAATAACCCTACATACTAAAAAAGAACCTCACTTTCTCTATATTACTGGGAACTATACAACAATACCCAATCACCAACAGTAACCTGGAGCACAATTAGAAAAACTAGCACCTGTGGTTCTCTAAACTCACCTTGCTACCGTTGCCTAACAGAAAAACTTGAAATAATTAAATTTAGTGATGGGGAAAACTTCTAACCAAAAAACAAGAAACATCAATTAACTGTAGACATAAAAGATTACACCTTCTTAGTAATCCACTTATAACCCCTTAGGCTGTTACTATATATAAAAAAAAACAAAAACATTTCACCTACCCATCAACTGATAATTTTGTCAACACAACTATCATCTTATACCTTTTTTATTAATTATTATTTTATTAGTAGTAGCATTATTGTTGGTAGTATTATTATCAGTAGTATTATTTGTAGTAGTACTGTTAGTGGTAGTGTTATTGGTGGTAGTGGTATTATTATTATTATTATTATTATTATTATTATTATTATTATTATTATTATTATTATTATTATTATTATTATTATTATTATTATTATTATCATCATCATACCCACAACGATTAATACTAATTGTCATCTTCTGTATTTTTCTTTACCCTTAAATATCCCCTTATATGTTTATCCATTTATTGATTAATATTTCTATATTTTTTAGATTATTTTTAGATTATCATTATCAATTATTTATTATTACTATTATTAATATTTTAAACTTAATTATTTGACATTGAATTATTTTTCATTTCTGTACTTTTATCAAGATGATTATTGTTGTTAGTGGTGTCATCATGTCTGCTGTTACTATCATAGTTATTATTATTTGCGGCAGTGAAATTAACAGTATCACTATTATTAATAATATTGATATTACCATGTTTTACCGTTACCTGACTTTTGCTTCCACTGTCATTGATGATAATAATGATAATGTCATTATCTATAACTTTATTATTTTATTTCAGTTATTATTACTACCATTATAATAATAATAATAATAATAATAATAATAATAATAATAATAATAATAATAATAATAATAATAATAATTATTATTATTATTACTACTGTTTTCATCTTTATTGCTATTATTGTCATCATTATAACTACTACTACTATTTGTACTGTTCTATTATTATTTATTAATTTTTCACTATCATTAATTTTTCACTATCATTATTACTATTGTTAAGATTACTGGGATTACCACTCTGATTACTGCTGTCGGTAAAACCACTATAATTACTATTTTTATATGATCATCATTATTGCAACTATTAACCCATATCATAATATCGGCAAACATTATCTTATTATTTAATATTATCATGATAATCACTACCTCCTAGTATTCCTAATATTTCTTAATTATTCTATTTCTTTCCTAAACTATTATTTTTATAAATTCTTAAATATTATTGACCACCATTATCATTGTCGTTGTTGTCGTCGCTGTTATTATTATTACTATTTTTATTATTATTATTATTATTATTATTATTATTATTATTATTATTATTATTATTATTATTATTATTATTATTATTATTATTATTATTATTATTATTATTATTATTATTATTATTATTATTATTATTATTATTTTTAATAATAATAATTAATAACGCCGGCATTTTCTAGTTATTCTTTAGCTATATTTTTTAGTACTTTTAAATTAAATTAAACTATTATTATTATTTTTATTATCATTCATTATTATTTTCATTATTTCACCTCAATTATTAGGTGTATCTATTATTATTATTATTATTATTATTATTATTATTATTATTATTATTATTATTATTATTATTATTATTATTATTATTATTATTACTACTACTAATCCTGTTATACTTAACGAATATATTTATTCGATTTATTAATTTATTCATGGTAAGCTAATAAACTCTAGACAAATTATAAAGACAATATAAATCCAGAATTGGCGACACATTTGATCACCGCCCCACCACCACACCAATTACACGCGTCTGATCGGTTTGCCCGCACGCACGCATACATACATAATACACAATATTATAGTTCACTTGAAAAATACATTTATAAACTCGGCTTTAAAATAACTGTCTGTTTTTTTTTTTACACTTGATTCGTGCATGTCTACCTCCCTCCTACCTATTTTATATTTCCTATCTCTTCTCTCTCGATCTGAATCAACAGACGTTCTCTTTCTTCTCCTTCTTTTCCTTTATGTGTCTACCTTCCCATCACCTCTCCCTTCATTATATGCCCCTGTTTCCACCTTATATTTTTATTTATTTTTTTATTTATTTATTTATTTATTTGCCCTGTTTGTTTCAGATTTTAGATTTTAGATTTTAGATTTTTTGTTTTTTGTTTTTAGATTTTTTAGATTTTTAATTTTTAATTTTTTAACGGCCTCAATTTTTGAAATGTTAAATTTCTTTTCTTCTTCTTCTTCTTCTTCTTCTTCTTCTTCTTCTTCTTCTTCTTCTTCTTCTTCTTCTTCTTCTTCTTCTTCTCTTTCTCTATCCCTCCATTTCATTCTCTCCAAATATGATCTGAGGTTAAGATCAGATTCTAACTCTGCCTGATGAGATCTCAGTTTATAGTAACTGTTAATCGATAACATCGACATGCCAGTGTCGCAGATTTTGTACATGTCTGTGTAAATAAAATTATCATATATATATATATATATATATATATATATATATATATATATATATATATATATATATATATATATATATATATATATATATATATATATATATATACAATGTTAATAATACTATGCAAGTCGAAAAAACACAACATTATATAGTCTATCGATAAGAAACGTTCTCCACAGAAACATCCCTTCACAGTTAACAATACAGATACTTCCCTTTTCGTGTCCGTAGAGACAACCAATATAGTCCTCCAATGAGTTTAATGCTAAATCAGTATGTTTCAGTCTTAGAACGTGTATAAGTCTAACTTTCACCCCTGGAAAATTCACAAA
>OY744543.1:26555566-26618066 GCA_963556195.1 Sepiola atlantica
TGAAATTTTAGAGATTAGATGAGGAATAGTGCTATGCCCCTTTTCATTATGCTCATGACATAATGTTACTTTCTTTTTTACTCCCATTATATAGTAGAAAAAAGCTGAAATTTTAGAGATTAGATAAGGAATAGTGCTATGGCCCTTTTCATTATGCTCATGACAGCCTGTCACTTTCTTTTTTACTCCCATTATATAGTAGAAAAAAGCTGAAATTTTAGAGATTAGATGAGGAATAGTGCTATGCCCCTTTTCATTATGCTCATGACATAATGTTACTTTCTTTTTTACTCCCATTATATAGTAGAAAAAAGCTGAAATTTTAGAGATTAGATGAGGAATAGTGCTATGGCCCTTTTCATTATGCTCATGACAGCCTGTCACTTTCTTTTTTACTCCCATTATATAGTAGAAAAAAGCTGAAATTTTAGAGATTAGATGAGGAATAGTGCTATGACCCTTTTCATTATGCTCATGACATAATGTTACTTTCTTTTTTACTCCCATTATATAGTAGAAAAAAGCTGAAATTTTAGAGATTAGATGAGGAATAGTGCTATGGCCCTTTTCATTATGCTCATGACAGCCTGTCACTTTCTTTTTTACTCCCATTATATAGTAGAAAAAAGCTGAAATTTTAGAGATTAGATAAGGAATAGTGCTATGCCCCTTTTCATTATGCTCATGACATCAAGTTACTTTCTTTTTTACTCCCATTATATAGTAGAAAAAAGCTGAAATTTTAGAGATTAGATGAGGAATAGTGCTATGACCCTTTTCATTATGCTCATGACAGCATGTTACTTTCTTTTTTACTCCCATTATATAGTAGAAAAAAGCTGAAATTTTAGAGATTAGATAAGGAATAGTGCTATGGCCCTTTTCATTATGCTCATGACAGTCTGTCACTTTCTTTTTTACTCCCATTATATAGTAGAAAAAAGCTGAAATTTTAGAGATTAGATGAGGAATAGTGCTATGCCCCTTTTCATTATGCTCATGACATAATGTTACTTTCTTTTTTACTCCCATTATATAGTAGAAAAAAGCTGAAATTTTAGAGATTAGATGAGGAATAGTGCTATGACCCTTTTCATTATGCTCATGACAGCCTGTCACTTTCTTTTTTACTCCCATTATATAGTAGAAAAAAGCTGAAATTTTAGAGATTAGATGAGGAATAGTGCTATGCCCCTTTTCATTATGCTCATGACATAATGTTACTTTCTTTTTTACTCCCATTATATAGTAGAAAAAAGCTGAAATTTTAGAGATTAGATGAGGAATAGTGCTATGGCCCTTTTCATTATGCTCATGACATAATGTTACTTTCTTTTTTACTCCCATTATATAGTAGAAAAAAGCTGAAATTTTAGAGATTAGATGAGGAATAGTGCTATGCCCCTTTTCATTATGCTCATGACATAATGTTACTTTCTTTTTTACTCCCATTATATAGTAGAAAAAAGCTGAAATTTTAGAGATTAGATGAGGAATAGTGCTATGGCCCTTTTCATTATGCTCATGACAGCCTGTCACTTTCTTTTTTACTCCCATTATATAGTAGAAAAAAGCTGAAATTTTAGAGATTAGATGAGGAATAGTGCTATGCCCCTTTTCATTATGCTCATGACATAATGTTACTTTCTTTTTTACTCCCATTATATAGTAGAAAAAAGCTGAAATTTTAGAGATTAGATGAGGAATAGTGCTATGGCCCTTTTCATTATGCTCATGACAGCCTGTCACTTTCTTTTTTACTCCCATTATATAGTAGAAAAAAGCTGAAATTTTAGAGATTAGATGAGGAATAGTGCTATGCCCCTTTTCATTATGCTCATGACATAATGTTACTTTCTTTTTTACTCCCATTATATAGTAGAAAAAAGCTGAAATTTTAGAGATTAGATGAGGAATAGTGCTATGGCCCTTTTCATTATGCTCATGACAGCCTGTCACTTTCTTTTTTACTCCCATTATATAGTAGAAAAAAGCTGAAATTTTAGAGATTAGATGAGGAATAGTGCTATGACCCTTTTCATTATGCTCATGACAGCATGTCACTTTCTTTTTTACTTCCATTATATAGTAGAAAAAAGCTGAAATTTTAGAGATTAGATGAGGAATAGTGCTATGTCCCTTTTCATTATGCTCATGACAGCCTGTCACTTTCTTTTTTACTCCCATTATATAGTAGAAAAAAGCTGAAATTTTAGAGATTAGATAAGGAATAGTGCTATGGCCCTTTTCATTATGCTCATGACAGCATGTTACTTTCTTTTTTACTTCCATTATATAGTAGAAAAAAGCTGAAATTTTAGAGATTAGATAAGGAATAGTGCTATGGCCCTTTTCATTATGCTCATGACAGCATGTTACTTTCTTTTTTACTTCCATTATATAGTAGAAAAAAGCTGAAATTTTAGAGATTAGATAAGGAATAGTGCTATGGCCCTTTTCATTATGCTCATGACAGCATGTTACTTTCTTTTTTACTTCCATTATATAGTAGAAAAAAGCTGAAATTTTAGAGATTAGATAAGGAATAGTGCTATGGCCCTTTTCATTATGCTCATGACAGCATGTTACTTTCTTTTTTACTCCCATTATATAGTAGAAAAAAGCTGAAATTTTAGAGATTAGATGAGGAATAGTGCTATGTCCCTTTTCATTATGCTCATGACATCATGTTACTTTCTTTTTTACTCCCATTATATAGTAGAAAAAAGCTGAAATTTTAGAGATTAGATGAGAAATAGTGCTATGTCCCTTTTCATTATGCTCATGACAGTCTGTCACTTTCTTTTTTACTCCCATTATATAGTAGAAAAAAGCTGAAATTTTAGAGATTAGATAAGGAATAGTGCTATGACCCTTTTCATTATGCTCATGACAGCATGTTACTTTCTTTTTTACTCCCATTATATAGTAGAAAAAAGCTGAAATTTTAGAGATTAGATGAGAAATAGTGCTATGTCCCTTTTCATTATGCTCATGACAGCCTGTCACTTTCTTTTTTACTCCCATTATATAGTAGCAAAAATCTGAAATTTTAGAGATTAGATAAGGAATAGTGCTATGGCCCTTTTCATTATGCTCATGACAGCATGTTACTTTCTTTTTTACTCCCATTATATAGTAGAAAAAAGCTGAAATTTTAGAGATTAGATAAGGAATAGTGCTATGACCCTTTTCATTATGCTCATGACAGCCTGTCACTTTCTTTTTTACTCCCATTATATAGTAGAAAAAAGCTGAAATTTTAGAGATTAGATGAAGAATAGTGCTATGCCCCTTTTCATTATGCTCATGACAGCCTGTCACTTTCTTTTTTACTCCCATTATATAGTAGAAAAAAGCTGAAATTTTAGAGATTAGATGAGGAATAGTGCTATGGCCCTTTTAATTATGCTCATGACATCATGTTACTTTCTTTTTTACTCCCATTATATAGTAGAAAAAAGCTGAAATTTTAGAGATTAGATGAGGAATAGTGCTATGGCCCTTTTAATTATGCTCATGACAACCTGTCACTTTCTTTTTTACTTCCATTATATAGTAGAAAAAAGCTGAAATTTTAGAGATTAGATGAGGAATAGTGCTATGGCCCTTTTCATTATGCTCATGACAGCATGTTACTTTCTTTTTTACTCCCATTATATAGTAGAAAAAAGCTGAAATTTTAGAGATTAGATAAGGAATAGTACTATGGCCCTTTTCATTATGCTCATGACAGCCTGTCACTTTCTTTTTTACTCCCATTATATAGTAGAAAAAAGCTGAAATTTTAGAGATTAGATGAGGAATAGTGCTATGGCCCTTTTAATTATGCTCATGACAGCATGTTACTTTCTTTTTTACTCCCATTATATAGTAGAAAAAAGCTGAAATTTTAGAGATTAGATAAGGAATAGTGCTATGACCCTTTTCATTATGCTCATGACAGCCTGTCACTTTCTTTTTTACTTCCATTATATAGTAGAAAAAAGCTGAAATTTTAGAGATTAGATGAGGAATAGGTCTATGGCCCTTTTCATTATGCTCATGACAGCATGTTACTTTCTTTTTTACTCCCATTATATAGTAGAAAAAAGCTGAAATTTTAGAGATTAGATAAGGAATAGTGCTATGACCCTTTTCATTATGCTCATGACAGCCTGTCACTTTCTTTTTTACTCCCATTATATAGTAGAAAAAAGCTGAAATTTTAGAGATTAGATGAGGAATAGTGCTATGGCCCTTTTCATTATGCTCATGACAGCCTGTCACTTTCTTTTTTACTCCCATTATATAGTAGAAAAAAGCTGAAATTTTAGAGATTAGATAAGGAATAGTGCTATGACCCTTTTCATTATGCTCATGACAGCCTGTCACTTTCTTTTTTACTCCCATTATATAGTAGAAAAAAGCTGAAATTTTAGAGATTAGATGAGGAATAGTGCTATGGCCCTTTTCATTATGCTCATGACAGCATGTTACTTTCTTTTTTACTCCCATTATATAGTAGAAAAAAGCTGAAATTTTAGAGATTAGATAAGGAATAGTGCTATGACCCTTTTCATTATGCTCATGACAACCTGTCACTTTCTTTTTTACTTCCATTATATAGTAGAAAAAAGCTGAAATTTTAGAGATTAGATGAGGAATAGTGCTATGGCCCTTTTCATTATGCTCATGATAGCATGTTACTTTCTTTTTTACTCCCATTATATAGTAGAAAAAAGCTGAAATTTTAGAGATTAGATAAGGAATAGTGCTATGACCCTTTTCATTATGCTCATGACAGCCTGTCACTTTCTTTTTTACTCCCATTATATAGTAGAAAAAAGCTGAAATTTTAGAGATTAGATGAGGAATAGTGCTATGGCCCTTTTCATTATGCTCATGACAGCATGTTACTTTCTTTTTTACTCCCATTATATAGTAGAAAAAATCTGAAATTTTAGAGATTAGATAAGGAATAGTGCTATGGCCCTTTTCATTATGCTCATGACAGCATGTTACTTTCTTTTTTACTCCCATTATATAGTAGAAAAAAGCTGAAATTTTAGAGATTAGATAAGGAATAGTGCTATGGCCCTTTTCATTATGCTCATGACAGCATGTTACTTTCTTTTTTACTCCCATTATATAGTAGAAAAAAGCTGAAATTTTAGAGATTAGATAAGGAATAGTGCTATGACCCTTTTCATTATGCTCATGACAGCCTGTCACTTTCTTTTTTACTCCCATTATATAGTAGAAAAAATCTGAAATTTTAGAGATTAGATGAGGAATAGTGCTATGTCCCTTTTCATTATGCTCATGACAGCCTGTCACTTTCTTTTTTACTCCCATTATATAGTAGAAAAAATCTGAAATTTTAGAGATTAGATGAAGAATAGTGCTATGCCCCTTTTCATTATGCTCATGACAGCCTGTCACTTTCTTTTTTACTCCCATTATATAGTAGAAAAAAGCTGAAATTTTAGAGATTAGATGAGGAATAGTGCTATGGCCCTTTTAATTATGCTCATGACATCATGTTACTTTCTTTTTTACTCCCATTATATAGTAGAAAAAAGCTGAAATTTTAGAGATTAGATGAGGAATAGTGCTATGGCCCTTTTAATTATGCTCATGACAACCTGTCACTTTCTTTTTTACTTCCATTATATAGTAGAAAAAAGCTGAAATTTTAGAGATTAGATGAGGAATAGTGCTATGGCCCTTTTCATTATGCTAATGACAGCATGTCACTTTCTTTTTTACTCCCATTATATAGTAGAAAAAAGCTGAAATTTTAGAGATTAGATAAGGAATAGTGCTATGGCCCTTTTCATTATGCTCATGACAACCTGTCCCTTTCTTTTTTACTTCCATTATATAGTAGAAAAAAGCTGAAATTTTAGAGATTAGATAAGGAATAGTGCTATGTCCCTTTTCATTATGCTCATGACAACCTGTCACTTTCTTTTTTACTCCCATTATATAGTAGAAAAAAGCTGAAATTTTAGAGATTAGATAAGGAATAGTACTATGGCCCTTTTCATTATGCTCATGACAACCTGTCACTTTCTTTTCTACTTCCATTATATAGTAGAAAAAAGCTGAAATTTTAGAGATTAGATGAGGAATAGTGCTATGTCTGTTTTCATTATGCTCATGACAGCATGTCACTTTCTTTTTTACTTCCCTTATATAGTAGAAAAAAGCTGAAATTTTAGAGATTAGATGAGGAATAGTGCTATGTCCCTTTTCATTATGCTCATGACAACCTGTCACTTTCTTTTTTACTTCCCTTATATAGTAGAAAAAAGCTGAAATTTTAGAGATTAGATGAGAAATAGTGCTATGTCTGTTTTCATTATGCTCATGACAGCATGTCACTTTCTTTTTTACTTCCCTTATATAGTAGAAAAAAGCTGAAATTTTAGAGATTAGATGAGGAATAGTGCTATGTCTGTTTTCATTATGCTCATGACAGCATGTCACTTTCTTTTTTACTTCCCTTATATAGTAGAAAAAAGCTGAAATTTTAGAGATTAGATGAGGAATAGTGCTATGCCCCTTTTCATTATGCTCATGACATAATGTTACTTTCTTTTTTACTCCCATTATATAGTAGAAAAAAGCTGAAATTTTAGAGATTAGATGAGAAATAGTGCTATGTCCCTTTTCATTATGCTCATGACAGCCTGTCACTTTCTTTTTTACTCCCATTATATAGTAGCAAAAATCTGAAATTTTAGAGATTAGATAAGGAATAGTGCTATGGCCCTTTTCATTATGCTCATGACAGCATGTTACTTTCTTTTTTACTCCCATTATATAGTAGAAAAAAGCTGAAATTTTAGAGATTAGATAAGGAATAGTGCTATGACCCTTTTCATTATGCTCATGACAGCCTGTCACTTTCTTTTTTACTCCCATTATATAGTAGAAAAAAGCTGAAATTTTAGAGATTAGATGAAGAATAGTGCTATGCCCCTTTTCATTATGCTCATGACAGCCTGTCACTTTCTTTTTTACTCCCATTATATAGTAGAAAAAAGCTGAAATTTTAGAGATTAGATGAGGAATAGTGCTATGGCCCTTTTAATTATGCTCATGACATCATGTTACTTTCTTTTTTACTCCCATTATATAGTAGAAAAAAGCTGAAATTTTAGAGATTAGATGAGGAATAGTGCTATGGCCCTTTTAATTATGCTCATGACAACCTGTCACTTTCTTTTTTACTTCCATTATATAGTAGAAAAAAGCTGAAATTTTAGAGATTAGATGAGGAATAGTGCTATGGCCCTTTTCATTATGCTCATGACAGCATGTTACTTTCTTTTTTACTCCCATTATATAGTAGAAAAAAGCTGAAATTTTAGAGATTAGATAAGGAATAGTACTATGGCCCTTTTCATTATGCTCATGACAGCCTGTCACTTTCTTTTTTACTCCCATTATATAGTAGAAAAAAGCTGAAATTTTAGAGATTAGATGAGGAATAGTGCTATGGCCCTTTTAATTATGCTCATGACAGCATGTTACTTTCTTTTTTACTCCCATTATATAGTAGAAAAAAGCTGAAATTTTAGAGATTAGATAAGGAATAGTGCTATGACCCTTTTCATTATGCTCATGACAGCCTGTCACTTTCTTTTTTACTTCCATTATATAGTAGAAAAAAGCTGAAATTTTAGAGATTAGATGAGGAATAGGTCTATGGCCCTTTTCATTATGCTCATGACAGCATGTTACTTTCTTTTTTACTCCCATTATATAGTAGAAAAAAGCTGAAATTTTAGAGATTAGATAAGGAATAGTGCTATGACCCTTTTCATTATGCTCATGACAGCCTGTCACTTTCTTTTTTACTCCCATTATATAGTAGAAAAAAGCTGAAATTTTAGAGATTAGATGAGGAATAGTGCTATGGCCCTTTTCATTATGCTCATGACAGCCTGTCACTTTCTTTTTTACTCCCATTATATAGTAGAAAAAAGCTGAAATTTTAGAGATTAGATAAGGAATAGTGCTATGACCCTTTTCATTATGCTCATGACAGCCTGTCACTTTCTTTTTTACTCCCATTATATAGTAGAAAAAAGCTGAAATTTTAGAGATTAGATGAGGAATAGTGCTATGGCCCTTTTCATTATGCTCATGACAGCATGTTACTTTCTTTTTTACTCCCATTATATAGTAGAAAAAAGCTGAAATTTTAGAGATTAGATAAGGAATAGTGCTATGACCCTTTTCATTATGCTCATGACAACCTGTCACTTTCTTTTTTACTTCCATTATATAGTAGAAAAAAGCTGAAATTTTAGAGATTAGATGAGGAATAGTGCTATGGCCCTTTTCATTATGCTCATGATAGCATGTTACTTTCTTTTTTACTCCCATTATATAGTAGAAAAAAGCTGAAATTTTAGAGATTAGATAAGGAATAGTGCTATGACCCTTTTCATTATGCTCATGACAGCCTGTCACTTTCTTTTTTACTCCCATTATATAGTAGAAAAAAGCTGAAATTTTAGAGATTAGATGAGGAATAGTGCTATGGCCCTTTTCATTATGCTCATGACAGCATGTTACTTTCTTTTTTACTCCCATTATATAGTAGAAAAAATCTGAAATTTTAGAGATTAGATAAGGAATAGTGCTATGGCCCTTTTCATTATGCTCATGACAGCATGTTACTTTCTTTTTTACTCCCATTATATAGTAGAAAAAAGCTGAAATTTTAGAGATTAGATAAGGAATAGTGCTATGGCCCTTTTCATTATGCTCATGACAGCATGTTACTTTCTTTTTTACTCCCATTATATAGTAGAAAAAAGCTGAAATTTTAGAGATTAGATAAGGAATAGTGCTATGACCCTTTTCATTATGCTCATGACAGCCTGTCACTTTCTTTTTTACTCCCATTATATAGTAGAAAAAATCTGAAATTTTAGAGATTAGATGAGGAATAGTGCTATGTCCCTTTTCATTATGCTCATGACAGCCTGTCACTTTCTTTTTTACTCCCATTATATAGTAGAAAAAATCTGAAATTTTAGAGATTAGATGAAGAATAGTGCTATGCCCCTTTTCATTATGCTCATGACAGCCTGTCACTTTCTTTTTTACTCCCATTATATAGTAGAAAAAAGCTGAAATTTTAGAGATTAGATGAGGAATAGTGCTATGGCCCTTTTAATTATGCTCATGACATCATGTTACTTTCTTTTTTACTCCCATTATATAGTAGAAAAAAGCTGAAATTTTAGAGATTAGATGAGGAATAGTGCTATGGCCCTTTTAATTATGCTCATGACAACCTGTCACTTTCTTTTTTACTTCCATTATATAGTAGAAAAAAGCTGAAATTTTAGAGATTAGATGAGGAATAGTGCTATGGCCCTTTTCATTATGCTAATGACAGCATGTCACTTTCTTTTTTACTCCCATTATATAGTAGAAAAAAGCTGAAATTTTAGAGATTAGATAAGGAATAGTGCTATGGCCCTTTTCATTATGCTCATGACAACCTGTCCCTTTCTTTTTTACTTCCATTATATAGTAGAAAAAAGCTGAAATTTTAGAGATTAGATAAGGAATAGTGCTATGTCCCTTTTCATTATGCTCATGACAACCTGTCACTTTCTTTTTTACTCCCATTATATAGTAGAAAAAAGCTGAAATTTTAGAGATTAGATAAGGAATAGTACTATGGCCCTTTTCATTATGCTCATGACAACCTGTCACTTTCTTTTCTACTTCCATTATATAGTAGAAAAAAGCTGAAATTTTAGAGATTAGATGAGGAATAGTGCTATGTCTGTTTTCATTATGCTCATGACAGCATGTCACTTTCTTTTTTACTTCCCTTATATAGTAGAAAAAAGCTGAAATTTTAGAGATTAGATGAGGAATAGTGCTATGTCCCTTTTCATTATGCTCATGACAACCTGTCACTTTCTTTTTTACTTCCCTTATATAGTAGAAAAAAGCTGAAATTTTAGAGATTAGATGAGAAATAGTGCTATGTCTGTTTTCATTATGCTCATGACAGCATGTCACTTTCTTTTTTACTTCCCTTATATAGTAGAAAAAAGCTGAAATTTTAGAGATTAGATGAGGAATAGTGCTATGTCTGTTTTCATTATGCTCATGACAGCATGTCACTTTCTTTTTTACTTCCCTTATATAGTAGAAAAAAGCTGAAATTTTAGAGATTAGATGAGGAATAGTGCTATGCCCCTTTTCATTATGCTCATGACATAATGTTACTTTCTTTTTTACTCCCATTATATAGTAGAAAAAAGCTGAAATTTTAGAGATTAGATGAGGAATAGTGCTATGTCCCTTTTCATTATGCTCATGACAACCTGTCACTTTCTTTTTTACTCCCATTATATAGTAGAAAAAAGCTGAAAGTTTAGAGATTAGATGAGGAATAGTGCTATGTCCCTTTTCATTATGCTCATGACAACCTGTCACTTTCTTTTTTACTCCCATTATATAGTAGAAAAAAGCTGAAAGTTTAGAGATTAGATGAGGAATAGTGCTATGTCCCTTTTCATTATGCTCATGACAACCTGTCACTTTCTTTTTTACTCCCATTATATAGTAGAAAAAAGCTGAAAGTTTAGAGATTAGATGAGGAATAGTGCTATGTCCCTTTTCATTATGCTCATGACAACCTGTCACTTTCTTTTTTACTCCCATTATATAGTAGAAAAAAGCTGAAAGTTTAGAGATTAGATGAGGAATAGTGCTATGTCCCTTTTCATTATGCTCATGACAACCTGTCACTTTCTTTTTTACTCCCATTATATAGTAGAAAAAAGCTGAAAGTTTAGAGATTAGATGAGGAATAGTGCTATGTCCCTTTTCATTATGCTCATGACAACCTGTCACTTTCTTTTTTACTTCCATTATATAGTAGAAAAAAGCTGAAAGTTTAGAGATTAGATGAGGAATAGTGCTATGTCCCTTTTCATTATGCTCATGACAACCTGTCACTTTCTTTTTTACTCCCATTATATAGTAGAAAAAAGCTGAAAGTTTAGAGATTAGATGAGGAATAGTGCTATGTCCCTTTTCATTATGCTCATGACAACCTGTCACTTTCTTTTTTACTTCCATTATATAGTAGAAAAAAGCTGAAAGTTTAGAGATTAGATGAGGAATAGTGCTATGTCCCTTTTCATTATGCTCATGACAACCTGTCACTTTCTTTTTTACTCCCATTATATAGTAGAAAAAAGCTGAAAGTTTAGAGATTAGATGAGGAATAGTGCTATGTCCCTTTTCATTATGCTCATGACAACCTGTCACTTTCTTTTTTACTCCCATTATATAGTAGAAAAAAGCTGAAAGTTTAGAGATTAGATGAGGAATAGTGCTATGACCCTTTTCATTATGCTCATGACAGCATGTTACTTTCTTTTTTACTCCCATTATATAGTAGAAAAAAGCTGAAATTTTAGAGATTAGATGAGGAATAGTGCTATGGCCCTTTTCATTATGCTCATGACAGCATGTTACTTTCTTTTTTACTCCCATTATATAGTAGAAAAAAGCTGAAAGTTTAGAGATTAGATGAGGAATAGTGCTATGTCCCTTTTCATTATGCTCATGACAACCTGTCACTTTCTTTTTTACTCCCATTATATAGTAGAAAAAAGCTGAAAGTTTAGAGATTAGATGAGGAATAGTGCTATGTCCCTTTTCATTATGCTCATGACAACCTGTCACTTTCTTTTTTACTTCCATTATATAGTAGAAAAAAGCTGAAAGTTTAGAGATTAGATGAGGAATAGTGCTATGTCCCTTTTCATTATGCTCATGACAACCTGTCACTTTCTTTTTTACTCCCATTATATAGTAGAAAAAAGCTGAAATTTTAGAGATTAGATGAGGAATAGTGCTATGTCCCTTTTCATTATGCTCATGACAACCTGTCACTTTCTTTTTTACTTCCATTATATAGTAGAAAAAAGCTGAAAGTTTAGAGATTAGATGAGGAATAGTGCTATGTCCCTTTTCATTATGCTCATGACAACCTGTCACTTTCTTTTTTACTTCCATTATATAGTAGAAAAAAGCTGAAATTTTAGAGATTAGATAAGGAATAGTGCTATGTCCCTTTTCATTATGCTCATGACATAATGTTACTTTCTTTTTTACTCCCATTATATAGTAGAAAAAAGCTGAAATTTTAGAGATTAGATGATCTATGGAATTTCAACCATATGTATTGAGAGAGTTTTCCAAAATTTCAGCTTTTTTTCTGGCGTCGTGTGTGATTCAGGAGGTGTTTAGAGAAGATACGATGGGTGTAACACAAATTAAAGAGTGGTTCATCCGATTCAAAAATGGCCGGACATCAGCGGAAAGTGACCAATGTTCCGGCAGGCCCCAAACTGCTCGGAGTGCAGCTGTTGTTGAGAGGGTGCGAAAAAAGAGATAATACGGAACACGACGGCAGAGATGAACATCATTCCAAAAATGGCTTCCAGAGGTGTTTCCGGCAGTGGATTGATTGGCGGTCTATATGTGTGCAACCACAAGGGGCTTACTTTGAAGAAAATTAGGGTCCTAATCCTGTCCCGTATTAGAAAAAAAATGTTCTGACCTAAGGTCGGATAACTTTTTATTTAAATCATGACGGAATTAGCCTTGACATGAGGAAACTGGAGGGTTAAGAGATCAGGATCGTGTAATAAAACGGTGTTGGAGGTGAGGTCGGCAAGGGAGGGGGAGAGGGCGAGAAACAAGATCAGGCGTGGGGGTTTCCACATTTGACACCTACATATAAAGATATATATATATATATATATATATATATATATATATATATATATATATATATATATATATAAGTATACAAACGTACACCCATATACATATATATGCACATATACATACACCAAAACATGTACATAAAATCGCACCCAGTGTCGAAAACTAAAATAAAAAGGGGGAACATTTATTTATGGCATGACGTGCTCGGGTGGTTGTGTTGAAACAAAAAAGTTGTAAGAATATTGCAAAATGTTCATTATTTTGAAATATATAATGACTGTATGTTGATGAGATAAGTAAAGAGTTTACGAAAAAGCGACGGATATACTTATTTATTTATTTATTATTTATTTAATTATTTATTACTTATCATTTATTATTTATTTATTTATTCATTTAATTATTAATGTATATATAAATACAAATACATGCACAGAAATACACACACATATATACACACACACACACACATATATATATATATATATATATATATATATATATATATATATATATATATATATATATATGTGTGTGTATATATTATAATTTAGTAAAACCACTGTTGGAGAATTAAAATCGAAAAATGTTAAGAGAGAAGGATAATGTTTAAAATATGTTGTACTTGTGTTTGTTTTTTTTCAATCATCTTGAAGAAGTCTGTAAATAAAGACGAAACGTTGATGAATGCAGAAATAATATTTTTGGATTTTCCTTTTTAAATTTCCATTACGTCGTAACACTTTTTCAATTCTTAATCATATATATATATATATATATATATATATATATATAGAGAGAGAGAGAGAGAGAGAGAGAGAGAGGTGTGTGTGTGTGTGTGTGTGTGTGTGAATGTGTACGTAAAATCAAACTCCGGTTTATGAACGTTTCTGTACTTGAATAATAAGGATTTTGATAAAAATTCCAGCTGGAAATGCCTCGGTTTTTAACAAACTTTCTATTCCTGACGGCAAACAAATTTTTCCGTCTGATGACACGTTAACAGTTCTGTGCAGGGTTGCCACTCCTAGATTTATGAACCCAGATCTAGGGTTTTTAATGAATCTGGGATTTAATTTTAAAAATCTGTTTTTACCTCCTAACATAAAATAAAAATGATAAAATGTGCAGTAGAATGCTCAAAATACACGCTAAAAATAGATTTATTTCATTAAAAATCCACATACATGATGTTTTTTTCACGAAATAAGGTTTAATACTATATATTACAGCACGTTCCTCGGCATCTCCTGGTATTTCGTTTGCTTTTTGTCAAGTGTCGGATTTTACTGCAACACGCTGTATATATATATATATATATATATATATATATATATATATATATATATATATATATAGATAGATAGATAGATAGATAGATAGATAGATAGATAGATAGATATTCTGTCATTCGGGTTTAGGGGGTTTATTAACTTAAGTAGACATAACTTCTATAGACTCCTAAGTTGTTTGCATTCACAACAGTTGTCTTTGCTTTTAAGAGGCGATTGTTCTGTATCGCACTCCAACACAATATTCATCACGGTGCATATTTGCAGGAATATTAAATGTGGTTTGATTTCATCCGTTACTTGTGATTTAAAAGATAAAGTCGCATCTTCATCTTTGACGCCATTTTGTTTCGTGATGTAATCATACGTACATATATGTTTTTTGTTTGTTTTCTTTCTCTTTTCCAGGCCCTTTTGTGCTACTTTTGATGCTGTTTAAAGCCAGTCATCGACAGATTATGATGGTCGGAGGTGTAGTTTCCGCAGCAGCAGCCGTGGCCAGTTCTTTTGCTCCCGACATAGAAACGTTAATTTTCACCTATGGAGTTTTAGCGGGTATGAAGACTATACACATCTCTCTATTTATGCCTCTATCAAATACCCATGTGCACCATAGACATTAAGTGACACATTTTAAATGAAACTCTTACCAGGTAAGTAAGCGACAATACATTAAAAATAAAAGAATATGTTATAACTAATTAGACATCTTGGTTTGCACACAATAATTGATCCTTATGCAATTGTTGGTTCTCACTCTTGAGCAATGGTTCACACGCTAGCTCATAAGTTAATAAGTGCAATTAAAGGTTCAATTCTAAGTAAGTATGTCAGGTTATGCTCCATATTTTACTAGTCCCGAAATGCGAAAGCTTTTGCAGCAAAAATCGAAGAATCGAAAATATAACGTTTTCTATACCTTACCATTTATTGTAAAAGTGTGTTGACTTAATATAGCTTCACTCCTGGCTGGAAGATACAGTCAACTCTCCAACCTCAATGGTATCTGACTCTTAGATGAGTAGAAGATTGCATTAGGAGTTTCAATTAAAACGACTGCATTCGGCATACGGTTGATCAACCAACAACACAAGCACAATGAAATACTAAAGTAAATGCCATAATATTCTTCATCAAAGCAGTCGGTCTATATTGACAAATGTACAGATGTGACCAATATGAACACCACTAACATTACAAAAGAATATAAATACAATTTAATATTTGAAAACCAATGATATTTAAAAATATTGAGAACTTGAAGCACAACAATTTTTTAATCAAAAAAACTAGATTCGCCATTATATGACCCGAAAGGCGTTGATAAGTCGTAAAACCAAACTAAACATATTCATATAGACGTTACGTTACTGGTTATTGTAATAGAATGCCGGCATTCTTTTATCACCCTCAGCATCACCCATCTCTTCCCCTCTCTCCCCCTCTCCCCCTCTCCCTCTCTCCCCTCTCTCTCTCACTTCAAATTAAACGCCGTTTATATATAAATACTGTAAGACAAAACATTCTGTGCTACCAGATCAGGCTGTCTGAAGATATAGGCTACCTGACCCAAAATGCACCAGACATTGATATTTTATTGTTTTTTTCTCTTTGCCAAACTCAATCATGCTCTGCAAAATCAAAAAAAAAAAAAAAACAATTTCCCTACCTCCTCTCTTCCCCTTCCCCTTCCGCTTTCACTCAATCAAACACCATGAATAAATACTTGAACGTTTAAAGAACTTAAAGCATAAAACTGTCACCAAAATGACCGGATTTTGCATTAAATAACCCGAGGAGGGTTGATATGCCGTAAAACCAAACAACCAAACCTAAGATAAAACAATAACGCCTTCGATTAAAAACTGTACAGTTTAAACAATTTAGAAAAAAATTACTACTACTGATTTGTACATTAAATCCTTTGAAAGAGACGACGTGAGAGAGAGAAAGAGAGATAGAGAAAGAGAGAGAGAGAGAAAGAAAGAGAGAGAAAGAGAGAGAAAGAGAGAGAGAGAAAGAGAGAGAGGGGGAGAGAAAGAGAGAGAAAGAAAAGGAGAGAAAGAGAGAGAGAGGCGGAGAGAAAGAGAGAGAAAGAGAGAGAAAGAGAGAAAGAGAGAGAAAGTAAGAGAGAGAAAGAGAGAGAGGGGGAGAGAAAGAGAGAGAAAGAAAGAGAGAGAAAGAGAGAGAGGGGGGGGGGGAGAGAAAGAGAGAGAGAGGGGGGGGGAGAGAAAGAGAAAGAGAGATATTCTTCTTACTTATCATGTGTTGTATGTTCAACTCGAAAACATTAAAAAGAAATGGGTACTATTAAATCCATTTTAGGTAAAAATAATTAGAATCAAATTAAAAGGAGAAATGCCATTTTTATTTTTATTTTCCCAATTCACATAAAAAAAATAAACGTACTTACAGAGACAGGTACCATGAAGGTAAAAGAGTTAAATATGTTTGCATATGTCGACCGCATATGTGTTTTTCTTAAAACATTTCCATACTTATTTTTAACATGGAAATGATCCAGTCACGTAAGACATTTTTAGATTCATTTATATACAAAGTGTGCTTAACTTTGTTTTTATTTGATAAAAAAATACACACACAGTTAAGTAAACGTATGAAAAAACAAACAGAGACTTCTTCAACAACTTCGTACGTTGTTTTTATGATTGTTGTCAATATCAAAAAAATATGAAATAGTAATTATGTCTATTAGTTCCAGGAAATTATAATGCATTACCAATTTTTTTATTCAACTCTATTAGCTTCAAGAATAAAATAAGGGAACATTATAATGCATTAAAAAAAATATTTAAAAAATACCATTGTAAAATTAACTATATTCTGATTGATTTTCTTCTGAGTCCTCCTCTGTTCAGTTGGTCTTAAACCAGACAACATCGGGTTTGATTTAAAAGGTCTGGAAAGTGTTTATGTCGTTTGAAAAGAAACAAAAACGTTTCATGTTTACAATTCTTTTTAAAACCTAGTAGTTTACATCAACGTTTTTAGGCTCATAACACAGTAGAAATCCAATTTTATATATCAGTTTCAATGCCCCTAAACAGAATGTATCCCTACATTAATAATGAAAACACAGACACATTTAAGTTAATAATACAAAATCAATTCACCACGATATCAACATAGAAAGATAAAAAAATTATTGAAGCCATTTTCATAAAAATTAGACATCCCACAATTGATAATATTAATTACGAAACTACTCAGACAATTTTCAAGTGTCTAGTGTAATAATTAGCATAAACAAATTCTTAGCCGTTAAATAACATCCTTTTAATTTTCCCATAATGACGTTCGCATGCAACATCTCAATATTACAGACGCTCAGTTTAAAGTCGTAAATCACTCGCCGTTAAAAAAATCAACAGTTAAAGACATAGTTGTAAACACACCAAGACTGACCCCGCCTGATGAATACAATCGAAAGTACTCCTAGAAACAGAAAATAAAAATGGAACTAGAAACCCACAGAACTTATACTGCACCAAAATACTAAATGAACTATTCGAAGAATTAAAAAGATTAAAACAGTCTCATCGAACAGTCAGTGTTATTTAAAACAAGCTGCCTAAATACACACACACGCACATATATATATATATATATATATATATATATATATATATATATATATATACATATATATACATATATTAATTATTTATTACCTACATACATCGATGTTCCATGCTTCCGAAATCTTCAGTGCATTAAGTTAATTTCCGACGGTCGGCGGGCGCGAACTCCGATCACAAATCACCACTGATTCGCAGTCAAGAGCGTTTCCCGTTGGCCATCACAAATTAGCTCAGAATTAAGGAGGGATTTAACTTTGTAAATACCAAGTCGGCAGGTATTTTACAACGAGCAGCGAATATTGATCTACAACAACAAACTGTGTTAGACTCGCAATGAAGCTAGTATTACTGCTTGTTATCAAACTCACTATGCCCGTAGTTAAGGGTATATATATATATATATATATATATATATATATATATATATATATATATATATTATATATATTATATATATTATATATATATATATTATATATTATATATATATTATATATATATATAGTATATATATTATATATATATATATCATATATATTATATATATTATATATATATATATTATATATTATATATTATATATATTATATATATATATTATATATATATATATATATATATATATGACTATTCTGACTTCTGCTTGTTTATAAAAAGTGCTCAATATCAAATAGAGCTTTTATATATGATTATTTTTATTTACACAGGCATGTACAAAATCTGCGACACTGGCATGTCGATGTTATCGATCAACAGCTATTATAAACTGAGATCTCATCAGGCAGAGTTAGAATCCGATCTCCAGGAGGTAGGATTCTAACATTTCCTGATGAGATCTCAGTTTATAATAACTGTTGATCGATAACATCGACATGCCAGTGTCGCAGATTTTGTACATATCTGTATAAATAAAAATAATCATATATATATATATATATATATATATATATATATATATATATATATATATATATATATATATATATATATATACATTAAATAAATGCTTCAATTGATTTAGTATGAGACAAACAAAGATAGTCAATAGTCAATGAAAGTACAGAGTACTTGGAACGTTCCAAGCAAAAGAGAAGTATACTTTAGTATGTGAAAAAAGTGTAGAAAACATGCCTGTTTCTCTGTCGCAGTGTGAATATGCGTGTTACAGGGTGTGTAAGTTCAGTAGACATTGTAGAGAGTGTGTGTTTATTTGCTAACCTTTGTAAGCATATGTGCGTGACCTTGTGTATGAGTGAGTTCGTGAATGTTTCTTGTTGTGTGTGCTACTTTCCCGCACCCCAATGGCCAAGAATGAGTTTTTTAGGGACCTTTTCTACGTGCGCCAAGTTTGAAAGAACACGGGAAAGAAAAGAGAGACAGAGAGAGAGAGAGAGAGAGAGACAGAGAGAAAGAGAGAGGGGGAGAGGGAGAGAGGGGGATATATATATAGAGAGAGAAATAAGGAGAGAGAGAGAGTGAGAGAATGCCGGTGTTTTTTATATTACGCACAAAATTGGAACATGCGGAGGTTAATATTTCTACGCCAGTGATTGACTGAAAGAAGCTACTCATTGAGATTTTTTTTTAATTGAAAGTCGATACTTCTAAACAACAATCGCTTGCTAACTAGTTGTTGATAAAGCTTCTACGAATGCCAAGTCGAACGCATGCGTCTTAATCCCACTAGAAGCAGTCCTTCCTTGGCCGCTGCTGATTGAACAAGATTTTACAAGCTCACTAAAAGCTGTTAGCTTTTGTAAAGGCCCGCTTTCACCCCTTTTCTACAATTTCTTACGTTTTCAAATTTTTCTCTGTCTTTATTTTGTAGGAATGTCTCTAGCGATGAATTTTTTCGCTGTAAACATCATCTTAGGATACTATTTCACCAAAAAGCGAGTCATCGCGCTCGGGATCGCTAACAGTGGGTCAGGCTTCGGCAGCTTTTTGTTGGGTTACCTCACGGAGAAAAGCATTTCATTCTACGGAATAAGGGGGACGTTTTTATTGATTGGCGGCTTATTACTAAACATGACTGTCTACGGAGCATTGTGTCGACCCTTGAAGCCTCTCAGGGAACAACAATCGTCTAGTTTTTCAGGTAAGTGTTCGATACAGTAAAGGAATAATGCATGTCCACAAATATAAATTTATATTTATTTTTCTTCTTTGTTCTTACTAAAGATATATTTTTTGTGTCCGGCAAATTTGTCTAGTGCAATCTATCTACAGCAATACAGGTTTTTCCAGAAGTCTTTGGTACATTTCAAGCCATTATACCTGCTGATAGCAAATAGCGTCCAACTCATCAGGCTAACGATGGAATCCGAATGGCATACGCTTTAAATTTACCTCAACGGGAGATTGAAAATTGAAAATACATTGGAGGGGGGAGGGGGGACAGAGTTGGGACTTTGTCTATAACGGTGACATGGGACATGAGAGGGGAGGGGGGAGGATCCCAACAAGTCGTGTTTCAAATTATTGCGTGGGAGGTTTTCACGTGTTTGTGCTGTGATGATCTCAATTTGAGCCGGGTTGACGGAGAGGGCGACGGCCAGAGTGAGTTAAATTTAAAATGAGAATAAAATTATGATTATAACCGTCATTCTTATTTTATTTTAATTCTAATAGGTAATTATCATGTGGATAAAAATGTTTGATAATTTTAATTTAGGGTATTAATTGCTACTTCTGCATTTTATTTATTCTATTTTAATGTCTTGTTTATTATTTGTAGTGAATTTTGTTGTGATTATATATTTTTTTTAAATTTGTGATTATATTATACTAAGATCAATACTAGTGGAATCATTTCATAAGAGAAGTTTTATGGTGTTACTAGTTTTAGCATTAACAAAACCGACCATGGTGACAATGATAACCCTGCCAATCATACCTACGATAGTCGCAGTGATAATAGCCTTAATAAAAGCCTTAATAAGAATAAAAATAAAGATAGATATAAATAAAATTAGAAATAAAAAGTTAGTAAAAATATTAATGATAATGTAGAGACGGTGTAGTGTAGAGATCACGTGATGGTAATGGAAGTACACATAGTAGTGAAAATAAGCATCGATACGCTGATAGATAATAATACATTTTAAACACGTTTTTGGAGGGGGGTAGTTTTTCTTAAATTGTTTTAAACATCTATGTAAATTTCGCGTAGTAGTAGATAAACATATATATATCAGTTTTATCGAAGAACCTAATATTTTTTTTTTTTTTTTTTTACTATCAATTGTTTTCTTTTTGTAGAACGTCAAAAAAAGCCTAAACTTGAAAAAAAGGAAAATAAAGCTTTCAAATCTGAAGAAAATAACAAAACACAAGATGATAAAACAGTAAGTCTTTTTTAAAGAATATCATTCCAGTCTTTTATTTAAAAAAAAAAAAAATTACCAAAGAATATTGGGCAACAATTTTGTTTAAGGATCCCAATTCTACCATGGGTCCGTGTGCAAAATGTTACCAAAACCTAGAAAATATGTCGAATAGTACAAGTGTTATATATTAAGGATACAAAACTTTTTAATATTCAAGGACAACCTTAGCGAAGTACACAGGTACACATCAGTGATTATTCACTGAAAATAACCAGTGGTGTTCCCTGGAGTCTGGGTGACAACAAGTCTCCTCAGATTTCAAGTACTCTCCACCTCTTTCAATAACTACTGCAAATGACATTGCGTTATTTCAACAGTCGCTTACCATTTATTTTTCGCTGGCAACAACAATTGGTCTTCTCTGTGATTTAGGTGGCAAGAAGATCTTAGTACTCTTCGCACTCATTTAGTCAAGGTCTAGTTATGCACTCCTTCCTCGGTCTTTCCGTTCTCATTGACCTTTCACACTGATGCCTTTTTTGGGGGGGAGGGGGTGGCGCAGATTATTATTATTATTAAAGGTAGGACGTAATGGGTGAAGATTTCAGATTCATGCGAGTAGTATTTTTTTGTGTTCATTTATACATAAATAACACTAAACAATAAAACATTTAAAATTTTTTTCAAAATTCAGAAGGTGCAGGCCAATAATAGCCGTTAGGGCTCCACGTGACTCAAGTGGTTTCATGCGAGATTGCAGGTCATAAAACATCCTCAAAAGCTATGAATAGATATAGATGGTTAAATCTGATATAGTACTTTAATTTAGGACCCTTTTCAGGCTGTGAAAGGGTTTCATGAATGTAAAATAGCCCAAAACTAGTGGCCTGCACTTTCTGAATTTTGCAAAATTTTCAAAATGTTTGATTGTTTAGTGTTATTTATGTATAAATGAACACAAAAAATACTACTTGTATGAATCTGAAAATTTCACCCATTACGTCCCACCCCTATTATTATTATTATTATTATTATTATTATTATTATTATTATTATTATTATTATTATTATAAACTTAATAGTTTGAATTCTCACACAGGTTATCATCAATGATTGCTCACTAACAATAACCAAAGGTGTTTCCTAGAGTCCAAGTGACAACAAATCTCCTAAGGTTTCCAGTATGCTCCACCTTTTTCGATAACTATTTCAAATTACTTTGCATTATCGCAATATCCGCTTACCATTGATTTCTCGCTAAAAGCGACTATTGGTTTTCACTCGGGTTAAGGTGGTAATAACCCCCCCCCCTTAGTGCACATAACAACAATTCTTTTTCGTACCTCCGTACGATTTAATCCCGTATTGTGTTTAATAATGAAAAGGGTGCCTTTTTATTGACCGCCATCACGGATATAGGGACTGTTAACTTAGGATGAGCATCGGCCTTAAAGAAGGCCGTTTTTTATTGGATCATTTGTGTTAAGGTAACGGACTTAGATATATACGAGGTTTGTTTGGGTTGTGGATTCTTTTAACTAATCCTAGAAATTGATGACGTTTATTTCTTGTACTATTTAGATACTGTTTCTGAGCAATCATTCGTCAATATAGCTGTCACGTGATCCGATGTTTTTTTAAAAAAAATTAAATGTAATCACACGCAAAATTAGATCCGTAATTTAATTTTTAAATAGTCTGTTTGATTTAGATGTATTGTCTCCCCCCAAGAACTATTCCCATTCGATGACAATTGATCTGAATTATAAAGAATATCAAGGTTTAACCAGTTTGCTAGAGAGAAAAATAAGGGGGTACTTGAATTGCACTTGCAGCAAAGATTTTTATGAAGTCAATGTGGGGTTAAATCCAACTATTGCAAGTGGACCTTTTGTAAGAGTAAAAATATAACCAAGAAGAGACCCGTCGGCATTTCCAGTAAGGGTGTTATAATATCGTTGCCTGGAGACTCACACAGTCCTGTATTCTGTGTGACTCCTCACTAAACATAGTCCGTGTTCGATCTCGGAGGTCACGAGTTCTGACAAGTTACTTATTCAATAATTTTGTGCCCACATTATGAATTGTAAGAACGGTAAAACTTATTTACTGCCACCACTGGCATGGGGCTTTTTGATAAGACTCTTACAGAGTAAATGTAACGTGGGGGTCTAGCGCTTCTGAATGGCCACTCTGAAAAGGTACAACAATAGTCGAGAACGGACTCGTCGGAACTAAACTTCCTGAAAGAGGAGGCAATGCATGAAAAGATGCCTTCCCAGGACCGAACTGAAGTGTGCCTCAGACAAAAAGTTCAGTTCCCCTAGCAGACCAAAGCCAAAAATCAAAAAGTTCCTAGTATTCTCGCGGCTGGTAGGAAAATTAATTAATTTCAGAATAATAAATGAGATTTCAGAATAATTGAGATTCCAGAATAATTAATTGAGATTCCAGAATAATTAATGAGATTTTAGAATAATTAATGAGATTTAAAAATAATAAATGAGATTTCAATATAATTAATTGAGATTTCAGAATAATTAATTGAGATTTCAGAATAATTAATTGAGATTTCAGACTAATTAATTGAGATTTCAGAATAATTAATTGAGATTTCAGAATAATTAATTGAGATTTCAGAATAATTTATTGAAATTTCAGAATAATTAATTGATATTCCAGACTAATTAATTGATATTCCAGACTAATTAATTGAGATTCCAGAATAATTAATGAGATTTCAGAATAATAAATGAGATTTCAATATAATTAATGAGATTTCATAATAATTAATGGGATTTCAGAATAATTAATTGAAATTTATGAATAATTAATGAGATGTCTAAAAATCGAATCTACTTTTCTATATCTTTCCTTGCACTGGACATTTTGTGGCAAGAAAGATGTCAAAATATAAAGCTACCGCAAAATTAGATGCTTTTTCTAATAGTGTAATATATTTTTTTGAAAAAAATTGCCTATTCTAGTTAGTACATAAGATCATTTTAAGATCCTTATTCCAACATGGGCCTGCGTATCAAATATTACGAATAAAAAGATGAAAATATTTTGAATAATACAAGTGTTCCATATAAGGGGTGGGTCACTTTGAAGGATTCAAAGACAAACTTAGGAACTAGCTGTCTGGTGAAGCCAGAAGGACAGTATTGACAGACGTGTGATCTGAAAATAATCGGATGAATTAAACAAATAATTGCAAAAAATGATTTCACAATGAAATCTTTTGGGTCTATTTGATAAAATATTTAATTTTTTTATAGTGCATTTCAGAATTTTAGATGACTTTAAAAAGCAGCATATTTGTCATTGCTTATTGCATGAATTACAAACATAAAGTTGCACCAAAGAAGCATTTAAAAAGAATGTGTTGTTTGTACAGATGCAGTAAACGCCTGTGTATGTTTGATGTTGTTTTATGTTTTAAAATGGCGGTCGTGATATATTTAACATGTGGAAGGCAATTCACTCTGATTAATGAACTTTTCAAAGGTTTCCAGTGAATGTGATCGCCGTCATAACACTAGAGATTTGGCGCTGAAAAAATAATGTAGTGTTATGTGCAAACACCAACGCACATCTGAAGCGAATGTGAAAAAAACAAAACGTTCCGCCATATTGAGCAGCCATAACCAGAAATAGCAAAACAAAATAACACCATTTGTATCATTTGGATTACTCTTGGCCTTTTGGCCAAGATCAAAGTGTAGTATCTGTTCCGATGGATACTGCACCCCATAGACTGGTATTGTCTTGACCTTCGGGGCTTGATTTACGCCGGTCTATGGGTCCGTCCTGTGCAGTTCTAGGAGGTCCACCCTCCCAGGCTTCGCCTCCCCTCTTTGGGGAGGAGTAAGTTTATTGTTTACTGCCTGAGACGCCCTACCAGGGAATGCCTACGGGACTGCCCAGGCAATTTTTAATGGCCAGAGTGCTCACCTTCTTGGGCACTGGCTTTTCAAGTCCCACTTTCCCGACCCGACCTTTGGTCACATCTTACTTGTGGGAGTAAGATAAAACTAGCCTTGTGCCTAACTTCCCGGAGAGGAGGTAAATAAATACTCGTACTACCATTCACATCTTCGATCCTATTTTCACAACATTTGGGCCGATATAATCGCCGACCTTCTTCAGGTGCGTCTTGTACAACTCGGGAATCTGTATGGCGAATAGAACTCTTTATTTAATCTACGGGGTAGCTTGTTCTCGTTCCGTCAGCCACGACCGGGTAGAATTCTTTAGGAATTCGTAATTGTATTCTTTCTATCGACTAAAGATTGACCTTTCAACCCCCAAAAGTCTGCCACGGAGATGATTATTACTTAACACTTGTAACTGTTGCGCCACATGCCCCCATCTTAAAAATTACGAAACAAAATAAAACTAAACAGAATTTTTAAAGTTTAATCCCCAATGAAATGTTCTTCTCTTTTTCTTTATTTAACCTTATGTAGTAAATACTGTTTTGGACATTATTTTTACATACCCGCGGCTTTCTTGTCACATTAATTCTGAATTTGCATATTGAGGGTAGTATTTAAATAAAATCTATGCACAATATAAGTATTTAAATGAATAAATAATACATAATTTGAAATTGAAAATAAGTTATCTTGAATTACATTTGTGTATATATTTCCGTTAATCTTCGAATGTTAACAATTAAATTATTTGTTTTATTCATCACTGGCATTGTTCATGTATATATATATATATATATATATATATATATATATATATATATATATATATATATATATATATATATATATATATTATAATATAAAATTATAATATAAAATGAAGTAATAAAATAAGGTGTCAATCAAATTTTATTAGAATTCAAAGTTCAAGCAAAGTATCCTTAAGTCCTTAGCTGTTTATAACTTGGAGGAATGTCTTTCCTGATTATGCTTCTCAATTTGTATGAACTGGATGGACTGTATGGATTCAACAAAAAGTATGTTTTTGGGTTGATATGTTTGATGTTATGTATTTTTTATGTATTTGTGTATATAATTTTATATATTTTCAAAGCGTAATTTTATTACCTGTAGTAGTATAACTGCGGTAATGGTCCTCTGAAGAGAAGAATTATCTTTGAAAACTCATGAGCTAAGGACTTAAGGATACTTTGCTTGAACTTTGAATTCTAATAAAATTTGATTGACACCTTATTTTATTACTTCATTTTATATTATAATATTAATGCTCTATCCAGTATATTGAGCTTCAGTTTTTATCCGGATGTTTCACTAATTATAAGATATTAGTTGACGCTTATATCTTTTGTTGGATTGTTTCATATATATATATATATATATATATATATATATATTATAATAATGGGACGTAGTTCTCTTGAAGCATTGCGTGTAATATGTATATAGGAAAGTATTAGAAGGCTATCACAATGCAAGACATCGCAGCAAAAAATTACCTCGCTGCCACCGGAGAAATAAACTTCCACCCCCTTTGTCTCTGTCTCTCTCTCTCTCTCTCACACACACACCCACCCTTCTCTATTTCTGTACTAAAAAACAAACGAAACTTCCATGAACAGAGTTTCTTTCCTAGAACATCCTATATGTAGAAAAATATACCACGAGCTGCGTTTAAACTGACTACAACATAATCGTCTTCAACTCTAATGCAAACAAATACTTGTTGAGCCGCCATCTTGTATAATCAATTCACCGTAAGTCATTTTCTGCCCCTTCCACCCATTGTTTCAAATCCTCCCGTGATGGCGACCATCGATTAACTGACGATCTCTTTAACCCTTATCATCAAGTGGCTTTAAGGCCTTGATAAGCGGTGACCTATTATTAAAACACAAATGTGAGTTTTTTTCGATTAATTGACACTTTTTCACGTCGTATCCATGTGTGCTTATCACTGAACAAAGACTGTCGCACATTCATGAATGAAACTTGGTGGACAAGTCAGAATGAAGTCTATTCGCATCAAATATTGTTTGATTGCAGAAACGTGCGTGAATTTTATTACCGATTCCATCGGTTGTATTTTTAGAGGGTCACCATATAGTTCAAAACATTTATCTCCCACTTTTAATATTTTTCTCTGATAAAACATAATTTTTTTTCCAAATTGTTTAATACTTTAAAACGGGATGCATTGTTTTTTTTAGGGCGTTTCTTGCGAATCCATTGATGGAGGAACTGACGTCGAAAAGGTTGCAAAAGTAGGGCGTGGTCTTTCGCAGCTGCTGTCGCTTTATTGCGATGACGCCATCTTGAAAAATAAAAGATTTGGTCTTTTGGTCGTCATTTTTGCATTATGGGCAGGTAAGTTACGTTGGATGTGAAGTTGTAAATTATAATCTGATAAATGACATCCCTAAATATATTTGTATAGCTTCACTTTACCGAATATCCGGCGCAATTAAATAATTCATGACTACGAGATGTGAATATTGTTTGTCGGTCTTTTTGTCTCATAGATATTTTCTAGAAACGTAATCGTGCAATGAATTTTGATAAAAATTTGAAATAAGGACACTAAGCATAATATAAAGTAGCATTATATCTTGATTTTAATTTTCGTAAGGGAACACAAATCATTTGAAATATTTTATAGCGGTAAAGTGCATTAGATAGCTGGCTCTGTGTACTAATGGTGGGTTTGAGAGCTGGAGACTATGGAAGAACGGAATCACCAGAATGTTTCAAGAGAGTGACGTCATTATGTAATATGTACTTGATTTAAACATTCGGAAATGTAAGCTGAAACTTAGTGGTCCTTGAATATTTTGAAAGTTGTGAGAAATGAGCAGGCGAATTTTGACGGATATAACGAAGCAGTGGCAATCAGAAAGGATCATAGCAAGTGTTCTGACTGTGTCTAAACAACAAAATTCGTCGAGAATTGCCAAAGAAATACTGCGACAAGATCCAGGCAAACAATGCGGACTTTGGCGAGGAAGACAGACGTCGGAGCAGCGACTATAAAAAAGCGCTGAACGAGGTTTTTCGCTACTTTGTATACAAAAAATCGCAAAGATAAACTGTTAGATAGCGAGAGAGGTTCTGCAGGGAGGGCGCCATAAAAGGAGGGGGTAAAAGAGAAAGTAAAAAAATCACGTCAATTCCGTCAGGGTGGTTTTGTCTCTTAGCCTGCCGACACCGACCTGGACGAACAGAGAAACGCGGTGTTCCTGGTCAGCCCGGCAAGGGGGTGGGCGTGGGCGGGGGGGGGATACAGGTAGCCAAAAGTCGGCCTGTTTTTAGATGAGAATGGTATCTATCCCTCCAATTCATTCATTATCTCGCTCTCTTTCTCTCTCTCTCTCTCGTTAACATGCATTTGATTTCTATCTCTTTTTTCGGTTAAAAATAAAACCATTTAAAACCAAACCGGCATCCACGTGGTTCTCGATCAACAAGTGAAAAAACAGGAGCCAACAGCGCAAGCATCGACGAAACCTGGGTTACAACGAAGATGCACTGGTGTATGATGTTATACACCAGCGACGGTAAGCAGTATCCAACACAACTACTCACTGTCAAGCCTCGAGAGAACCGCATAACGAAAGGCAATCAACCCCTCAACAATACTAAACAGCCAGTCGATCTGGGATGTTCGGATTCTTCTCAGGCTACAGCGCACACCGGGTTTTGCACGCCAGGAAGACCAAGATTCATGAAACTGGGCTTTTATCTTCTAACCCGAACTCCTACTCAATTCAGATGGTAATATTGAGTTGCTTGATGTCAAGCACTGGGTGGAAAGAATGGCTGTTTGGGTGTCAAACCTGGAGCAGCAGGACGCATCTTCGTGTCGCACCTCCAGGAAAACCCATAAGTTGCTGTTTGAGAACTTCTACAACCTAACCAGTCGCAACATCTATCCTCGAACTCGCCTGATAAACTATGTGTGGGACGCAGTTGAGAAACACACTAACCATACCGTTTGAAAGACCAAGGAAAAGCTGATTGCCAAAGTCAAACTAGTGTTCAGACATCTTTTGAGGGACATCGTAAAAGCTGCGTTCTTCATGTTCAGATCCCGCACGAAGACCGCTGTGGTGACTCAGTGTGGCTGATTCAAGTGAACTCTATTCGGTAAAAAGATCCTCTAAGAAATGCAGTTCGAATTTCGAGAATACATCAATTATTGGCCAGGATATGACGTTTATTTTTATATCTCTTCCTAAAAGTGTAAATTTGTTTCTAACGTACATATTATTATTATTATTATTATTATTATTATTATTATTATTATTATTATTATTATTATTATTATTATTATTATTATTATTATTTGTACTCACTAAAAGTTCTGAAACAGGTAATCATCAGAGATTTCCCACTGATAATAATAAGTTGTGTTTCCTGGGATCTGGGTGACAACAAGTCTCCCCAGATTTACATTACTCTCCACATCTTTCGATAACTTTTGCACATGATTTTGCGTTATCGCAGCAGTCTGTTACCAGTGATTTATCGCTGACAACGACCATTGGTCTTTGTGATTTGGTAGCAATAAGCCTCCCTAAGATCCCAGTACTCTTCACCCTCCAGTGGAGGTTTGGCCAGTGCTCTTCCCCATCGGCCCTTCCATCCTCCTTGACTCTTCACGATTATTTTGTGTGGTATTAGCCGAGACTGGTGTCTTTTTAGCGGGTGTTGTAGAAGAGTTTGTAATGTTTCTTACAATTTTATTATTATTATTATTATTATTATTATTATTATTATTATTATTATTATTATTATTATTATTATTATTATTATTATTATTATTATTATTACTATTACTATTATTATTACTATTATTGTTATTATTATTGTTATTGTTATTATTATTATTATTATTATTAGCTTCATAATAATAATAATAATAATAATAATAATAAAGCAAATCAATGTTTTTTCCTCTATATATTTAAATCACACAAAAATACCTGTTACAATACTCCATCATTTTGGGAGTTATGTTTAAAAATGTCAACTATGATTGATCTGATAAGTCGTAATTTTAAAGGTACTCACAAGGTTACCCATCTATTACAATCACTATTTCAGTCACTGACACACACACACGCATACATATATACAACACTTTAGGGAGTAACCCAACATACAGTTAGAGATGGTAAAATACATGAATAGAAACTTCGTAAGAGAAGGGTCACCTGAATTATTTCTAGATTACGGTTAATTAATGAAATTAAAATCGAAGTTTTTACAAACATACTTATCTCAAAACTGAGGAAAACTTTACCATGTGGTGTGTGTGTAATAATAACAATAATAATAATAATAATAATAATAATAATAATAATAATAATAATAATAATTAATATATATATATATATATATATATATATATATATATATATATGAGTTCATACCTTTTTTAAAGCATCTAAATAAATTTTAAAAACAAGGGGTGAGGTAAATCAAAATACCTTTTAAAGCATGTTAAGATGCGATGATGTTTTATTAAAAAGAAACAATCGAAACCGATTTTTTTTTATAAACTTCCATTTTTTTAAAAGTTTATATTATAGATATATTTCGCCGAGTAAAATCGGCCTCTTCGGTGTAGTTAGATCAGATGTTAATGGTCTGCCGGTCTCAGATGTTGTAGTTGGCTCATAGTGTTTTTTTCCTCGTATGAAATCACGCCAGAATGTGTGTATATATATATATATATATATATATATATATATATATATATATATATATATATATATATATATATATATATATATATATATAACAGACTTAGGGAAACAAACGCTTATCAATTCCAGTATAATTTACGATATCCCCCACTTAATAATAAACCATTTTGTATTTATTAGTAAAGTGTTAAAATTATCACCGTTTATGCGCTATTTAAAATTGGCCAAGTGGTTAAAGACGTCGGATTTGAGTTAAAAAAATACTTGCGATCCGGGGTTTCGATATCGCATGACCGGTAGTGAATAGTCAAATGCTGATGAGTACCGATTAAAAAAGGACGAAATGTATACGTACATAGATAATAAACAATGACAAATATGTATATATGTTTTTTTATACATAGATGTACATAATCTGCGACACTGACATGTTGATGTTATCGATAAACAGCTGTCAATAGTTGAGACATCATAAATAATAATAATTTGATCCTAAACTTAGGTCATATTTGGAAATAACCAAATATGACCTAAGTAAAAGATCAAATTATTATTATGCACGATGATATCTCAACTTCTAACAGCTGTTGATCGATAACCTTGACATAGCAGTGTCACAGATTATGTAAATGTATGTATAAATACAAAAATAATATATATAAAAGCTCTATTTGATATTGAGCACTCTTTATAAGCCTTGTTGATATACTTTGGATTTTTATCTTGAGGATGTTTACCTCACCTGGATTACTATATATATATATATATATATATATATATATATATATATATATATATATATATATATATATATATATATATATATATATATATAATGTGTGTGTGTCTATTTTGAAGGTTTACCAAAATATTTCGTTCAAGAAATCATTAATCACAACAGAAGACTTTACCCTTTCATAGTTTATTTATTTTTCAGATTTTTCAAAGTTAAAGAATTTTTCCCTCTGAAAAATAAATAAACTATGAAAGGAAATATATACACTAAAAAAGTAACATAATAAATAACTTAAAAAATAATTCAAACAATAAATAGAATACAGAGAGAAATCCTAGTTGATCCCTTAACTCACCGTATTATGCATGTATTAAAGAAGAACTTAGACTTATAAGATTTAAAGACAAAAATAAATTACTTAACGTTAGAAATGAAACCACGCTTAATTGCAAGCACTTCAAAAACATACACTGAGCAGATTTTGAAAAACTAGTATGTTTTTTCTTGAACTTATTTCTTTATTTGCTGTTTGAAGTTAGTTATTTTTTAATCTCTGTGCATAGTTGCATATATGTGTGTAAGTTTATGCGGGTAATAGGTTAGTCTGTGTATATGAGCGTGTATAGATATGTGGAGGATATATATTTATATGTACGTATACATATACATATATAGCTATATACATGTATGCATATATATGTACGGATTTGTATTTATAATATGCGTATGTTTAAAAAAGAACGGGATATGTCTATATGTTTGGTTATTTGTCTTTTGTGCGTGTTTATGTGTCTTGTGGTTGCCGAAAGTGGGTATAAACATTCCCTACGGAAGTCTTGTTAAAAGTCTCTCTCTCTATATATATATATACATCTCTCTCTCTCTCTCTCTCTCTCTCTATATATATATATATATATATATATATATATATATATATATATTTGTATACATGTGTGCATACGTAGAAATGGGTGTGTCTCTCAATATATGTATGCGTATATATATATATATGCGTATATATATATATATATATATATATATATATATATACATGGAAATAGCTTAGCCCATGCATGTGCTTATTTATTTATGTATGCGTGGTTTGACTTATATCCATAGGCTAATAAATTGTGTGGTGTCTAAAGAATTAGCATAGACATCAGACAAGACAACACTTTTGAAAAACTCGCTGGGATGAAGAATGACTATGAGGATTACCGAAAAGTTAAGAACCGGGAAGACAAGTGTGTAAGGATTGGAAAGTGAGAATATATATATATATAATTTATAATTCATAAATAATATTTTCAAATAAACCCATATATACATGTGTTTTATGCAAACATGTAATCATCGGTATCGAAGGAGACAATCCTTGTCGACTGTGCGGTTCAAACCCCAATACGAAAGTCATATTTGACTTAATAGTTAAAGCGCGTACCGATGTTCTCATTACGCATTACCTGGAAATGGAACAGTAAATTAACGTATAAATGGCAAATTCAGCGGCCATCAAGCATATCCTCAAGATTACTCAATAGGCGGGTCCTAGAGTATCGCATTACGCTATAAATTAAGGCTTGTTATTAATGCGCTTAGAAGCTTTGAATAATTATGTATAAATAATGTTCAAATAAACTCATATACACGTGTGTTTAATGACAAACCAGCACACACACACGCACATATATATATATATATATATATATATATATATATATATATATATATATATATATATATATATATATATATACGCAAGAGTGTAGGGATATGCGGGTATATGATTAAGTAACTGTTTCTGAGCAGATATATACCTTGCTTCCTCTACTATTCCCCGTACCCTCAAACAAAAACGATATGCAAGAATGTAATTTTTACTATCAGCATCAGTCCAGTTAAAAAAATAGGACGAAAAAGCTGGATTTTGAATGAAATCGCAGCTGAAACATATATGCACATACATAGCTAATAGTATTTGTATAAATAAAAAAATATATGCTACATACAATATATATATATTATATGTACAAGTATATATATATATACATATAAATATATATATATATAGATATATATAATATATATATATATATACATATAGGTGTATATATGTGTGTATATATCTATCTCTATATATGGTTTGGTTTGCAGAAATTATGTTTGAATGATATGATCTTTTTTTTTTCATTTCATTACGATTTAGTTGGAAATTCAATGACCATATATTTACCGGCTTACGCTGAAAGTGTCGGCATGGACCGAAGTGATGGCGCCCTCATCATATCCATTGTGGGGATTACCTCCACCTTTAGCCAGCTTTTGGTTGGAGTCCTGGCTGATGTCGTCCACATCCCAATAAGTTATCTTCTGTGTGTATCTATAATAGGAATGGTGTTTAGCATTGCCTTCATTCCACATTGCCAAACATTTGCAGCTCTCGCTGCAACCTCAGCTGCATATTCCACATCTTTCAGTAAGTATTAATCAAGGTATTTAAACAATTTTCATCTTTTAGTAAGTATTAATCAAGGTATTTACAAATTTCATCTTTCAGTAAGTATTAATCAAGGTATTTAAAAATTTCATCTTTTAGTAAGTATTAATCAAGGTATTTAAAAATGTCATCTTTTAGTAAGTATTAATCAAGGTATTTAAAAATTTCATCTTTCAGTAAGTATTAATCAAGGTATTTAAAGATTTCATCTTTTAATAAGTATTAATCAAGGTATTTACAAATTTCATCTTTTAGTAAGTATTAATCAATGTATTTACAAATTTAATCTTTTAGTAAGTATTAATAAAGGTATTTAAAATTTAATCTTTTAGTAAGTATTAATCAAGGTATTTAAAAATTTCATCTTTTAGTAAGTATTAATTAAGATATTTAAAAATTTCATCTTTTAGTAAGTATTAATCAAGGTATTTAAAAATTTCATCTTTTAGTAAGTATTAATCAAGGTATTTAAAAATTAATTTTTTAGTAAGTATTAATCAAGGTATTTAAAAATTTCATCTTTTAGTAAGTATTAATTAAGATATTTAAAAATTTCATCTTTTAGTAAGTATTAATCAAGGTATTTAAAAATTTCATATTTTAGTAAGTATTAATCAAGGTATTTAAAATTTTTATCTTTCAGTAAGAATTAATCAAGGTATTTAAAAATTTCATCTATTAGTAAGTATTAATCAAGGTATTTAAACATTTCATCTTTTAGTAAGTATTAATCAATGTATTAAAATATTTCATCTTTTAGTAAGAATTAATCAAGGTATTTAAAAATTTCATCTTTTAGTAAGTATTAATCAAGGTATTTACAAATTTCATCTTTTAGTAAGTATTAATCAAGGTATTTAAACAATATCATCTTTTAGTAAGTATTAATCAAGGTATTTAAACAATTTGATCTTTTAGTAAGTATTAATCAAGGTATTTAAACATTTCATCTTTTAGTAAGTATTAATCAAGGTATTTAAACATTTCATCTTTTAGTAAGTATTAATCAAGGTATTGAAACATTTCATCTTTTAGTAAGTATTAATCAAGGTATTTTAAAATTTCATCATTTAGTAAGTATTAATCAAGGTATTTAAACAATTTCATCTTTTAGTAAGTATTAATCTAGGTATTTAAAAATTTCATCTTTTAGTAAGTATTAATCAAGGTATTTAAACAATTTCATCTTTTAGTAAGTATTAATCAAGGTATTTAAACATTTCATCTTTTAGTAAGTATTAATCAAGATATTTCATAATTTGATCTTTCAGTAAGTATTAATCAAGGTATTTAAACGATTTCATCTTTTAGTAAGTATTAATCAAGGTATTTAAAAATTTCATCTTTTAGTAAGTATTAATCAAGGTATTTAAACAATTTACTCTTTTAGTAAGTATTAATCAAGGTATTTCAACAATTTCATCTTTTAGTAAGTATTAAGCAAGGTATTTAAACGATTTCATCTTTTAGTAAGTATTAATCAAGGTATTTAAAGATTTCATCTTTCAGTAAGTATTAATCAATGTATTTACAAATTTCATCTTTTAGTAAGTATTAATTAAGGTATTTAAACAATTTCATCTTTTAGTAAGTATTAATCAAGGTATTTAAACAATTTCATCTTTTAGTAAGTATTAAGCAAGGTATTCAAAATGTTCATCTTTTAGTAAGTATTAATCAAGGTATTTAAACATTTCATCTTTCAGTAAGTATTAATCAAGGTATTTACAAATTTAATCTTTTAGTAAGTATTAATCAAGGTATTTAAACATTTCATCTTTTAGTAAGTATTAATCAAGGTATTTAAACATTTCATCTTTTAGTAAGAATTAATAAAGGTATTTAAAAATTTCATCTTTTAGTAAGTATTACACAAGGTATTTACAAATTTCATCTTTCAGTAAGTATTAATCAAGGTATTTAAACAATTTCATTTTTTAGTAAGTATTAATCCAGGTATTTAAAAATTTATGCTTTTAGTAAGTATTAATCAAGGTATTTACAATTTTCATCTTTTAGTAAGTATTAATCAAGGTATTTACAAATTTCATCTTTTAGTAAGTATTAATTAAGGTATTCACAAATTTCATCTTGTAGTAAGTATTAATCAAGCTATTTACAAATTTCATCTTTCAGTAAGTATTAATCAAGGTATTTAAACAATTTAATCTTTTAGTAAGTATCAATCAAGGTATTTACACAATTCCATCTTTTAGTAAGTATTAATCAAGGTATTTAAAAATGTTATCTTTTAGTAAGTATTAATCAAGGTATTTAAACAATTTACATCTTTTAGTAAGTATAAATCAAGGTATTTAAAAATTTGATGATGTAGTAAGTATTAATCAAGGTATTTAAAAATTTCATCTTTTAGTATGTATTAATCAAGTTATTTAAAAATTCCATCTTTTAGTAAGTATTAATCAAGGTATTTACACAATTTAATCTTTTAGTAAGTATTAATCAAGGTATTTAAACAATTTCATCTTTTAGTAAGTATTAATCAAGGTATTTTAAAAATTTCATCTTTTAGTAAGTATTAATCAAGGTATTTAAACAATTTCATCTTTTAGTAAGTATAAATCAAGGTATTTAAAAATTTCATCTTTTAGTAAGTATTAATCAAAGTATTTAAAATTTTCATCTTTTAGTAAGTATTAATCAAGGTATTTAAAAATTTCATCTTTTAGTGAGTATTAATCACGGTATTGAAACATTTAATCTTTTAGTAAGTATTAATCAAGGTATTTAAAAATTTTATCTTTCAGTAAGTATTAATCAAGGTATTTAAACAATTTCATCATTTAGTAAGTATTACTCAAGGTATTTAAACATTTTATATTTTAGTAAGTATTAATCTAGGTATTTAAACAATTTCATCTTTTAGTAAGTATTAATCAAGGTATTTACAAATTTCATCTTTTAGTAAGTATTAATCAAGGTATTAACACAATTTCATCTTTTAGTAAGTATTAATCAAGGTATTTGAACAATTTCATCTTTTAGTAAGTATTAATCATGGTATTTAAAAAATTCATCTTTTAGTAAGTATTAACTAAGGTATTTAAACAATTCTATCTTGTAGTAAGTATTAATCAAGGTATTTAAACATTTCATCTTTCAGTAAGTATTAATCAAGGTATTTAAACAGTTTCATCTCTTAGTAAGTATTAATCAAGGTATTTAAAAATTTAATTTATTAGTAAGTATCAATCAAGGTATTTAAACATTTCATCTTTTAGTAAGTATTAATCAAGGTATTTAAAAATTTAATCTTTTAGTAAGTATTAATCAAGGAATTTAAAAATTTCATCTTTCAGTAAGTATTAATCAAGGTATTTAAACAATTTCATCTTTTAGTAAGTATTAATCAAGGTATTTAAACATTTAATCTTTTAGTAAGTATTAATTAAGGTATTTACAAATTTCATCTTTTAGTAAGTATTACTCAATGTATTAAAACAATTTCATCTTTTAGTTAGTATTAATGAAGGTATTTAAACAATTTCATCTTTTAGTAAGTATTAATCAAGGTATCTAAACAATTTAATCTTTTAGTAAGTATTAATCAATGTATTGAAACAATTTCATCTTTTAGTTAGTGTTAATCAAGGTATTTAAACATTTCATCTTTTAGTAAGTATTAATCAAGGTATTTAAACATTTCATCTTTTAGTAAGTATTAATCAAGGTATTTATAAATGTCATCTTTCAGTAAGTATTAATCAAGGTATTTAAACAATTTTATCTTTCAGTAAGTATTAATCTAGGTATTTAAACAATTTCATCTTTTAGAAAGTATTAATCAAGGTATTTAAAAATTTCATCTTTAAGTAAGTATTACTCAATTTATTAAAACAATTTCATCTTTTAGTAAGTATTAATGAAGGTATTTAAACAATTTCATCTTTTAGTAAGTATAAATCAAGATATTTAAAAATTTCATCTTTTAGTGAGTATTAATCACGGTATTGAAACATTTAATCTTTTAGTAAGTATTAATCAAGGTATTTAAAAATGTTATCTTTTAGTAAGTATTAATCAAGGAATTTAAACAATTTCATCTTTTAGTAAGTATTACTCAAGGTATTTAAACATTTTATATTTTAGTAAGTATTAATCTAGGTATTTAAACAATTTCATCTTTTAGTAAGTATTAATCAAGGTATTTACAAATTTCATCTTTTAGTAAGTATTAATCAAGGTATTAACACAATTTCATCTTTTAGTAAGTATTAATCAAGGTATTTGAACAATTTCATCTTTTAGTAAGTATTAATCATGGTATTTAAAAAATTCATCTTTTAGTAAGTATTAATCAAGGTATTTAAACAATTCTATCTTGTAGTAAGTATTAATCAAGGTATTTAAACATTTCATCTTTCAGTAAGTATTAATCAAGGTATTTAAAAATTTAATTTATTAGTAAGTATCAATCAAGGTATTTAAACAATTTCATCTTTTAGTAAGTATTAATCAAGGTATTTAAAAATTTCATCTTTTAGTAAATATTAATCAAGGTATTTAAAAATTTCATCTTTCAGTAAGTATTAATCAAGGTATTTAAACAATTTCATCTTTTAGTAAGTATTAATCAAGGTATTTAAACATTTAATCTTTTAGTAAGTATTAATTAAGGTATTTACAAATTTCATCTTTTAGTAAGTATTACTCAATGTATTAAAACAATTTCATCTTTTAGTAAGTATTAATCAAGGTATTTAAACAATTTCATCTTTTAGTAAGTATAAATCAAGTATTTAAACAATTTCATCTTTTAGTAAGTATTAATCAAGGTATCTAAACAATTTAATCTTTTAGTAAGTATTAATCAATGTATTTAAACAATTTCATCTTTTAGTTAGTGTTAATCAAGGTATTTAAACATTTCATCTTTTAGTAAGTATTAATCAAGGTTTTTAAACATTTCATCTTTTAGTAAGTATTAATCAAAGTATTTATAAATGTCATCTTTCAGTAAGTATTAATCAAGGTATTTAAACAATTTTATCTTTCAGTAAGTATTAATCAAGGTATTTAAACAATTTCATCTTTTAGTAAGTATTAATCAAGGTATTTAAAAATTTCATCTTTAAGTAAGTATTACTCAATTTATTAAAACAATTTCATCTTTTAGTAAGTATTAATGAAGGTATTTAAACAATTTCATCTTTTAGTAAGTATTAATCAAGGTATTTAAACAATTTTATCTTTTAGTAAGTATTAATCAAGATATTTAAAATATTTCATCTTTTAGTAAGTATAAATCAAGGTATTTAAAAATTTCATCTTTTAGTAAGTATTAATCAAAGTATTTAAAATTTTCATCTTTTAGTAAGTATTAATCAAGGTATTTAAAAATTTCATCTTTTAGTAAGTATTAATCAAGGTATTTAAAAATTTAATCTTTTAGTAAGTATTAATCAAGGTATTTACAAATTTTATCTTTTAGAAAGTATTAATCAAAGTATTTAAACAATTTCATCTTTCAGTAAGTATTAATCAAGGTATTTAACAATTTCATCTTTTAGTAAGTATTAATCAAGGTATTTAAAGAATTTCATCTTTTAGTAAGTATTAATCAAGGTATTTAAACAATTTCATCTTTTAGTAAGTATTAATCAAGGTATTTAAAAATTTCATCTATTAGTAAGTATCAATCAAGGTATTTAAACAATTTCATATTTTAGTATGTATTAATCAAGGTATTTAAAAATTTCATCTTTCAGTAAGTATTAATCAAGGTATTTAAACAATTTCATCTTTAAGTAAGTATTAATCAAGGTATTTAAACATTTCATCTTTTAGTAAGTATTAATCAAGGTATTTACAAATTTCATCTTTTAGTAAGTATTACTCAATGTATTAAAACAATTTCATCTTTTAGTAAGTATTAATCAAGGTATTTAAACAATTTCATCTTTTAGTAAGTATTAATCAAGTATTTAAACAATTTCATCTTTTAGTAAGTATTAATCAAGGTATCTAAACAATTTAATCTTTTAGTAAGTATTAATCAATGTATTTAAACAATTTCATCTTTTAGTAAGTGTTAATCAAGGTAGTTAAACATTTCATCTTTTAGTAAGTATTAATCAAGGTATTTATAAATGTCATTATTCAGTAAGTATTAATCAAGGTATTTAAACAATTTCATCTTTTAGTAAGTATTAATCAAGGTATTTAAACAATTTCATCTTTTAGTATGTATTAATCAAGGTATTTACAAATTTCCTCTTTTAGTAAGTATTAATCAAGGTATTAACAAATTTCATCTTTTAGTAAGTATTAATCAAGGTATTTACAGATTTCATCTTTTAGTAAGTATTAATCTAGGTATTTACAAATTTCATCTTTTAGTAAGTATTAATCAAGGTATTTACAAATTTCATCTTTCAGTAAGTATTAATCAAGGTATTTAAACAATTTCATCTTTTAGTAAGTATTAATCAAGGTATTAACAAATTTCATCTTTCAGTAAGTATTAATCAAGGTATTTAAACAATTTCATCTTTTAGTAAGTATTAATCAAGGTATTTAAAAATTTCATCTTTCAGTAAGTATTAATCAAGGTATTTAAACAATTTCATCTTTTAGTAAGTATTAATCAAGGTATTTAAACATTTAATCTTTTAGTAAGTATTAATTAAGGTATTTACAAATTTCATCTTTTAGTAAGTATTACTCAATGTATTAAAACAATTTCATCTTTTAGTAAGTATTAATGAAGGTATTTAAACAATTTAATCTTTTAGTAAGTATAAATCAAGTATTTAAACAATTTCATCTTTTAGTAAGTATTAATCAAGGTATCTAAACAATTTAATCTTTTAGTAAGTATTAATCAATGTATTTAAACAATTTCATCTTTTAGTTAGTGTTAATCAAGGTATTTAAACATTTCATCTTTTAGTAAGTATTAATCAAGGTATTTAAACATTTCATCTTTTAGTAAGTATTAATCAAAGTATTTATAAATGTCATCTTTCAGTAAGTATTAATCAAGGTATTTAAACAATTTTATCTTTCAGTAAGTATTAATCAAGGTATTTAAACAATTTCATCTTTTAGTAAGTATTAATCAAGGTATTTAAAAATTTCATCTTTTAGTAAGTATTACTCAATGTATAAAAACAATTTCATCTTTTAGTAAGTATTAATGAAGGTATTTTAACAATTTCATCTTTTAGTAAGTATAAATCAAGTATTTAATCAATTTCATCTTTTAGTAAGTATTAATCAAGGTATCTAAACAATTTAATCTTTTAGTAAGTATTAATCAATGTATTTAAACAATTTCATCTTTTAGTTAGTGTTAATCAAGGTATTTAAACAATTTCATCTTTTAGTAAGTATTAATCAAGGTATTTACAAATTTTATCTTTTAGTAAGTATTAATCAAGGTATTAATATGTTTCATCTTTTAGTAAGTATTAATCAAGGTATTTACAGATTTCATCTTTTAGTAAGTATTAATCAAGGTATTTACAAATTTCATCTTTTAGTAAATATTAATCAAGGTATTTAAAAATTTCCTCTTTTAGTAAGTATTAATCAAGGTATTTAAACAATTTTATCTTTTAGTAAGTATTAATCAAGATATTTAAAATATTTCATCTTTTAGTAAGTATAAATCAAGGTATTTAAAAATTTCATCTTTTAGTAAGTATTAATCAAGGTATTTAAAGAATTTCATCTTTTAGTAAGTATTAATCAAGGTATTTAAACAATCTCATCTTTTAGTAAGTATTAATCAAGGTATTTAAAAATTTCATCTATTAGTAAGTATCAATCAAGGTATTTAAACAATTTCATCTTTTAGTATGTATTAATCAAGGTATTTAAAAATTTCATCTTTCAGTAAGTATTAATCAAGGTATTTAAACAATTTTATCTTTAAGTAAGTATTAATCAAGGTATTTAAACATTTCATCTTTTAGTAAGTATTAATCAAGTTATTTACAAATTTCATCTTTTAGTAAGTATTACTCAATGTATTAAAACAATTTCATCTTTTAGTAAGTATTAATCAAGGTATTTAAACAATTTCATCTTTTAGTAAGTATTAATCAAGTATTTAAACAATTTCATCTTTTAGTAAGTATTAATCAAGGTATCTAAACAATTTAATCTTTTAGTAAGTATTAATCAATGTATTTAAACAATTTCATCTTTTAGTAAGTGTTAATCAAGGTAGTTAAACATTTCATTATTTAGTAAGTATTAATCAAGGTATTTATAAATGTCATTATTCAGTAAGTATTAATCAAGGTATTTAAAAAAATTCATCTTTCAGTAAGTATTAATCAAGGTATTTAAACAATTTCATCTTTTAGTATGTATTAATCAAGGTATTTACAAATTTCCTCTTTTAGTAAGTATTAATCAAGGTATTAACAAATTTCATCTTTTAGTAAGTATTAATCAAGGTATTTACAGATTTCATCTTTTAGTAAGTATTAATCTAGGTATTTACAAATTTCATCTTTTAGTAAGTATTAATCAAGGTATTTACAAATTTCATCTTTCAGTAAGTATTAATCAAGGTATTTAAACAATTTCATCTTTTAGTAAGTATTAATCAAGGTATTTACAAATTTCATCTTTTAGTAAGTATTAATCAAGGTATTTACAAATTTATTCTTTTAGTAAGTATTAATCAAGGTATTTACAATTTTCATCTTTTAGTAAGTATTAATCAAGGTATTTAAACAATTTCATCTTTTAGTAAGTATTAATCAAGGTATTAAAAATTTCATCTTTTAGTAAGTATTAATCAAGGTATTTAGAAATTTCATCTTTTAGTAAGTATTAATCAAGGTATTTAAACAATTTCATCTTTTAGTAAGTATAAATCAAGGTATTTAAAAATTTGATCTTGTAGTAAGTATTAATCAAGGTATTTAAAAATCTCATCTTTTAGTAAGTATTAATCAGGGTATTTAAAAATTTCATCTTTTAGTAAGTACTACTCGAGGTATTTAAACAATTTCATCTTTTAGTAAGTATTAATCAAGGTATTTACAAATTTATTCTTTTAGTAAGTATTAATCAAGGTATTTACAAATTTCATCTATTAGAAAGTATTAATCAAAGTATGTAAACAATTTCATCTTTTAGTAAGTATTAATCAAGGTATTTAACAATTTCATCTTTTAGTAAGTATTAATCAAGGTATTTAAACAATTTCATCTTTTAGTAAGAATTAATCAAGGTATTTAAACAATTTCATCTTTTAGTAAGTATTAATCAAGGTATTTGAACAATTTCATCTTTTAGTAAGTATTAATCAAGGTATTTAAAAATTTCATCTTTTAGTAAGTATTAATCAAGGTATTTAAACAATTCTATCTTGTAGTAAGTATTAATCAAGGTATTTAAAAATTTTATCTTTCAGTAAGTATAAATCAAGGTATTTAAACAATTTCATCCCTTGTAAGTATTAATCAAGGTATTTAAAAATTTCATCTATTAGTAAGTATCAATCAAGGTATTTAAACAATTTCATCTTTTAGTAAGTATTAATCAAGGTATTTAAAAATTTCATCTTTCAGTAAGTATTAATCAAGGTATTTAAACAATTTCATCTTTAAGTAAGTATTAATCAAGGTATGTAAACATTTCATCTTTTAGTAAGTATTAATCAAGGTATTTAAACATTTCATCTTTTAGTAAGTATTAATCAAGGTATTTATAAATGTCATCTTTCAGTAAGTATTAATCAAGGTATTTACAAATTTCATCTTTCAGTAAGTATTAATCAAGGTATTTAAACAATTTCATCTTTTAGTATGTATTAATCAAGGTATTTACAAATTTCATCTTTTAGTAAGTATTAATCAAGGTATTTACAAATTTCATCTTTTAGTAAGTATTTATCAAGGTATTAACAAATTTCATCTTTTAGTAAGTATTAATCAAGGTATTTACAGATTTCATCTTTTAGTAAGTATTAACCAAGGTATTTACAAATTTCATCTTTTAATAAGTATTAATCCAGGTATTTACAAATTTCATCTTTCAGTAAGTATTAATCAAGGTATTTAAACAATTTCATTTTTTAGTGAGTAATTATCAAGGTATTTAAACAATTTCATCTTTTAGTAAGTATTAATCAAGTTATTTAAACAATTTCATCTTTTAATAAGTATTAATCAAGGTATTTACAAATTTCATCTTTTAGTAAATATTAATCAAGGTATTTACAAATTTATTCTTTTAGTAAGTATTAATCAAGGTATTTACAATTTTCATCTTTTAGTAAGTATTAATCAAGGTATTTACAAATTTCATCTTTTAGTAAGTATTAATTAAGGTATTCACAAATTTCATCTAGTAGTAAGTATTAATCAATGTACTTACAAATTTCATCTTTCAGTAAGTATTAATCAAGGTATTTAAACAATTTCATCTTTTAGTAAGTATTAATCAAGGTATTTAAACATTTCATCTTTTAGTAAGTATTAATCAAGGTATTTAAAAATTTCATCTTTTAGTAAGTATTAATCAAGGTATTTAAAAATTTCATCTTTTAGTAAGTATTAATCAAGGTATTTAAACAATTTCATCTTTTAGTAAGTATAAATCAAGGTATTTAAAAATTTGATCTTGTAGTAAGTATTAATCAAGGTAATTAAAAATTTCATCTTTTAGTAAGTATTAATCAGGGTATTTAAAAATTTCATCTTTTAGTACGTATTAATCAAGGTATTTAAAAATTTCATCTTTTAGTAAGTATTAATCAAGGTATTTAAAAATTTCATCTTTTAGTAAGTATTAATCAAGGTATTTTAACAATTTCATCTTTTAGTAAGTATTAATCAAGGTATTTAAAAATTTCATCTATTAGTAAGTATCAATCAAGGTATTTAAACAATTTCATCTTTTAGTAAGTATTAATCAAGGTATTTAAAAATTTCATCTTTCAGTAAGTATTAATCAAGGTATTTAAACAATTTCATCTTTAAGTAAGTATTAATCAAGGTATGTAAACATTTCATCTTTTAGTAAGTATTAATCAAGGTATTTAAACATTTCATCTTTTAGTAAGTATTAATCTAGGTATTTATAAATGTCATCTTTCAGTAAGTATTAATCAAGGTATTTAAACAATTTCATCTTTCAGTAAGTATTAATCAAGGTATTTAAACAATTTCATCTTTTAGTATGTATTAATCACGGTATTTACAAATTTCATCTTTTAGTAAGTATTAATCAAGGTATTTACAAATTTCATCTTTTAGTAAGTATTAATCAAGGTATTAACAAATTTCATCTTTTAGTAAGTATTAATCAAGGTATTTACAGATTTCATCTTTTAGTAAGTATTAACCAAGGTATTTACAAATTTCATCTTTTAGTAAGTATTAATCCAGGTATTTACAAATTTCATCTTTCACTAAGTATTAATCAAGGTATTTAAACAATTTCATTTTTTAGTGAGTAATTATCAAGGTATTTAAACAATTTCATCTTTTAGTAAGTATTAATCAAGTTATTTAAACAATTTCATCTTTTAATAAGTATTAATCAAGGTATTTACAAATTTCATCTTTTAGTAAATATTAATCAAGGTATTTACCAATTTATTCTTTTAGTAAGTATTAATCAAGGTATTTACAATTTTCATCTTTTAGTAAGTATTAATCAAGGTATTTACAAATTTCATCTTTTAGTAAGTATTAATTAAGGTATTCACAAATTTCATCTAGTAGTAAGTATTAATCAATGTACTTACAAATTTCATCTTTCAGTAAGTATTAATCAAGGTATTTAAACAATTTCATCTTTTAGTAAGTATTAATCAAGGTATTTAAACATTTCATCTTTTAGTAAGTATTAATCAAGGTATTTAAAAATTTCATCTTTTAGTAAGTATTAATCAAGGTATTTAAAAATTTCATCTTTTAGTAAGTATTAATCAAGGTATTTAAACAATTTCATCTTTTAGTAAGTATAAATCAAGGTATTTAAAAATTTGATCTTGTAGTAAGTATTAATCAAGGTAATTAAAAATTTCATCTTTTAGTAAGTATTAATCAGGGTATTTAAAAATTTCATCGTTTAGTACGTATTAATCAAGGTATTTAAAAATTTCATCTTTTAGTAAGTATTAATCAAGGTATTTAAAAATTTCATCTTTTAGTAAGTATTAATCAAGGTATTTTAACAATTTCATCTTTTAGTAAGTATTAATCAAGGTATTTAAACAATTTCATCTTTTAGTAAGTATTAATCAAGGTATTTAAACAATTTCATCTTTTAGTATGTATTAATCAAGGTATTTAAACAATTTTATCTTTTGTTAAGTATTAATCAAGGTATTTAAAAATTTCATCTTTTAGTAAGTAATTATCAAGGTATTTAAAAATGTCATCTTTTAGTGAGTATTAATCAAGGTATTTAAACATTTCATCTTTTAGTAAGTATTAATCAAGGTATTTACAAATTTCATCTTTTAGTAAGTATTAATCAAGGTATTTAAACATTTCATCTTTGAGTAAGTATTAATCAAGGTATTGGAAAATTTCATCTTTTAGTAAGTATTAATCAAGGTATTTAAAAATTTTTGCCATTCCATTCTCGAACCGATCGTCTGTTTCATATTTGGCTGATTATGTTGATTAGAAACATGGATAAGTATTCTTAAGATGCGTCCACTTAATCTGCGCGTTTAGCGATGAAAATGTTATTTTAGACTAAAGCGTAACAAATGAACCGACAGACAGAGACTTGTATAGAGTTGCTTGTACGCATCTAGAAATACGATTCGCTCATTCAATCTGCGCGATTAGCGACGGAAATTCTTATTTAATCCAAAGCATGACGAAACAAGGATAATGATATTTGAAACTTAGGCATGACTGACATACGAAAATGTTATTTCAAATTAAAACATGACAGAGCGACGAAATGCTATTTAAAATTAAACTATGAAAAAACGACAATAATGTCAATTCAACTATATGACCGATGAAAAAATGCTGTTTCAAATTTCATAATGGCTACGACAAAAATGCTATATCAAACTTAAACATGGCAGACTGATGAAGATGCTATCTCAAACAAAAGCATGACAGCCCGACGAAATGCTATTTCAAATTTTAAAATGACCAAGTGACTGAAATGCTATTTGAAACTTAAGCCTGACAGACCAAATAATGTAGAATTTTATATATAGATAATGTATTGAATTGCGGAGATATGTCGAGTTTTCTAAAGGAGAACTGAAAATGAAATGAAAATAAGTCATTTTTTTTATCTATTTACTTTTTAAATCTTACTATGGCTGTCGATGAACGAAGCAGAAAAGAAGACTATCAATCATGAGTTTAACTTCCGCTCTGACCAGATTCAACCATGTCCGAAGTAACGCCGATCTCAGACAAAATGAAAGAAAATCGTCTACGCTCGTACGGACATGTCATCGGCACAAATGACAAAACCAACTAAGATTCAGGATGGAGGCAACTGCACGAAGGCCGAAAGGATGATCGAAACAAAGGTAGTTGGATAGCCTACAATAACATTCCATGAAAAATACCAGTATACTGAAATCATATGCCCTTAATAGGGTTAAATTTTTACACTTTTATTGTCATTAAGGGTATGACTACATATCAACCAAACCATTTCATTATCACATCACTACAGTATAACTCTCTATGCATGAGTGGATGAAGTGTGTGAGGTGCGCTGAAGAAAAATTCCTAACAGTAAAATACATAGCCCTGTTGTGCTCGCATACCCTTAATGACAATAAAAGTGTAAACATTTGGGAATTTCCTTGCTTTTGTACATTTAGTGTATATGAATTTTCATCTTAACCTTATTAAGGGCATATGATTTCAGTATACTGGCATTTATCATGGAATGTCACTACTTTTGTAAAGGCTATGCCTCAATACAATGGTCATCTTAAAGGTTTTTTGGAATTTTCTGGAAAACTAAGGTATACGATGAACTGAAATTAAAATGCCATCAACTAGACCCTAGAATCTCTATCTCTGCCAAAATTCAGCTGAATCCATCAAATAGTTGATGAGATACAGGGTGGCACATACGTACGTACACACAGATAACATGATTTCCTGATTGAACTTTCTGGATCTCTGGGTTGCCTTGACTAATGATGCTGAAATTCTAAACACTTATAGAACCTATCAAATAAAAATTTTGAGCAAAGTTTTAACTAATTTGGTTTATTGGCTTTTGAGTTATGATTGATCAAAGAAATGAGATTTCCAGCATAGTCCATTCGTAAAATCTATTAAGGTATAGAGCGTTCTCGCGCCTCCCTTGATCCCCAGACGGTCGGGATTAATCATGCCCAGGCCTATGACCTATAACCTATGACCTATGCCCATGTTACTGAAGATAGAAATCTAGTGCGGACACTACTTCGTGGAATAAAAAAAGAAGAAAAATACGATAAATGATTAAACCGAGGAGTGACAGACTAAACTAAGCATGACAGACTAAACTAAGCATGACAGACTGATGAAAAGTAAAAATATAACATAAACATACGACGATGTATGTAAAAAAGCAGAGCTTAATGCGCGATGTACAGGGTGATTCATAAGTCCCTTCAGTTAGCCATTTAAAATGATTACCATATGAAGCACAAACATACTATCAACTTTTGATAATTGTTACCTTACTCTCTAATTACTGCTATTTGTTATTTTAAATTTGATCGTTTATATATTTGTTTCTATATATATTTATTTTTATTCATTTAAATTTGTGTAAATCATCATATGTGCTTTTTTTCAGGCAGTATGTCATTTACAATTGAAGAGCGAATTTTTATTGTTATTCATATGGCCGAATTTGATGAATCTCCCACACTTGTTGAAAGGCAATCACGACCTCAGATCAAAAATCACTGCCGAGTTTGTTAAAATTAATCAATCAAATATGCTACAAAGTGTCGTAAATTCCTTGCAAAAAAGAATGGAGCTATGCATGCAGAACGAAGGTGGAAATTTTGAAAATTTGCTGTGATTTTAAACTCCCATAAATTAATTTGTTGAATAAATTTTCTGTTTTGTATTACCGTATTTTTTAACTTTAGAATTTCAAAAATAAATAGCTAAGTGACTTATGAATCACCCTGTATAGCTTGTTCTTGCGGAGGGCTACTTGAAGCTTCAGCTCATACAACTAATGTAATTAGCCGACCCATAGAACAGCGTTTATTTCCCCTTTGTCAGAAAAATTTCTCATGGAAAGTGAGGACTGAACGATAAATTCGAAGTATTTTTTATTCTATTCACTCCAAACAAGACACATTGCCACTGAGACATAAAAGACTAGTGTGAATTAGGGTCAACACCTACGGGGTCATCCTAAGTGGGTAGTTGTGCAGTTAAATACTTGTTTACATTACATAAACATTTCTGCATGTTGGTACAGTCAGGAAACGGGGAGCGGGAAGGGAATTCCAAAGGCTAGCGGCTTGAGGAAAGAAACTACTTTCTTTTTGCATCTGGGGATCTATACAACGAAGGGGGGAGTTTTGGCTGCGTGACGAGTTAGTCGGAGGTGTTTACATTTAGGGGGCACAAGTGCAGCAACTTCGTCGGAGCACATTCTGTTGAAGTACTTGTGAAACAAGCACAGGGATGCAACATTGCGACGATGGGACAGGGGTTGGTGTTTGGTAGGCTGTGTGGGACCTATTAGGTTAGAGACTCTTTTATGGACACTTCCAAGAGTGAGATACTAATGGTGAATAAAATATTCCACTCTCCATCAGTTTGAGTGTATATATAGATGGCCATGATGTGTGCATTGCCCGTCACGCACAGAACACCCTCCCTTTACAGGGCCTGCTCTCAGCAATAGGTTGACTAAAGAGACGATATTGAGCGCAGGTTTTATTTCAAAATTTCTGTCTCCTAGATGGATGACCTGACAAGGTCTACGGGCTCATCTCGCCGAGTTGGGTATCCATTTGATTGGGTATTCTACCAGAAATTCCTACGCGTCAATATTTAATATGTATTAGAACAAATTGTCTTGTATCTGAAAGAAAACAAATTAAGATATGTTCTCCTCTCATATATTTTAGGTAGGTAGAGAGGTATGATTGTATTCTTCTGCACCTCAGAGTCGAACTCTGAAACGGCAAACGTTTGAAAGAGAGGAATAAAATCAAAATTTGAAAAGAGAGAAAGAGAGATGTTATAATCTTAAGTGATTTTTAGAAGAGGAAAATAAAAGGAAATATTTGTATAACTTACCGACTCCGGTCTCTATTCACGTGCCTCTACACGAAGGAAGACTTAGACACAAAGTCGGTGCTTAATGTGGGGGAAATCCATCTCCCTCCTTCCCAAAAGCACTCAGTATTTCTCCGTCACTGATAGAGGATAAAACATATAAAGTGTAGTATCAGAACAGATACCACACTTTGCTCTTAGCCAAACAGACAAGGAGTGTACCGGTTAAAGTCCAGACTGGAAGAAATAGTAGATGACGATGATGCCTTGAAACAAAGGAGATAATTCAGGTTCATGATCTTTTTAAGTTCTTGGCCTTTTGGCTAAGATCAGAGTGTAGTATCTGTTCCGATCGATGCTCACTCTGTAGACCGGTATTGTCTTGGCCTTCGGGCCTTGATTCCGCTGGTCTGAGGTACTGTCCTGTGCAGTTCTAGGAGGTCCACCCTCCCAGGCTTTACCTCCCCTCTTTGGGGAGGAGTAAGTTTATTGCTTACTGCCTGAGGCGCCCCTACTGGGGAATGCCAACGGGGTGCCCAGGCAATTTTTAATGGCCAGAGTGCTCACCTTCTCGGGCGATGGCTTTTCAAGTCCCACTTTCCCGACCCGACATTGGGTCACATCTTACCTTGTGGGAGTAAGATAAACCTGGCCTTGTGCCTAACCTCCTGGGGAGGTAAATAAAGAGTGTAGTATCTGTTCCGATGGATGCTCACTCTGTAGACCGGTATTGTCTTGGCCTTCGGGCCTTGATTCCGCCGGTCTGAGGTACTGTCCTGTGCAGTTCTAGGAGGTGCACCCTCCCAGGCGTTGCCTCCCCTCTTTGGGGAGGAGTAAGTTTATTGCTTACTGCCTGAGGCGCCCCTACCGGGGACTGCCGACGGGGCTGCCCAGACATTTTTTGTAGGCCAGAGTGCTTACCTTCTCGGGCGCTGGCTTTTCAAGTCCCACTTTCCGACCCGACCTTGGGTCACATCTTAACTTGTGGGAGTAAGATAAACCTGGCCTTGTGCCTAACCTCCTGGGGAATTAAATAAAAAGTGTAGTATCTGTTCCGATGGATACTGCACCCCATACTGGTGTTGTCATGGCCTTCGAGTCTTGATTTACGCAGGTCAATGGGTCTTTCCTGTGCAGTTCTGGGAGGTCCACCTTCTCAGGCTTTGCCTACACTCTTTGGGGAGGAGTAAGTTTATTGCTTACTGCCTGAGGCGCCTCTGCCGGGGAATGCCGACGGGGCTGCCCAGGCACTTTTTAAACCCCACTTTCCCGACCCGACCTTGGGTCACATCTTACTTGTGGGAGTAGGATAAAAACTGGCCTTGTGCCTAACTCCTGGAGAGGAGTAAATCAATACAATGTTCTTGGCCTTTTGGCTAAGATCAAAGTGTAGTATCTGTTCCGATGGATACTGCACCCCATAGACTGGTATCGTCTTGGCCTTTGGGTCTTGATTTACGTCGGTCTATGGGTCTGTCCTGTGCAGTTCTAAGAGGTCCACCCTCCCAGGCTTTGCCTCCCCTCTTTGGGGAGGAGTAAGTTTATTGCTTACTGTCTGAGGCGCCCCTACTGGGGAATGCCGACGGAGCTGCCCAGGCAATTTTTAAATGGCCAGAGTACTCACCTCTCGAGCGCTGGCTTATCTAATTCCACTTTCCCGACCTTGTGTCACACCTTGTGGGAGGTAGATAAATTAAATAAAAAAGAAGAAGAAAAGTGTAGTATCTGTTCCGATGGATACCTCACCCCATAGATTGGTATAGTCTTGGCCTTCGGGGCTTGATATACGCCGGTCTATGGGTATGTCCTGTGCAGTTCTAGGAGATCCACCCTTCCAGGCTTCATCTCCCCTCTTTGGGGAAGAGTAAGTTTATTGCTTACTGTCTGAAGCGCCCCTACCGGGGAATGCCGACGGGGCTGCTCAGGCAATTTTTAATGGCCAGAGGGCTCACCTCTCGGGCACTGGCTTTTCAAACCCCACTTTCCGACCCGACCTTGGGTCACATCTTACTTGTGGGAGTAAGATAAAACTGGCCTTGTGCCTAACTTCTGGAGAGGAGTAAATAAATACTCTTGTCTTTTGCAAAAAAAAAAAGAAATAAAATTCATAAATTCTAGCACGAAAATTCTAGTTCAGTGGAGGCAGCTAATGTAAAATAATGAATGACGATTATACAGCCTGGGGATGATCCGTCAAGGTTTTATCATCCATGGTTAGACTAGAACTTACGCGTCACTAATAAACCCTTCCACTATCATTTTAAAGCGACACATGCATTGCAGCTGCTTCTCCAACACGAGGGCCGCCATGTTTTGTTTTCATGAGGTAACACGAGGTCAGAATAAAAGGATAAAAGAGCAATGCTAGAAGAAAACGGTGAGCTCACAGAGAGGGTCTGACAAAAAATGTTGGTACTACTCCAGATAAAGCGCCTAATTTCCGTGACTGCTCGGCGGCAACAATCAGGCAGGTCGCGGAAGCTCCCGAGAGGTGCCGAGACGAAAACGAGGCTGAAGCAAAACTGAAAGTCGTAAAAATGGAAGAGTGGCAGACGACAATATAAGACAGAGAATACATAAGAAAAAAATATATATATTTGAAAAAAATGAAAAAAAAAAAGAAATGAACAAACAATAGCTGAAGAACTATAAATAAACTTTAAAAAAATTTTTTCGTGGGCCAAATGAACCATTTAAATTTTGTTGTTGTCTTTTTTGTTTACTTAAATCAAAGAAGTAAATGCTATTTTTTTTACGATATTTAGGCAACTTTTTTTGTCTTTGTTTTATTACATAAAACAAAGAAGTATATGCTATTTTTCTTAGGATATTTAGGCAAGTTAATTTTGTATATTTTTGGGGGGTGGGGGGAATTTCATACATTTTCTCGTCGAGGGTCAGGGTTTACGGATACGTTTGCGGCCGGTTCGAAAGGTCTTCCTACCGCTTGTTTTGTTGTGCTGAGCGCAGATGAATTGACAGCAACCTGATCGGTCAGCTCTGCTTCAGCCTCGTTTTCGTCTCGGCAGCTCTCGTTAAAAGTAGTGAGACTTTTTCACAGAAGAGCCTACGTTAATAGTCCCAAAACAATACGCATTTTGTCTTTTTTTAGGGAGGGGGGGAGATAGGTTTAGCGTGTTTTTTCAACAAACGTCCTTTTCGTCTATGTTTCGGCTTTGGTTCTTTCCTAATGAAGATTGACGAAAAACTTTATCACAATGTATAAATATCTTTTTAAATTGTCGTTGTTTCATGTTTATTATAATTTTAAACGTGGTGTCCGGAGAATGCATATATTTGGTTTTATTTGCTATGCTCATTGTAATGAATAATTCCGAATAACTTTCCTTACTCTGAATTATCTCCCCTTTGGAGAACTCTCCTGCTTCTACTAACCACTATAAATAGTAGCACTAATACTGTACCGACATTGTGTGCCGAGTAAAGCTTTCCCAAGTTACGTCTGTTCTCGTTAGTCATTACACTCATATTCTTAATGTTCTATCTTGTAGATTTCGGAGTTCCGCTTCGTATTGGTATGATTGCAGCAGTCCTTGGTGTTAAGAATATGTCATCGGGTTATAGCATTATGTCTATATTAATTGGAATTGGGTATATTTTGTATCCCATTGGTTCTGGTACGTACTACAAATCCCATTTAATATTTATTAAGCAACCCCTGTTACTAACCCGACGTATTACAAAATAAACACTTTAAAATATACTAGCTGTTCCTGTCTGGCGTTGCCCGGATATCATTTTATTTTCACTTTAGTTTCGTATTTTTCGTTTATTGGTTTTTATTTTTTACCAATTAAAAAAAAAAATTAAAATGGGATTATAGAATGTGGATTTCATAATTACGGTATCGTCTGGTAATTAAATTAATCTAGAAATATAACTAATATCTGGGAAGGTAATGCTTTGTATTACTATTTAAAAATATTGGATTTAAATAGCTTCCCAATGTTTTGTATTACTATTTAAAAATATTGGATTTAAATAGCTTCCCAATGTTTTGTATTACTATTTAAAGATATTGAATTTAAATAGCTTCCCAATGTTTTGTATTACTATTTAAAAATATTGGATTTAAATAGCTTCCCAATGTTTTGTATTACTATTTAAAATTTTGGATTTAAATAGCTTCCCAATGTTTTGTATTACTATTTAAAAATATTGGATTTAAATAGCTTCCCAATGTTTTGTATTACTATTTAAAAATATTGGATTTAAATAGCTTCCTAATGTTTTGTATTACTATTTAAAAATATTGGATTTAAATAGCTTCCCAATGTTTTGTATTACTATTTAAAAATATTGGATTTAAATAGCTTCCCAATGTTTTGCATTACTATTTAAAAATATTGGATTTAAATAGCTTCCCAATGTTTTGTATTAATATTTAAAAATATTGGATTTAAATAGCTTCCCAATGTTTTGTATTACTATTTAAAAAATATTGGATTAACTAGCTTCCCAATGTTTTGTATTACTATTTAAAAATATTGGATTTAAATAGCTTCCCAATGTTTTGTATTACTATTTAAAAATATTGGATTTAAATAGCTTCCCAATGTTTTGAATTACTATTTAAAAATATTGGATTTAAATAGCTTCCCAATGTTTTGTATTACTATTTAAAAATATTGGATTTAAATAGCTTCCCAATGTTTTGTATTACTATTTAAAAATATTGGATTTAAATAGCTTCCCAAACCTTCAACCTGTTAATAGTTGACGACTTTCTACACATTTTAAAGTCAGTTTAAACGACTCTTCTGTTTGACAGTTAACATTCTTACAAATTCCTTTAACATTTAGAACGGTCACGTAGACACATATTTCAGTTATTAATTATAGATTAAAATATATGACTTGTTTACTAAAAAACGAAATGCATTCTGGTAGATTGAATTTCCTAATAATGTGATTAATAGGATTGTAAAAGTTTTCTATATTTGATTTCAATAAATATTGAATTAATATGAAAACAATAGTCAATACATAGTTATTAAAGTGATCTAGTCTCCAGGAAAACGCACAAACACATACTTATGCAGTTTTCTCGTAATTTCTCTAAATGAAAATCGCTCAAGACAAGGCATGAAGCCACTTAATGTAAGGATCTAACAAGAACGAAAGATGATTATTGCAAAGACAGTAGATGCCCATTGACCTTAGTTTTAAAAAGACTAAGGCTACAGGTAGGAGGAAAACAGTCGTCAGGAAGAGAGTTCCACAAGCCTGTGGTTCTAGGAAAGAAGCTACGTGAATAGGAAGCTGTATCCCAATGAGGTATCAAAACAGCGATATGATAATATTCATATAAAAGACTGAGACTAGCAACATCAAGTCTACGAGAGAGAGAGAGAGAGACGGAGCAAAGAAGGAAGGGTGAGGCCAGTCAAATAGATACGTTTCTGCACCTTATCAAGAACTCTGAAATGCGACAGAGATTCACCAGCCAAAATATAACAACAGTGCTCCATACATTGTCTGATAGAAGATTTGTAGAGATAGAGAATAGCCTCAGGTGTGAGAAAGTGATGGAGCGTGATGTGGAGTAAGCTAGTACCTCTTCCTGATTTTGTAGAATAAGATGCTCCAAGGGAATAAAAGAGAGATAACTCTCGTGACGAGGGGGTGAGATGTTATCCAAGTCACCGTTTGAACTGTGTACGATTCTCGATATATTCTATTATATGTTACCCGACATTTTCCCAAAAGAGGTCTAGTCAACATCATAATAAAGCGATAGAAAGAACCAATTTTACCAGAATTTTATTAATTTTATTAATATAGATATTTCTTTGCACCAAAGTAAAGAATAAGCATATAATCTATAGGGTTAAATGATATACGCTGAGATATCACACTAAAATCTATCCGGTTTGTATCATACATGTAACCTATGAAGACATAATGGATACAGATTTAAAAATATAAAGTACTTATGTTACATTGTATACGGTATTGTCGAAAAAAACTCTACTTTAGAAAGATTTAGTGGTAAATATTTTGTTACATAGATTACGGTGTTGTCGGAAAAAGTCTACTTTAGAAAGATTTAGTGGTAAATATTTTGTTACATAGATTACGGTGTTGTCGGAAAAAGTCTACTTTAGAAAGATTCGGTGATAAATATGTTGTTACATTGAATACGGTGTTGTCGGGGAAAAAAGTCTACTTGCAAAGAAATCCAATGGTAGATATATTGTTACATTGAATACGGTGTTGTAAAAAAAGGTCTACTGTAGAAAGATCCTGTGGCAGATATGTTGTTACATTGAATACGGTGTTGTCGAAAAAAGTTTACTGTAGAAAGATCCAGTGGTAGATGTGTTGTTACATTGAATACGGTGTTGTCGAAAAAAAACAAACTCTACTGTAGAAAGATCCAGTGGTAGATGTGTTGTTACATTGAATACGGTGTTGTCAAAAAAAAAACTCTACTTTAGAAAGATTCAGTGGTAGATATGTTGTTACATAGAATACGGTGTTGTCAAAAGAGTCTACTATAGAAAGATCCGATGTCAGATATGTAGTCACATTGAATATGGTGTTGTCGTAAAATGTCTTCTTGATTAAGATTAAGTGACTGATAACTATTTACATTGAATACTATGTTGTTGGGTACAGTCGGCAACGCGATAAAGATCTAATGAAAAGACGTAGTTGCTTTAATTACGTTTTTACTAGAGAAATGTATACCCCGTAACAAAGTTCAAGTGACGAGAAGGTTGTTTCCAATCAACAAGTACCACATTTCCCTTTTTTTCAATTTCATTAATAAATGCTTAGATAATATTGTTTAATGCAATATGTTTGAATGAAGAACTATTATCTATTGGTTTTTATTTATTTCAGGTCTTTTATACGACGCGACGCGTTCCTTCTCCATTATCTTCTACGCGGACTCTGCCATCGTTTCTCTTGCAGCCGTCTTTTCGTTCGGACTAGTCTATTCACAAAAGAAAGGACAATTCGCTGAATAATGACCACCGAACTTTTATAGATTTACGTTCAGCTAACCCAACATTCGGTACATAATACGTATTAACAAACAAACAATTTAGTTCTCGTTAGATCACGGTTGTTAAGCAACGTTGGGTTTGTCCAATATAAAATGAAGGGACCATTTAGAAAGACAAGGTGCTGTATATGATCAAACTTCCATGAAATTTAAATTAATCTACAAATCAATCGACATAAAAAAACATAATATTTCGGCGTAAAATGAACCAACATGGCTGTAAAACGCTCAGCAGCAGAAGCAGCAGCAGCAACAACAACCACGGTCTATAAACATCTTAATTCCAAAATATAATTTTTCTACAATAAGACGAATATAATCGATTATTCGTCCGACAAAAAGACTAATGCAATAATTTAATACATTTTACACTGCCATATATTTTATTCGAATCGTTAGCTCCCAAAATGGCTGCCAAATATTATCAACTAGTTATGTCTGTTCTTTCACAGTGATGACAGTGCAAATTAATCAACCGTGCAAATGTGTGCAAATATTAATGTGTTGTCTCGTTTCTGCAGATATATTTTATTTCTGTTTGTTTATTTTTTATTTTGCAAATGATAATTTATCTTTTGATTTTGGCGAATTTCTTTTTTTTTTCGTTTTATTTTCATAATATTGATTTGTGTTGCGATGCTTCCGGATTATTTACTAAATATATATTAATTTATTTTTAGTCATTGGTAACTACTCTCTTTTTCATAGGAGGGTATGCTTTTTTTTAATACGAAACAAATAATAAACTTGAAAATTGAAATATATTACAAATTAAACATAATAATAAGGGCGTATCTGGTGTAGAATATAAGTAAAACTAATAAACATCTCCCACGATCAATTGTAATCTCCCTCCTCCCCGAAAAAAAACTTACCAAAGAAGCGCACAAAGATAATTTGCACGGTGGACTAATCCGTAAAATCAGAAAACAAATTAATATTTTCAAAATAAAAATAGGTGGATTAATTTGTCCTGTAACGTTGTTAAACACAACAAACACAACTAGTCGATAAGATTTGGTTGCCATTTTGGGAGCTAACAGCTTCAATATACTCGAAGAAGGTGACCTAACCCACGGGTTTAGCAATGAAGATGCTATTTCAAACTTAAACATGGCAGACTAAGAGAGCGATCGTCATAGTACACATCCTCGTATACATATGCGTCTAAAAATACAAATTTAATCTTAAACGTATCAGATAAAGGAAAATGCGATTTCAAACCTGACGACGGATAAACCCACAGATGAACATGTTCCTTTTCATTTTAGTTCATTTAGTACCCAGGTATGAAGGGTCTCTTGCTGGGGCTAAATTTAATTTTACTATGAGTAACATAGATATCAGAGAGTATATTGAAGTATATTCCCTATTCCTTAAGCTTTAGTTAGTAAAACAGTGAAGAAATGATAACACCTTTATTCTTTTCATTTAACCCCTTAACTATAGTTTATTTCTCTGATTGACTTTTTTAACCATGCCCGATTCTAGTACTAGAATTCATCTGGTTTAGTAGAGTATCCATCTTGGTGATGATATTTGTGGTAGCAGAAATTGGAACCGTTACTTTACTCGCATGCGCCAGTATGTAGTCATGCCTAGGGGATCTTATTTGGACTTCGAAAACTGTTATTTTCAATATTTGGTTAAGCTTTACTTGTGAGTGCGAAGTATTCCCATGCCAATTTTTCCTGACGAACCCCTCTACAAAAAGACTGAACTGTTTCAAACTCTCGCCCTATAGAGATGCATCTAATTATTATTTCAAACCAGCGTGACAGACCAAAGATACTTATATTTCAAACTGAAAAGTGATCAACCGACGAACAGTTAGACCTTCTTATAGGGATGCATCTGAAAATACTTGTTTATAGTACTGAAGTAGACATAAATTATCAAGCAAGTAGAATTGTGTAAAAAAAACAATGCAAAAATATCAAGGTATACCAACTTATTTGCATTTGGTAATCCCGATTACCTGAATACACGATTAACAGAACATACAGGGTGTAATATCCAATCGTACACTTGGAAATGACAACAGTTATTTCACTTGCACTGTAACATAGTAATCTGTAATTATCTCCCTTGTTCTTTCTGATTGTATATAAACAAACGCCGGACACGTAATCTTTCTTATTTGCACCGGGCGACCTACAAGTAACATCGTGTTGTTGTTGTCCTTTCTTTGACCTCTGTTCCTCATTGCTTCGTATCACTTCTTGCTTTCAGTGAATAACCACAACACAACACTGGCGACGAGAATTCAAACGAAAAAACTCACAGTAATCGAACACACGAGCTAACGTTTTTTTATTCGAAAAAAAAACAACAAAAAAAACGAAGAAAAATCCACGTTTTTTTTAATTAAAAAAAGAAAAACAAAATGTCTTACAACGGAATACCCAATTTTCCAAGTTTTAGCGTCCACGAAAATCCGAGTACTTAACGCAAATCGTTGGCAAAAGTGGTTGGAGAAACTTGAGAATGTGTTCGTGGCTTTAGATATTCAAGAAAACCGTAGGAAAAAAGCGTGTTTGCTACACCTTGCAGGTGACGAAGTTTTTGATATTTGCCACAATTTCACGGATATACAAAAAGGCGTTGGTGCAACCGTCGAATCGGATGGATCAAAAATACCAAACACATACGAAGTAGCAAAGAAGTCACTGACTGACTATTGCACACCGCAAAGAAATATGTCTTATAAGATCTTAAAATTTCGACGCGCATCACAGAATGTTGACGAATGTTGCTTCTAGTGATTCTTTACAACTTTGTCTATTTAAAAAAATGCCAACACTTCATCAGTTACTTATTCATTAATTTTAAAACTGTATCGCTTTAACAACGATTAATTATTCTCTGATTCGTTATTCTTTTAGATCTTTAACTACAAGAGTGCGATCGTCGGCAGACAGATCCTTCTATATACATGCGTCTAAAAATACAATTTTAAGACTAGCCGTAACAGACCAAAGAATATTACGATGTTAAACCGGTTATCTCGATTGGTAAAGCTTCTCATGAAGGTGCATCTAGCGATTATATTTCAAAAGTAGACCTGACGGACCGATGCCATTAGACATTTGAAATTCGGAACATTTAAAACTGAAACGTAATAAGCCGACTGAAAATGTTATTTCCCACTTAAGTACACATATATTATAAAGTAAATAGAATTGCAACGTAAATCAACATTTTACAAGTAAGTTGCGAAATCGGTCAGTATTCTCCGAATAAACAATTAAATTAAAACAAATTATAAAGGCTAAAGAAATAAGTAAACAAACTATCTATAGTATAAAAAATAGTAGGAAAGTAATGTAGAGATAGATGAAATAAGTAAACAAACTATCTATAGTATAACAAATAGTAGGAAAGTAATGTAGAGATGGATGAAATAAGTAAACAAACTATCTATAGTATAAAATATAGTAGGAAAAGTAATGTAGAGATGGATGAAATAAGTAAACAAACTATCTATAGTTTAAAAAATAATAGGAAAGTAATGTAGAGATAGATGAAATAAGTAAACAAACTATCTATAGTATAAAAAATAGTAGGAAAAGTAATGTAGAGATGGATGAAATAAGTAAACAAACTATCTATAGTATAAATAATAGTAGGAAAGTAATGTAGAGATGGATGAAATAAGTAAACAAACTATCTATAGTATAAAAAATAGTAGGAAAGTAATGTAGAGATGGATGAAATAAGTAAACAAACTATCTATAGTATAAAAAATAGTAGGAAAGTAATGTAGAGATGGATGAAATAAGTAAACAAACTATCTATAGTATAAATAATAGTAGGAAAAGTAATGTAGAGATGGATGAAATAAGTAAACAAACTATCTATAGTATAAAAAATAGTAGGAAAAGTAATGTAGAGATGGATGAAATAAGTAAACAAACTATCTATAGTATAAAAAATAGTAGGAAAGTAATGTAGAGATGGATGAAATAAGTAAACAAACTATCTATAGTATAAAAAATAGTAGGAAAGTAATGTAGAGATGGATGAAATAAGTAAACAAACTATCTATAGTATAAAAAATAGTAGGAAAAGTAATGTAGAGATGGATGAAATAAGTAAACAAACTATCTATAGTATAAAAAATAGTAGGAAAAGTAATGTAGAGATGGATGAAATAAGTAAACAAACTATCTATAGTATAAAAAATAGTAGGAAAAGTAAAGTAGAGATGGATGAAATAAGTAAACAAACTATCTATAGTATAAAAAATAGTAGGAAAAGTAATGTAGAGATGGATGAAATAAGTAAACAAACTATCTATAGTATAAAAAATAGTAGGAAAAGTAATGTAGAGATGGATGAAATAAGTAAACAAACTATCTATAGTATAAGAAATAGTAGGAAAAGTAATGTAGAGATGGATGAAATAAGTAAACAAACTATCTATAGTATAAAAAATAGTAGGAAAGTAATGTAGAGATGGATGAAATAAATACAGAGTTTTGTGGAATTTAGAACATGCATACAGGACATATACGAGAAAGTAATACGCTATGTTAGAATTATAGTTGAGGGCAGAACACCCTTTGCAAATTTATATACAAACGGATTAAAAAACTACACAGATAATTTTATGAAAGTTGCCTCATCGATAGTAAACATTAAATAGTTTCATGAGCAATGCCTCCCAGAGAATAAATGTGCTCTAAAGGGCGCGGAAAAAGTTTGAAGATTAATGTAACGATGGATTAAAAACAAATTACAGGGCAGCTTTGTATAAAATTATGTACGTAGATACTAGATATGAAAGACAGTTACATAAGCTGTTAGGGTTAAGGTTATAACATCCGGAAAATAGATACTAGATATAAAAGAAGGTGGAATAAGCTATGTTAGGGTTAGGATTAAGGTTATAAACTTCAGAACAGAGATACAAGATATAAAAGAGAGTGGAATAAGCTATGTTAGGGTTAGGATTAGGGTTATAAACTTCAGAACAGAGATACAAGATATAAAAGAGTGTGGAATAAGCTATGTTAGGGTTAGGATTAGGGTTATAAACTTAAGAACATAGATACAAGATATAAAAGAGAGTGGAATAAGCTATGTTAGGGTTAAAATTAGGGTTATAAAATTCTGAACGTAGATACTAGATACAAAAGAAAGTAGAATAAGCTATGTAATCGTTAGGGTTACAAGATTTGGAACGTAGATACCAGATAGAAAATAGAGTGGAATAAGCTATGTAAGGTTTAGGGTTAGAATTAGGGTTAGGGCTAGAGTTATAAAATTCGGAACGTAGATACTAAATATAAAATAGAGTGGAATAAGCTATATTAGGGTTAGAGTTAGAGTTTAG
>OY744543.1:26623066-26650566 GCA_963556195.1 Sepiola atlantica
ATACTGGAAATCCCGGGTTGCTTATTGTCACTCAGACTCCAAGAAATACCACTGGTTGTGGTCAGTGAGCAATCACTGACGATGACCTGTGTGATAACTTCTAGTGAGTACAAACAATAATAATAATAATAATAATAATAATAATAATAATAATAATTAATTCCGTTGTAACTGGAACGCATTGAACCATAACGAAAAGCCACCATAAATGGCGTAAACAGATTGACAAGACTGTTTATTTTCAAATTCTGAAAAAGGCTTGCCCGTTAAGAATAGCGAAAGTGTTAATGTACAGCTTGAATGTCTAAGATCAAAGGAATTGACTTGATGTTAAAACAAAAATCCAATTAAAAACATTCAAAAGTTGAGACTACTATGAAATAATAATAATAATAATAATAATAATAGTAATAATAGTAATAATAATAATAATAATAATAATAATAATAATAATAATAATAATACTAACAACAATAACAACAACAACAACAACAATAATAATAATAATAATAATAATAATAATAATGTGGTATTTTAACTAAAATAAAATAAAATGCAGGTTAAAATAATGAAATATGAAAATAGTTTGAAGCAAAGATAAAGAAAATCAATCATTATATTAAGGATTACAATATCAAAACATATGAATCAAGGAATGAAATAATAATTGTAATAATCTATAAGCATAATAATAATATTAATTATAAATTATAATCAGGGCAATAAAAAAAACATGAAACATATATAGTATTATAAACAATATAAAGGATTAATAGATATTTATAGAATATTACAGAATAATACAACAATAGAATTTGATAAATAATATATAAATCTATGAGAAAAATAAATAAATACATAAAAGAACAAAAACAAAAAAATATTATGAAGAGATAAAGAATTAAAAAATTAAAATGAAAAAAGATTATAAATATTGAAATTTAATATTGAAATAAAATATTAAATATACTAAATAAAATATAATATAGCTTCATAAAAATACATAAATATATAACAAAATTATAGAAAAATTAGTTTCAAGAAAATAAAATTCAGAAAATACTTTTAAAAATATTTATTTATAAATATTATACTAGGCCCCTTTTAGAAATTAAAGTTGAACACTCTCGGGGATGTTAAAAATAGACTGTCAAAAACCTCCAATGCAAAGTTCCGAATACGTTCGTAGAACACTCTCGACTAGTCTTCTAGGTACATATAGATCTTAATTTCCCTTAATTACGTGACACTTTCCGTTGGCCGAGTGGATATGGCGATTGCTTGCAGAATATAGGCTGACTCTGTGAACCGGGTTCCCGCCTCCCGACCGTCCGAAATTATTACTTTCCTGCCCTGATGAAAGCTATAAGCTTGGAACGCTAGCGTCTACAAGTATTAATAATGTAATATTTATTTATGTATAAATATATATATGTAATTTTTATAAATTACGAAATATTTATAGGGAAACGGATCAGGGATGCAGGATTACATAGAATTCTCCAAAAAAATTAACAGGTTACTTAATATTTTAATACAATAAGATGGAAATTAAGAATACTCGTAGTTTTGTATTACTTTGTGCGAATGTATAACTCTCATACAAGACATTCTGTTTGCTGATGATGATGCCCTCAATGCTAACACAGAACCAGACATGCAACACATTGTTTGGCGTTTTTCTCAAGCGTGCGACAACTTTGGGCTGACTGTTAGCATAAAGAAGACCGAGGTAATGTACCAGCATGCATCCGTGAAACGATATGTTGAGCCACAGATCTCAATTCGTGGAACCAATCTAAAAGACGTGGACATGTTCACAGTAGCCTGCCAAGGGCAGTACACATTGATGATGAAGTCGACTGCAGGATAGTCAAAGCTAGCGCTGCCTTTGGACGTCATCGATCCACTGTATAGGAGCGTAGAGGAATTCGGCTTCAGACCAAACATCAGGTATAAAGAGCTTTGATTCTTACCATCCTCATGTACGACTGCAGGACTTGGACCGTATATGCCAGACACGCCAAGAAACTGAGTCATTTCCACATGACCTGCCACCATAGATGGATGAAAATCAAGTGGCAAGACAAGATACCAGACACAGACGTTTTAACCCGATTAAGCCTCCCGTCAGCATACACAATGCTGCAACAGGGTCAGTTTCATTTGGCGGGTGATATATGCCGAATGTCAGATTCAAGACTCCCGAAACAGTTTTACAGTGAGTTGGCCAAAGGCAAAATAACCGTAGGAGGACAGCGAAAACGGTTTGAGGACAGCTCGATGCTCTCCCGCAAACAGTTTGGTCTGATTCCCGAGTCGTGGGTAAACCTTGCTTAGAACAGATGTTCCTAGCGTACTGCCAACCACAAAGGGACAACGATTGCTGAATCTGCACACATCGAGGAACGCAAGAGGAAACGTGCTATTCGAAAAGACGGACCAGCCTGCACCTCTGCTACAGAATCATCTCATAAGTGCTCTACATGCTGGAGATCCGGACTGACGAGCCATCTGCGAACCCACAACACAACTGCAGGATCGCGGTCATCTTCACAAGCGAGAGAGGGTCATCATCAGCATAATCCTAATTTTGTAAAAGGAAGATAAAAGTTCCGTTCGGGACGAGTATTCTTCTTGTTTAGTATAAGATTCGGTTGTAGTTATAAGTTCTTGTCATCTTCTCTCTCTATAAACAATTCAATGTCTGTGATGTTTATGTGTTCCCTATAGAAAGAAAGGTTAAAGAATCTACATAAAATCTAAAAGTGTATTCTTATGTAAAATTTATCGGAGAAGGCAATGGACGTGGTTCTGACTCTCTAAGTAATTTTCAAATCAAAGGTAGCTATGGGGGTTAAACCTCCTTTAAAGCCTATCACTGATGCTACCAAATCAGGCTGTCTAAAGATACCGGCTTCCTGACTTAAAATGCACCAAACATTGATTTTATTTCCTTTTTTCGTTTTCCTTTCTAAAAGTCAATTATGCCCATGCAAAGCTAAAAACAAAAACAGCAATTTTCCTCTACAAAACAACCAAACTAGACACCATGAATAAATATTTGAAGGCATAAAGAACTTCAAGCATAACAACATTTACCAAAAGTATCGGATTCGAAAAGGGTTGAGATGCCGTAAAAAAAACAATAACAAAACAATATCAAATATATCATATCTTCATGAAGTTAATATCATATTTATAAAATTCTCCAGGGAAACAATTGATGTAGTCTCGAATCACTATGCACGCTACTATTTGCCGAATATCTACGTGTCTCTATCTCTAAGTGACCCATGAAGATAGAACTCCCTTATAAGTTCAAATACGTATATTAGATTTTAATGAAATATAAACCATGTGTATAAGACACTAATTCTAAGAATTTTACAATATTTTAGGTTATTTTTTCAGACTATATTAATGAGCAGAACTAGAGAAGAGGGTTATAAAACAAAAAAAAAGTAATATGATGTTATGAGTATAGTGAAAAAGTACACCGTAGTGATCCTCATTGAATCCCAATGAACGTCGGGTATTTCAGCTAGTTTATTGATGCGGAAGAGGCTTGCATTCGTTGAAATCGGAAAGAAACATTAATGAAAATTCCGAATTCCACTTAATGGTTGAAGTCGAGTGAGGAGGGCAGCCATTACTCCGGCGACCTGTGGTGAGGAATAGTGTTGAGCAGCTGAGTAGCCATGCCGGAGTCGTCTTTTTTTTTCTTTTTTTTTTTTAAATATCGTTCACCCCAAACAAGGCAGGCCGCCACTGTAGACGTAAGGGGCTACTGAGAAAAAAGAAAAGGGGGAAGTGGGGGGGAGGGGTCAACCTAAATTGGGATCTGCGCAGCGAGATGTCTGTTTACATTAGTTTTAAATTTCTGCATGTCGGTACTGTCGGGGAAACAGGGGGCAGGGAGGGAGTTCCAACGGCCAGCTGCACGAGGAAAGAAGCTATTTGATTAGAAGGCTCTCCGGCATCTGGGGACCTCCACAGTGAATGAATGAGATTTAGTTGATTGTCGAGTTAGTCTAGTGAATTTACGTTTAGAGGGCACCAGAAGCAGAGTCTTGCTGATAGACGTAGGGTCGTCCAGCGGCGATCTCGTCTATCTAGGGCTTTACCACGCTCCCCAGCACCTCCTAGTATTTCGATGACTATTTATAAAGTCTCGGATTTTGCTGCAACACCGTTCATTTAGGGACGAAACTAGAGGAATGACATGTGTTCTTCAGAATTATGTGATATTTTACCCGCTCCTTTCGTTCCAGCCTGTTTGACTCGTTGGTCTAGTGGTCTCCATCAATTCGCTGTTTTGATACCTCATTGTAATACAGCTTCCTATTCCAGTAGCTTTTTTCCAAAAACCGCAGGCTCGTGGAACTCTCTTCCTTCTGACTGTTTTCCTCCTACCTATAATCTTGGTCTTTTCTAAGACTAAAGTCAATAGGCATCTCCTGCCTCTGCGATAATCATATTTGTTATTGTTAGATCCTTACACCAAGTGGCACGGTGCTATTGTCTGGAGCGATTTCCATAAAAAAAACCAAAAAAAACAAAAAACAAAAAAACAAACAAAGAAATTAACAAGATGTAATGAGCATAGTGAAAAAGTACATTCGGGCGATCCTCATTCAATCCCGAACAACGTCGGATCTTCCTGCTAGTTTTATATAATTACGCAGTAAGTTTTCTTGTTTTTCTTCCTTCTATTGCTTGAATATTTCTTGAAATAAAATTCATGATCAAGAGTAAATTTTGACGATATCTTTTCGTCTTAATATTAAGAAAGTGCTGTCAGAATAAAAAAATGCATTATTTTGAATTCTTTCAATATCGTTCGTCACGGCGGACAGGTATAGGTAATAATTATTAGGATTATTACGGAGAAAATTAGGATTGTCAAATTGTCATATCTTTCTCACTGATCTTTGCTATCTTTCGATTCTCTACTAATTGAAAGCTAAATGAGGTTTTCAATAATTCAATAAAATCAAACCAAACATTTCGATTATCCTCCCATGGATTACCACTTAAGGGAAATACGAAACACGAGGCCGTTTTCAGATACGAATTTGGGAAAGAAATTTAAATATTTTAAGAGGTTGAAATTCTAAACAATCTAGGAAACTAATGTGATTACCGTGGTTTAATTCATGTTGAGTACATGGATATGCGCATTTTCTTAACTAAGAGTTCTTTCTTAGATGAATCTGACTCACAGAACTTTACATGTTTATATAACTTTACAAAAAATATCTAAGCAAATGCTAAACCCAACATAGAAATACAACATTGCAAACAATAACCGGAAAACTTCAGTAAATTATTAGATACTAGACATACTCGTGACCCGTTTGGTCAGGAACACTATCACTATTATTCTACTTTGGTTTCCTTCGAAAGTTCATTAACTGTGACATATATTTTAAGATATTCTTTTCGCAAAACTAAAATAAATATGAGTCTCTTTACTTCTATATTGTTATTATTACTCACTAGAAGTTCGCACACAGATCATCATCCATGATTATTCACCGATAATAACCACTGGTATTCCCTCGAGTCTGAATGACATCAAGTCTCTCCAGATTTCCAGTACTCTCCACATCGTTCGATAACCATTGCAAATGACTTTTTGTTACCGCGACAACCGTTTACCATTGATTTCCCGCTGGGAACGACTATTGGTCTTCTCTGGGATTTGGGTGGCAAAGTCTCAGTACTCTCTTTACTCTTCCAGTGGATGTCTGGTTAGTGCTCTTTCTCATCGGTCTTTCCATCTTCTTTAACTGTTCACAACTATTATCACAGCCATTTTCGGGGGAGAAGTGGTGCAGTTTATAAGGTTTCGTGTGGTTTCAGTTCCTTCGGGTTAAAGTGATGTTTCATTCCATGTTTGCAAATAATTTTGTGTTATCGCAACAGACGTTTACTACTGATTTCCCGCCGATAAATCATTTGGTCTTCTCTAGAGTTTTTGTGGCAATGAGCCTCTTCAGTCTAGTACGCACCACACCTTCAAGTGGTAGTCTGGTTGGTGCTTTTTCTCTTTTGTCTTTCCATCTTGACCATTCACGACGATGTTTTTGTAGTATCAGCCAAGACAGGTTGATTGAGTTTATAGTCATTCTGACAGTTTCGGTTTCCTTGGGCTCGTGTGAAGTTCTTTATATGTTTTTGTTTATTTCTATTTCAACTTACGTGTAGCTGGCTAACGTTCGTAGTTTATGTGAGTTAGTTTCTGCATTCGAGGATTTTTCTCAAGATTTCAACTGCTTTTATCCGTCGTATGGTATCAATCTTCCCTTTGATTCCAGTTTCTCTTGGTCTTTTTTCTATGAAAGAAACTAAAATCTTGACCTAAATTCTACACCTGGGTGGGACGAGATTGCAACCACTCGCGTTAGGTGAGCGCGGTCACTAACGTTTACATGAATACACCCAAGGCTGACAACTCAGAAATAAATCCAAGGGAGATAACTTATGACAGAACAATATCTAATGGCCTCATGCATTAGGAATAAAGACTCAACTATTTTAAAATAATTCATGATAAAATGTGTTTGATTTATTTTTATTAATTTAATTTATGTTTTCCTTAAGTAAGAATTGATAGTTTGCTGGACTATCCGTTTAGGGAGAGGGTGAAGAAGCCCGATTGTTACGTAATTATGGCCGTGTTTGTTTAACGGTCAGAAGTCTCCCGCAGAGCGGCAGTCACGAAACTACGTGATTTCCGGCGGACGCTTCGCACTCCCTCTCTCTTAGCTGGCGAGATTTAAAAAAGCTAATACGCGTCTGCGTACTGTCTCCATTTTGGGAACAGCGAGTGCAATCTGTCCGAGTGTAGCGAGCCGGGAAATCTATCTATCTATCTATCTATCTATCTATCTATCTATCTATCTATCTATCTATCTATCTCACGCATACGGAAATAACCTGTCTCCGTGACTGTTCTTTTATGTTTAAAGTAAGCCTTATTAAAAACTAAACATTCACGTTCGAGTAGTTTTGTGTCGATAAGCGACCTGGATTTGACCACGACACAGCTGCATTAAGGATTTATACACGCTCAGTCTATGAAAGTTCAAACTACTATGTTAGATATTGGGCGAGTATACACACTAGAATATAAATTGATTAGTTAAGAATGACAAAAAAAAGAAAATTTCAGTCGAGGTCAAATTGTTGATCCCGAGGCTAGGATTACTACACTGTGGCAATTAATAGAAAAAGATATTATGTCACATAGCTGAAAGTTTGAATTATTTTCAAATGCTTTCCATATTAAAAAGGGGCGTAACTCTGCATTCATCGATACAGGGTTACTTCCCTTTAAATAGAAACAAAAATAATATTTTGAAAATATCCGGCATAGTTTAAAACAAAAAGAAACGAAAAAACAATTGCAAGTACTGGGCAACGCTGGGTAGATACATCTAGTAATTTTCTGATTTTTACTTATTTTTATGAATCTCATTAAAATCAGGTAAAAATAATTTCAGTTTGTAGTTCGCACTATCCCAGGTGTGTCTTTTTAAAAAATGTACAGAATGTCACGTTCTAAAATAATTCAAATGAATCAAAAACATATTGTATTGAAACCTTTTTTAAAATTAAGATCGCATGTCTTAAGTCATGGGCTAATAAAAGTGTAATTTTATTGAATTAAGATTCCATATAATCGGAATTTGTTCAAATATTGAGACAATCTTTCTGTAAGTTAACAATTTCTTCCCCTCCCCCTCTCTCTATCTCTCTCTCTCTCTCTATCTCTCTCTCTCTCTCTCTCTCTCTCTCTCTCTCTCTCTATATATATATATATATATATATATATATATATATATATATAAAGACAGGCTTCATTAAAATCCACGGAGTTCTGCTTTTTTGAGATTTTCTTGGTTAGTCGTTCGACTCTTCGAGCGATTTTACGATCGTGTGGTAGTATTGATTTACTTTTCTCCAGGAGTTAGGCACAAGGCCAGTTTTTATCTTACTCCCACAAGTAAAATGTGACCCAAGGTCGGGTCGGGAAAGTGGGGTTTAAAAATTGCCTAGGCAGCCCCGTCGGCATATAGCACCCATCGTTATGGTTTGGGTCAAATCTCGAGCGCTTTCGGACGTCTCGTCCATCTTCAGGAGGTTGATTTTAGCTAATATGGGTTTTTTTCCGCTAACGACTAAGAAAATCTAAAAAAAGCAGAACTCCGTGGATTTTAATGAAGTCTGTCTTAATAACAATTCGCTGCCAAACTATACGTATATATATATATATATATATATATATATATATATATATATATATATATATATATATAATTTTATGAATCCACATATAATATATAATATATTATGTATCTGCTTCAACAGTGCTCAATACGTGAGTAGAGCTAGGTAGTAAGTTCTGAAAATATATTTCTGTCAATTAAGCTACACAGAGGCGTCCGCGTTTCATCTCCATAGGGAAGCGTCAGGCTTAAGTGCACTTTAGCCTGACGATTCCCTACGGGAGTGAAATGCGGACGCCTCTGTGTAGCTTAAGGCAATTAAGCTACACAGAATCGTCCGCGTTTCATCTTCATAGGGAAGCATCAGGCTTAAGTGCACTTTAGCCTGACGATTCCCTACGGGAGTGAAATACGAACGCCTCTGTGTAGCTTAATTGCCAGAAATTTATTTTCATAACTTAGTACATATATATATATATATATAATTACTTAATAATAAATATTTTTAATTACTATCCACATACGTATACGTTTCATCCTAATGGAATCATCAATGTGGAAGATAACTGTTGAGTCGGTCGCACGATTCAAAACCCGGGTACGAGTCTCCGTTAACTCATTTTCGGTTGCTCTAACCACATGGCTAACTTTAATAGCTATATGATAAACCGAAAAAGTCACCCTACTTATGTCATATAAAGCGGACAATATATTCAGCCGTCTGACTGGCACATGCTAGGAAGTAAGTGTAGTATCTGTTCCGATGGATACTGCACCCCTATAGACGGATGTCGTCTTGTCCTTCGGGACTTGATTCCACCTGTCTGTAGGTTTGTCCTGTGCAGTTCTAGGAGGTCCACCCTCCCAGGCTTTGCTTCCCCTCTTTGGGGAGGAGTAAGTTTATTGCTGACTGCTTGAGGCGCCCCTACCGGGGAATGCCGACGGGGCTGCCCAGGCAATTTTTAAATGGCCAGAGTGCTCACCTCTCGAGCGCTGGCTTTTAACCCCACTTACTCGACCCAAGCTGTGGTCACATCTTACTTGTGGGAGTAAGATAAAACTGGCCTTGTGCCTAACTCCTGCAGAGGAGTAAATAAATATAAAGAACGGTTCGGCCTTTTGGCTAAGATCAAAGTGTAGTATCTGTTCCGATGGATACTGCACGCCTGTTCTGTGCAGTTCTAGGAGGTCCACCCTCCCAGGCTTCGCCTCCCCTCTTTGGGGAGGAGTAAGTTTATTGCTTACTGTCTGAGGCGCCCCTACCGGGGAATGCCGACGGGGCTGCCCAGGCAATTTTTAAATGGCCAGAGTGCTCACCTCTCGAGCGCTAGCTTTTAACCCCACTTGCTCGACCCGATCTTGGGTCACATCTTACTTGTGGGAGTAAGATAAAACTGGCCTTGTGCCTAACTCCGCGAGGAGTAAATAAATATAAAGAACGGTTCGGCCTTTTGGCTAAGATCAAAGTGTAGTATCTGTTCCGTTGGATACTGCACGCCTGTCCTGTGCAGTTCTAGGAGGTCCACCCTCCCAGGCTTTGCCTCCCCTCTTTGGGGAGGAGTAAGTTTATTGCTTACTGTCTGAGGCGCCCCTACCGGGGAATGCCGACGGGGCTGCCCAGGCAATTTTTAAATGGCTAGAGTGCTCAACTCTCGAGCGCTGGCTTTTCAAACCCCACTTTCTCGACCCGAGCTTGGGTCACATCTTACTTGTGGGAGTAAGATAAAACTGGCCTTGTGCCTAACTCCGCGAGGAGTAAATAAATATAAAGAACGGTTTGTCTGTGTACTTGTGTCGCAGCATCACTGTTAAAACGTTGCTCTAAGAGCTAAGCGAACCGCAGATTTGAGATTGGCACCATCGATCTGATGTCCTTTTCGATGTCAGAAATTCTTGAGCCTTGTTAAAACTCATTTTTCAAAATTAAAATGGGTACAATAAAATTAGAAACAAATAATCCGGCTTTTTAGTGTTCTCTTTAGAGTTTATATATTTTATTATTAGGCGAGCAAAACTGAACTTTTTCACTACCAGTAACAAAATAAATAAACATAAATATTAGCTATATGTTTTTTTAGTCCAATCATCGGACGTATTTGACTTCTTTTTTTGAATTAAAAATTAACCCTTTCTTTATGTTTCTTTCTTTATTTTAGACAATCGAACTATTTTAGATCCATGCAAGGAGGTAAATCAAATTTTTAAATTGTATATCCCTACGCCGAACTCATAAAATGTTTAAGTAGGTTAAAAATAAAAACTATCTTCGTTTGATTGTTGGTTGTGAGGAGAAGCATTCGCCTTCAGTTTCAAAATTTGATGCCATCGTTCAGGGTTCGGATATCACAGTAGACAATCGTTTTATCTTTTTTTTTGCTATAGCATTCCAGTTATTTCCAAGCCGATATCGATCGTCATCATAAAACTAAATAATATTTATATATATATTTTTTATTGCGATTTAAAGTAAAAATGTTAAAGAGAAAGGTTTGAGAAGCCCGGTGTTTACGGGTACATCAAACACCCTTTTTATTCACCTCAAACAAATCATATTTATTGGCACCGAGACGTAATGGGCTACTGAGACGCAATGGGCAGATTTATAGTGAACATCCCGAGTGGGTAGTTGTACAGCAAGATATTTGTTCACATTACATTTAAATTTCTGCATGTCGGTACAGTCGGGGAAACATGGAGCAGACAGGGAATTTCAAATGCAAACGGTCCGAGGAAAGACGTTATTAAAGTAGAAAGTTTCTGACATCTGGGTACCTCTATTGTCAAACGGTGGTATTTTACTGCTCGTCTGGTTTGTCAAGGTATTTACATTGAAGGGGTACACCTTCAGCATGTGATTATACATTAAAATCCAAGGTAACAAGATTTTCAGCGGCGTGTTTTGGGCTACCTGTGGAATTTTCTCATAATAAAAAATAAACTATGACAAGCTGCATTAGTCGAAGGTCATTCATACCAAAATGTCAATTTCGTATGTTTAGTCGTTTTAAGTTAACGGAGACACAGATTGACGGACACACGTTTCCCCTTTTAGAATTATGCATAAAAGATCCGATATAGATCAAATCAATTCTACTTGTTCTGCCGCCTTGGCGATTTCATAGTCCGTATTCGCATCTAATTGGCCGATAAATGGATGTGCAATTAGTGTTCAATTAAATACTATGATAAGACAAGATGGACAGATTGAGAAGAGACAAGGGAGAAAGAATATTACGTAATGAATATATAGATGGAGAGGAGGATAGAAAGAATAGAGAGAGAGGAAGTAAGAAGAGGAGATAAAAAAATAATTGGAAGAAATCGAGATAGATACAGAGAGATATAGAGAAGGAGATTCTGTCTGTGTATGAGAGGAGAGAGTCTGTATATGTGTGCGTGTGAGAGAGAGAGAGGGAGAGAGAGAAAAGGAGAGAGAAAGAGAGAGGGGGGGGAGAGATGGAACTTCATTTTTGAGAGAAAAAACGAAGGGAATGAGCGATATGTAAATGTGGAAAGAGAGAAAGAGAGATTTAAAGAGAGAAAGAAAGAGTGCGCGCGAGAGAGATCAGTAATTCAGAGGTAAATATAAATAGAATAGAAAGAGAGAGAGAGAAGCAAGAGAGAGAGAGAGAGAGAGAAAGAGAGATATATATATATAGATAGATAGATAGATAGATAGAGAGAGAGAGAGAGAGAGAGAGAGAGAGAGAGAGAAGATAAATAACGAGAGGGGAATAATTGTGTAAAGAGAAGAGGGGATTATGAACAAGTAGGTGACAAATTGAGAAAGAGAGAAATGCTGTAATGTGAAGAGAAGGAGTGAGAGAGTGAACAGATTACGAAGAGAAATGGCAAATACACAGGAACGTTGGAGAGAGACAGAAAGTAAGAAAGAAAGAGAGAGGAGAGACGGAATTTCCAAAGACAGAGCTTCTTTGCCAGGGCTTCCTGCTTTTGGAACACATCATTGCTGGACTGCTTCCATGTTGATTACAAATTCATCGTCTTCAAATCTAATGGAAAAAATATTGTCCTAAAACGGCATATGTAATCAAACGCAGTTCATACCATTGATCAATGTTAATACTCCCATAGTGTTCCTCATCTTTTCGCTGATAATGATTCTGTCTAATTAACCTTATCCTCGAGTGGCTCTCGGCCTTGATAAATGGTGACCCAATAGTAAAAAAAAACGGCAAGAAAACGCATTAAACTGTAATTAATAATTTGTCCTGAAAAGGAGAAGAAGAACTGCACATTTTGCAGTTAATAGTTTGTACTGAAAAGGACAGTGTTTGTCCTGTGATGGACAAATAGAATGTCAGTGTCTGGTCAAGAAAGACGGACGTCTAATGCTGTGCTCAATTCATAGGCTGGTAAACTGAATGGCTGACAAGTGAGTTAGTCGACAGCCGGACGAAGTCGTCAGAACACTAGCACGGTCAGCGGTCGAAGTAACCGGGTGTAAGTAGGAACAGAAACCCTAATTTCAGCTGAACTAAGTAGCCAGAATTAACAGCATAACCGGTTAGCCAAGTCGATGGCTGCACCATAGTCAGCGCTAATCACAGCCACACTTTTGGGCCTTTAAAGTCTCCTAAACTACAAGCATCCTGTTGCAAGACAGACACATGAATAGGGACAGTAATTTAATACGTTCCCAGGGCGGAATGTCAGATACGAACCACAGTGTTCCTTGGGAGCAATGGACTTAGGCGAATTTTTGCAGTACGCTCGTCAGACAGCATGCCCACTGAAGTTTTCATTTTTCTTTTATTAACTCAAACAAACTAGTGAAAACGACTAGCTAGAATCAAAATAGGTAGCAATAATTATCTGCTCACAATTCTGGAACCCCTTTATCATCATCATCATCATCATCATCATCATCATCATCATCTGGAACACCTTTATCAGCAGCAGCAGCAAAAACAACCATCCCTAAAGTTAAACCCTTCCTTTATAACTTTATTACTTTATTCAATATTACTTTATTACTTTATTACTTTATTCATTATTACTTTATTACTTTATTACTTTATTCAATATAACTTTATAACTTTATTACTTTATTCAATATTACTTTATTACTTTATTACTTTATTCAATATAACTTTATTACTTTATTACTTTATTCAATATAACTTTATTACTTTATTACTTTATTCAATATTACTTTATTACTTTATTACTTTATTCAATATAACTTTATTACTTTATTACTTTATTCAATATAACTTTATTACTTTATTACTTTATTCAATATTACTTTATTACTTTATTACTTTATTCAATATAACTTTATTACTTTATTACTTTATTCAATATTACTTTATTACTTTATTACTTTATTCAATATAACTTTATTACTTTATTACTTTATTCAATATTACTTAATTACTTTATTACTTTATTAAATATCACTTTATTACTTGATTCAATATTACTTTATTACTTTATTCAATATTACTTTATTACTTTATTACTTTATTCAATATAATTTTATTACTTTATTACTTTATTCAATATAACTTTATTACTTTATTACTTTATTCAATATTATTTATTACTTTATTACTTTATTCAATATAACTTTATTACTTTATTACTTTATTCAATATTACTTTATTACTTTATTACTTTATTAAATATCACTTTATTACTTGATTCAATATTACTTTATTACTTTATTCAATATTACTTTATTACTTTATTACTTTATTCAATATAACTTTATTACTTTATTACTTTATTCAATATAACTTTATTACTTTATTACTTTATTCAATATTACTTTATTACTTTATTACTTTATTAAATATCACTTTATTACTTGATTCAATATTACTTTATTACTTTATTCAATATAACTTTATTACTTTATTACTTTATTCATTATTACTTTATTACTTTATTACTTTATTCAATATTACTTTATTACTTTATTACTTTATTCAAAATAACTTTATTACTTTATTACTTTATTCAATATTACTTAATTACTTTATTACTTTATTAAATATCACTTTATTACTTGATTCAATATTACTTTATTACTTTATTCAATATTACTTTATTACTTTATTACTTTATTACTTTATTACTTTATTCAATATAACTTTATTACTTTATTACTTTATTCAATATTACTTTATTACTTTATTACTTTATTCAATATAACTTTATTACTTTATTACTTTATTCAATATTACTTTATTACTTTATTACTTTATTCAATATAACTTTATTACTTTATTACTTTATTCAATATTACTTAATTACTTTATTACTTTATTAAATATCACTTTATTACTTGATTCAATATTACTTTATTACTTTATTCAATATTACTTTATTACTTTATTACTTTATTCATTATTACTTTATTACTTTATTACTTTATTCAATATAACTTTATTACTTTATTACTTTATTCAATATTACTTTATTACTTTATTACTTTATTCAATATAACTTTATTACTTTATTACTTTATTCAATATAACTTTATTACTTTATTACTTTATTCAATATTACTTTATTACTTTATAACTTTATTCAATATAACTTTATTACTTTATTACTTTATTCAATATTACTTAATTACTTTATTACTTTATTAAATATCACTTTATTACTTGATTCAATATTACTTTATTACTTTATTCAATATTACTTTATTACTTTATTACTTTATTCAATATAACTTTATTACTTTATTACTTTATTCAATATTACTTAATTACTTTATTACTTTATTAAATATCACTTTATTACTTGATTCAATATTACTTTATTACTTTATTCAATATTACTTTATTAGTTTATTACTCTATTACTTTATTCAATATTACTTTATTAAATATTACTTCATTACTTTATTCAATATTACTTTATTAGTTTATTACTTTATTACTTTATTCAATATTACTTTATTACTTTATTACTTTATTCAATATTACTTTATTACTTTATTACTTTATTCAATATTACTTAATTACTTTATTACTTTATTCAATATTACTTTATTACTTGATTCAATATTACATTATTACTTTATTACTTTATTACTTTATTCAATATTACTTTATTCAATATTACTTTATTAGTTTATTACTCTATTACTTTATTCAATATTACTTTATTAAATATTACTTCATTACTTTATTCAATATTACTTTATTAGTTTATTACTTTATTACTTTATTCAATATTACTTTATTACTTTATTACTTTATTCAATATTACTTTATTACTTTATTACTTTATTCAATATTACTTAATTACTTTATTACTTTATTCAATATTACTTTATTACTTGATTCAATATTACATTATTACTTTATTACTTTATTACTTTATTCAATATTACTTTATTCAATATTACTTTATTCAATATTACTTTATTACTTCATTATTTTATTACTTTATTCAATATTACTTTATTACTTTATTCAATATTACTTTATTACTTTATTACTTTATTACTTTATTACTTTATTAAATATTACTTTATTACTTTATTCAATATTACTTTATTACGTTATTCAATATTACTTTATTACTTTATTACTTTATTCAATATTACTTAATTACTTTATTTTTAATTAAATATTACTTTATTACTTGATTCAATATTACATTATTACTTTATTACTTTATTACTTAATTCAATATTACTTTATTACTTTATTCAATATTACTTTATTACTTTATTCAATATTACTTTATTCAATATTACTTTATTCAACATTACTTTATTACTTCATTATTTTATTACTTTATTCAATATTACTTTATTACTTTATTCAATATTACTTTATTACTTTATTACTTTATTACTTTATTAAATATTACTTTATTACTTTATTCAATATTACTTTATTACTTTATTCAATATTACTTTATTACTTTATTACTTTATTCAACATTACTTTATTAGTTTATTACTTTATTCAATATTACTTTATTACTTTATTCAATATTACTTTATTCAACATTACTTTATTACTTCATTATTTTATTACTTTATTCAATATTACTTTATTACTTTATTCAATATTACTTTATTACTTTATTACTTTATTACTTTATTAAATATTACTTTATTACTTTATTCAATATTAATTTATTACTTTATTAAATATTACTTTATTCAATATTACTTTATTCAATATTACTTCATTACTTTATTACTTTATTCAACATTACTTTATTAGTTAATTACTTTATTCAATATTACTTTATTAGATTTTATTAGTTTTTTTGACTATCCACTCCCGCTTCGCCACCAAATTATTGTCTTATACATATAGTTTAAATGTCATTAAAATCAGATATACGTATTTGAAGTTTTAACGGGTTTCTGCTCCGATAGCTCTATTGGAATGGGATCATAAAGATTCAGCACATTGGGAGGCACGTAGAAACTCGGGCCACTTACATTGTCTTCTCCGGGGAATTTTATACATATGATTTAAATTTCATCAAAATAGGATATATTCGAAATGTTATGGGAAGGTGTTCCTACATAGCTCCCTCAGGGGACAACTTAGAGTTTCGGAACTCCTTTCATTGTCTTCCCTGGAAAAGTTTACATATATGATTTGAATTTCATCAAAATAAAATGTATTTTAAGTTGTAAAGTTGTTCTCTGTCATAGCTCCATTGGAAGGGGCGCACCAAGATTCGGCACATTGAAGGGTACGTCGAGACTCGTGATCACTTTCATTGTCTTTTATATAAAAAATATATATTTTAATTTTTAAAGGAAGTTCTGCCCCCATAACTCCCTTAGAGGACTACTTAGAGTTTGAGGGCCACTTTCATAATCTTCTCCGAAAAAAGCTTTACATATAAACACACTTTTATTTTTATGTAGATTCTCTAACATTTATCTATAGAGAACACAAGCACGGACATTAACAATTTTATTTATATATATATATATATATATATATATATATATGTATATATAATATATATATAATATTTTATAAATAAATATTAATTATTTATTACCTACAGACATCGATGTTTTATCCTTACGCAATCTTCAGTGTATGAAGTTAATTTCCGATGGTCGGCGGGCGCGAACTCCGATCACAAATCGCCACTGATTCGCAGTCAAAAGCGTTACCCGTCGGCCACCACAAATTAGCTTGAAAGTTAGGACCAATTTAACTTTGTAAATGCCAAGTCGGCGGGTATTTACAAGCAGCGAAGAGTGATCAACAACAACAAACCGTGTTGGTTCTCGCAATGAAGCTAGTAGTACTGCTAGTTATTTCACTCAGAGAGCCCGGCCTTAGCAAAGGGGTCTATATAATATTATTTTATAAATAAATATTAATTATTTATTACCTACACACATCGATGTTTCATGCTTACGCAATCTTCAGTGCAGGAAGTTAATTCCCGACAGTCGGCGGGCGGGAACTCCGATCACAAATCGCCACTGATTCGCATTCAAGAGCGTTACCCGTTGGCCACCACAAATTGGAATATATATATATATATATATATATATATATATATATATATATATATATATATATATATATATATATATATATTTATATATATTAATCATATATATATATATATATATATATATATTTATATATATATATATATATATATATATATATATATATATATATATATATATAAGCCGAGTAAGATATATATATATATATATATATATATATATATATATATATATATATATATATTTATATATATATTTTTTATATATTTTTATATATGTCTTTATATATATTTTTTAATATATATTTTTGTATATATATTTTAATATATAGTTTTTTATTCTCTTTCTTACTTTATATTTTATATTTTTTATTCTCTATCTTACTTTATTTTTTTCTTCCCTTCTTAAGTGACCCCAAGAAAATCAACACCACATTGTGTATTGCCGGGTGTTGTTAATCTTATTCAAGGTGCTAAATGTTTCCCTGATGATCTGCCAAGCAAGTACCTGCTTGGTAGTGAAACACGTGTAGTTGAAAAAATGATAAATAAATGATTTCTGAAATATATATACAAAAATATATATTAAAAAATATATATAAAGATATATATAAAAATATATATAATATATATATATATATATCTTACTCGGCTTATATATGTATATATATATATATATATATATATATATATATATATATATATATATATATATATATGTATATAAATATATATATATATATATATATATACATATATATATATATGATAAATATAAAAAAGCTCTAAAAATGTAGCCATGTGTCTTACTCGGCTTATGTCGTCAGTCTGTTAACCTTTCGTCCTCAAATTATCCTGTAAATTTATTTCGGTTTTTCATTATTTATTTTCTCTTTCAAACTCCCTGATTTTATGTCTCCCTTATCTTTTTCCTTTTGCCATTTTGCAAACATTGTTTGATGTGGCCCCTCCCACTCCTTCCGCTTATGTTTAATATCCTCTATTTCATCGTCTTACTCCTCCTCTGCCTCCTCTAGAGTTAATCGTACTTTGTTTTCTTCTTTTTAGCCAACTTCAATCAGGAAGCGATAATCCGGGTATTCTAATGAAGCCACCGATGACGTCATGAAAACCATGGCGACCAACAGGTCGGCCATTTGTTTCTCAACCTTTTCTTTTACTTTACTTTACGACGACGACGACGAGTTACCAAATGTGCAGAAACACATACACACACAAAACACATTGTTTATAGACGTATCGTCGCCGGGAGGAAGAAGAGGGTGACGAAGAAGATGGAAGAGAAGAAGAAAAGGATGATGAAGAAGGAAAAAAGAGTCGAAAAGAAAAAGAAAAAAGAAGAAGAAAAGGAGGAAGCAAGGGAAGAAGCTGACAAAGACAGAGAAGGTGAAAATGATGATAAAGAACAGAAACAAACAAAGAGAGAGAGAGAGAGAGAGAGAGAGAGAGAGAGAGGGGGGAAAGAAAGAGAGAAAAGGAAAAAAGATAAGAAGAGAAAGAGCTAGAGGATACATGATACGATGCATTTTATAAAAGAATAAGAAAAAGGGGGCGTAGAAATAGGAAAGAGGGATGAAGTAGAAGAGGAAGAATGAGAGGCAGAAGAAAAAGAAGGAGACGAAGAAGAAGAGATGAAGAAGAAAAGCAACAAGACCAAGGATGAAGAAAAGAGAGTAAACAAATAAGTCATTTAGCGAACAAGAAGAATAAGAAGAAGGGGAAGAAGAAGAAAAAGAAGAAGAAGAAAAAGAAGAAGAAGGGGAAGAAGAAGAAAAAGAAAAAAAAGAAGAAGAAGAATGTCTGGAAAAAGAAAACATAAGCGGAAAAAATCGAGAGAGGAAGAAGAAAAAAATAAGAAAAAGAAGAAAAAGAAATCGAGAGAGAAAGAAGAAACAAAAGAAGAAAAAGAAGTGGAGGAAAAAGTAGACTATGAATTATACAGAAGAATGAACAAATATGAAAAAAGAAGAATGAAGATGGAGATGTAGAAGAAGAGGAAGAAAAATACGAACAATAATAAAAAAAATGATAGGTAAAGAGAGAGGGGGGAATAGGAGAGATAAGGAAAGAGAAATGCGCGATATTAAGAATATGAGAAAAATACCGAAAAGAAAGGAAAAGAGAGGTAAATAATATAGAAAAGAAAGGATGGTATGGAATAATAAGAGAAAGATCGAGAGAGAGATCGAGAGAGAGAGAGAGAGAGAGAGAGAGGGGGGGGGAGAGAAAGGAAATGACGAAAAAGATCGAAGAGAATTGAAGTCAGATTAGGGTGAGAGAGAGAGAGAGAGACAGACAGACAGACAGACAGAAACAGATACAGATAAAGAGACAGAGAGAGAGAGAGAGAGAGAGAGAGAGAAAGACAGAGACAAAGAGACAGAGATACAGAGATACAGAGAGGAGTGGGCAACTATGAAATGAGAGAGAGAGAGAGTGAGAGAGAGAGAGAGAAAGAGAGGGAGAGAAAGGAAATGACGAAAAAGATCGAAGAGAATTGAAGTCAGATTATGGTGAGAGAGAGAGAGAGAGAGACAGAGAGACAGACAGACAGACAGACAGACAGACAGACAGAAACAGATACAGATACAGATACAGATAAAGAGAGAGAGAGAGAGAGAGAGAGAGAGAGAGAGAGAGACAAAGACAGAGACAAAGAGACAGAGATACAGAGATACAGAGAGGAGTGGGCAACTATGAAATGAGAGAGAGAGAGAGTGAGAGAGAGAGAGAGAAAGTGAAAAATCGAATGGAATATATCAAGTCTAAATGACGAGGAAAGATAAGCAGTGTGAAGAGAAGAAAACATGTAAACAAATAAATACAAGAAATAAACAAATATCTCACCCTTGACTGCTAACTAACAATTAGTATTTAATAACAATGCAAATAGTCTTCTCAAAAACGATAGTTAAAGCCTTACTTACGAAACTGAACCTAACAAAGATAGCAAACCATCGTATGTTAAAAGGGATCAATAGATTTCAGGTAGAGCTTTATAACAATAGAAAATACATAATGAATTATATACATATACATATACATATATATATATATATATATATATATATATATATATATATGAAATTGCAGGTTTATTTATACATACATATATGTATTTAAAAAAAATGTATGTATGTATAATTATATGCTGACATTTTGCACACTTATTTCTGACACTTTACATATTTGCATATATTTCCCTCCATTCAAACCCTACCACTATATATATCCCCCAATTATCATTTTTAGCACACTTTTCATCCGCCCTTGAAAAAGCCCACATCACATCGGGCGAAACGTTGAGCTTATGGGTCTTCCACTGTTCCATTTTTAATTTCATCCCGTCGGATTGTTTTATCCTTTTATCTACCCATATATATATATATATATATATATATATATATATATATATATATATATATATATAATTTTATAAAAACTCACAATTATATATATATATATATATATATATATATATAATTGTGAGTTTTTATAAAATTATATATATTTAAGTATACACTCTTTATAATCTCCGAAATTGTTCCACATTGCAAGCCAAATCAGGTTGTATTACAAGTTTCAGAGCATATATACTTCTTAGTTATATTCCAAAAACAATAAATCTATAATCATCATTTTTATTCATTTATTTTTCTCAATTTCCTCATTTTCTGACTTCGAAGAATATATATATTTTTTCCTTCATCTTACAAACAAAATTTATATTTACTTTTTTTGAATTTTTTTCATGTTTTCATATCATAAGCGCGTTTCACAGCTCAACCAAGAAAAAATATAAAATATTTATTTTAACATCGCTTATCATCAGATAAATTTGTCATTTAATAGTTATAGAATAAAACATATTAATCCAAAACAGAAGAAAAGAAGATGGTAAAAGCCCAAGAAGGGGTCTTTGATAAAAAACAATAGCAAGTTAAAAGGCATGAAAAAACTCACAGAAACAATTGTCATATATCTCGAATCCCCTCCCAAATGCGTTGCACCTGAAACTTGAAACGACTTTCACGTTATCATAGAGGATTTAAAGCCAGTCGAAATAGTCTCAACTAACTTTTCTTCAAAAAGTACGCCGATGAAAAAAACGATCCACAAAAACATTGGAAATCCCAGTTGATAGAATATTGTTAAACCTACAGTGGGAAAATAATGATAAAAAATTAGATACTACATAAAATCTGAATACGAAAATAAGGTTAGCCTGGAATTTAAAAAAATTGGAAAAAATAAATATAAATTTTGTTTGTAAGACGAAAGAAAAAATACAGGTATTCGTCGAAGTCAGATTATGTGGAAATTAAAAAAAACAAAAAAAACGTAAGGTTATGTATAGATTTTTCCTTTGGTCATTGGAATATAATTTAAAAACCTCTCTCTATATATATAATATTTATAAATAAATATTAATTATTTATTACCTACAGACATCGATGTTTCATGCTAACGCAATCTTCAGTGCAGGGAGTTAATTTTCGACGGTCGGTGGGCGCGAACTCCGATCACAAACTGCCACTGATTCGCAGTCAATATATTTATATATTCAACTCATTTTAAAATTATTTTAATATTTCCTTATCTCAACGTGCACTTTATTTTATTTGTTTGAAATTTCTTTAATTATTATTGTTTATTGATTAATTTTCTATTATTTTTATTCTACTTCACTTATTCTGTATTTAAATATTGAAATTGCTTATTAATATTATTATTATTGTTATTATGAATAAAGTTGTATAAAATTATATAGTAAGAGGTTTTGTTTCCTATTTTAACTGTATATATATATATATATATTTAAATAATACAAAACTTTGTTGTTTTCTTGCTTGACTTCTATAGATGATGCTATTAAGAGTGCTCATGAAGTGACCTTTTAGAATCATCTAAAATATAATACAAAATAAAATATTCCAAATCGTCTTAGAAACGATCGTACACCAAATACTCGTTGTTTTTGTATTTTGGGAACTGATGTAAACAATGTGCTAATTTTGTTTATATCAACTTACTTTACACACACAGACACACCTACTAGACACTATTCTCGAGTGTTTTCGGTCTCTCTTAACAAGGGTTTGTCAGGACAACCTGACATGAGGATACTACACCCTATAAGTTTAACTTGACCAAATATTCAAAATAACATAGTATTCGAAGCCCAAATAAGATCCCCTCGACACGGTTATACATGCGAGAAGTGGGGCACCTTCTCCAAGTAATGTTATCGCAAGTAACAACACTTAGCTGGATACTCCACCAGACCATATTAATTCTTGTCCTTGAATACGGTAAAACCAATGGACCAAAAGAAAGATATACAATAAGTTAATTAACTGGTAAATTGGGAAGATTAAAATTAAAATTAATGTTCTAAACTTCTTTACTAACTTAACGTTTGAGAGATAAAATAGAACTTTAATAGAATATTCGAATATCTAAGTATCTCATACACAGATCAAGTGTTAGTCTAGGTAGTTGATTTCTGAGAACTTCGACTGAAGCAAAAGTAAACAAGAATATATATATATATATATATATATGTATATATATATATATATAAAGAGGTGTACTAAAAGCGAACTTTTAGGAAAGGTATTCTTCTTCATATATATATATATATATATATATATATATATATATATATATATATATGGCACTATTCTCTGAATGAAAATAATCTATCGAAAGAAACGTTTAAAATGTACGTTCTTTTTCTGTTGGAACTTTTACGGATACTGTTCTTGTCTTTCGTGGCAACGCTATGTCAGTAACAGCGGCGTCACTTCCGTTCTAATCGTCATCTGTTGACTCTCTCTTTCTTTCTCTGACAATTGTTTCAAGCCTGATTGTTTTTTTTTCTTCTCTTAATTGTACGTGAGTAAACAACCTTATATCACGGTCTTTAATTCTAATGAATCATCATCTTGAAAATCCAATATATGTTTGTATACCTTAGTTATCTGAACGATGATGAAACAAACCGATAAGAATTGAACCTCTACACGGATGAATATGGTCACTGGAATTTAAATTTCTATTGGTCATTTATACATGCTCTAGAGTAAAATAAAAGCTTAAATCTTGAAAGTTTAACTACAAATAATATATATATATATATATATATATATATATATATAGTAAGCAATGAAAATATATATGGCAATCAAGCTACACAGAGGCTCCCGTGTTTCATCCCCAGAAGGAATCGTCAGGCTAAAGAATTTAGCCTGACGATTCCCCCCGGGGATGAAACACGGGAGCCTCTGTGTAGCTTGATTGCCATATATATTTACATTGCTTACTACCTAGCTCTACTTCGTATCGAGCACAGTTGAAGTAAATACTGAAAACTGACACATAAAAAATGATATCTCCTTATAATATTTTATGTGGATACATGAAGTACTAATATATATATATATATATATATATATATATATATATATATATATATATATATATATATATATACTCACCGCTTTCAGTGTAAGTATCACTTTATTTCTCCGTAGTCATGTGATAATCCTTCGTGGCCCCATAAACTAAGTGGACGCTTACAGATTCAAGGTGTCTCTGTAGAACCGGATTCGCGCCCTGTGACCGTCTGAAATTGTTACTCCCATGCGCTGATGAGAGCAGTAAGCTCGAAACGACATCGTACGTAGGTGTATATATATATATATATATATATATATATATATATATATATATATACGAGGCCTGTCTAAAAGGTATCCGACCTTAGGCCAGAATTTTTTTTTCAAAAACGTAACGGGATTGATCCCATCATTCCCTTCAAAGTAGACCCTTCATGCTTGCACACATTTAGCCCACCAATCCATCCACTGTCGGAAACGTCCCTGGAAGTCTTTCTTAGAATGGTGTTCATCTCCGTCATCGCTTTCCGCATTATCTTTTTTTTCGCACCCTCTCAACAGACGCTGCATCCCGAGCAGTTTTGGGGCCTGTCAGAACAATTGTCACTCTCCGCTGATGTGCGGCTATTTTTGAATCGGTTGAACCACTCCTTAATTTGTGTTACACCATCGCATTTTCTCCAAACACCTGCTGAATCTAACGCGACGGCGGAGATGAACACCATTCAAAAAATGACTTCCAGAGGTGCTTCCGGCAGTGGATGGATCGGTGGGCTAAGTGTGTGTGCAAGCACAAGTGCCTACTTTGAAGGGGATTAGGGTCCCAACACCGTCACGTATTTGAAATATCTTTCTGGCCTAAGATCGGATACTTTTTATAGAGGCTATATATATATATATATATATATATATATATATATATATATATATATATATATATATATATAAGCGGCGTTGAGCATGGCCAGTACTAAATGGGTAACGATTTGGGAATACCAGGTGCTGTATGTGCTCTCTGCTTATCTCGGCATTGTTTTCAGTCGTCTTGTATTACTACTTGCCATTGGAATCAAGCAATGTCGACTCAGGAGAGTGGTTGTTGGGAATTGCGCAACCCTTGCAATTACAAATTCACGCGCGGGCAGCCCCTGGTGGGGCACTCATACGTCGAAATCGACGGGAGAGTCCATCATATATATATATATATATATATATATATATATATATATGGGAAGAGAAGGATGAGAGTAATCCGACGTGATGGGAAAATGAAAAAGGAAAACCAAAAAAAAAATGGATGTTTTTTATGTGTACATCAACGTTTCGTCTTTATTTATAAGACTTCATCAGGATGATAAAATAGAGAAAAAATGTCATGCAAGTACAGATACATGTAGGGTAGACATATTGGGAAAAATAGAATGAAATAGTGGCCAATCTCTCAACCTTAAAACGCTTAGATGTTATAACCACTCCCCACAACCGAAGAAAAATACTTTAGTCCCAATCCCTTCCTTGAAAATTTCTCGATTTTTTAAGTCAGTAAATTCAATGAAATCGCATTATTATTTACGTTTTCATCATACAAAATTATAATATTAATATTTTGTGCGAGTTTGAAACTGTCGTCGTTCGTCTGCAGCCTCACGTCCGCATCGCGTGACTAATCGTCAACAAACCTGGTTGAAATATGAGTCATGGTCTAACCAAGGACACCATGGTCTAACCAAGGGAACCATGGTCTAACCAAGTGAACTAAAACTGCGAGATTAGATATAAAAATATCCTATAATCTGCCCCCAAACAGTTGTTGTTACCAATTCTCCAGAGAACAACATCTATCTTTACTAGTGAGCGATCATTCATCATAACTGGCGCGAAAACACTCAGTGAGTAAATAATAATAACAAGCCGCGCGTGCGTGGTCCCCCTCTGTATGTGACTCGATGTGGCTAATGTAAAATGCAATTAATTTGGGCAATTTGGGGCATTTTTGACCGGGGGCGCGAACCAGAATTTTTCTGAGGTCAAGGATGCTCATTTTATACCCAGAACAATTGCCTCTACATTTTGGCTAAGTTTCAGAAAAATTGAATGGATGGATCAAACGTTATGGGAGAAAAGGGTCATTTTTTGCCATTTTGGAGGCTTTTGACCCCCTGGGGGCGCGAACCAAATTTTTTCCAAGGTCAGCGATACCTATTTTCTATTAGGAACAATTGCCTTCACATTTTGGCCAAGTTTCAGAGAAATCGAATAGATGGATGAAAAGCTATGGGGCAAAAAATGTCATTTTTTGCCATTTCGGGGCCTTTTCACCCCCTGGGGGCCTTTTCACCCCCTGGGGGCCTAACCAGATTTTTTTTTCAAAAATCGGAGAATGTCACTTTCTAACCTAACCAAAGTTAAAACTTCATGCAAAATTTCAGAGAAATTCAATAGATGGTTGCGAAGCAAATTCCGGACGGAGGGTCGGAGGGACGGACGGACGGACGGACATGCCTCAACACATAAGTCTCCCGGGGGACCAATAATAATAATAATAGTAATAATAATAATAATCTGAAATTTTAAGGAAAATTCCCGAATGCGGAAACCAACACACATGTACTACAAACACTAACCAGCCACATTCAATTCACTACAGAAATAAAACAAAAACATGGGAGGAACACCACGTGAACCACGGGGAACTGAAATCGCAAGAAATCTTATAACCTATATAATTCGACTGATAACTGTCATGGAGGATGGAAGAACCGATGAGGGAGAGCACTAACCAGACCTCCACTGGAAGAGTGCGGAGAGTACTAGGACCTTAGGGTTAGGGTTAGGGTTATTGTAACCTAAATCCCAAAGAAAGAACAATGGTCGTTGCCAGCGAGAAATCAATGATAAGCGACATTTGCGATAACGCAAAGTAATTTGTAATATTTATCGAAATAAGCGGAGAATTCTTGAAATGTGGGTAGACTTTTTGTCACTTAGAGTCCAGGAAACACCATTGAGCAATCATTGATAATGATTTGTGCAAATTCTTAGTGAGTAAATAATATGGATAATTAAACGCTTGGACATGTTTTAAAAAACAAAATTTTCATAACTTTATGGAGAAAGCAATAGAATTAGATGGAGGATATACGTTGAATAAATTAGAATATTGACAGCCATTTCACTGGGAGACTCCATATCCCTATTATCGTTTGCCATAGCTATGCAGATGTAGTTAGGGATAAACATTTACGGATACAAAAGAAATGATCGCACTATTCTCGAGTGAATCCCGAGCCTAACTTTAACCCTTACCCTAAGCCTTACCCTAACCCTTACCCTTACCCTAACCGTTACCCTT
>OY744543.1:26653066-26665566 GCA_963556195.1 Sepiola atlantica
CCAATAAAGTTGATTTGATTAAATTAGTTGAAACAAAGCGAGTTTATTATAAAATGACTTCCTTTATGACTTTTCTAATAAAAAAAGCCACAAAAGAAGTGATTTTATTAAAACTAGCAGAAATTCCACGTTTTTTACATGAATCTATATAATTTACTATTAATAATAATATTAATTTAGAGATAATAAATGTCGCTTAGTGTCAATACTATTTATACTATTATTTACTCCCATAAAAATAATTGTCATTGTCAGCTAAATATTCTTTAAATAGATAAAACGGATATGTGTATTAATTAATTAATTAATTTAAAATCGTAAGCATTTAATTCTTTTGGAAACAATCAATATTCTTTAAATAAATAAAATGGATATATCTATTCATTTATTTATTTATTTATTTATTAAAAAATATTAAACATTTCATTCTTTTTGAAAAAATAAATATTCTCTCTTTCTACTGTAAAAATAATTGTCAGCTAAATATTCTTCAAATCATTAAAACGAAGGTCACATTTAAACCGTACTGTTTTGAATTTGGAATAATTCATTTTAAAATGGGCGATGTCAGAATTGTTTACCCATTTAAACTATTATTGCTCCGAATTAGATTATATCATGCCGTCGACGAAAACAGTACGAATTAAAATAAATAACATATTATTAATCACTAATCTCCATATTTGCTGATCGGACGATTTCATTTTTTTTATGCGTGCGAAACATGATTACGTACATACGAAGATGAAATAACTTATTAGTGTATTATTATTTTTTGAAAGTTCGCAGTTATAAACGATGGCCCATTGTATGCACGTTTTTCCACTAGTAGCAAATAAAGAATATTGTTTTATGTTATAACGTACACAATTTGCTAGAATAATGGCTTGGATTTACATTATATATTAGATTATGATAGCCTGGTTGAACATTAAGCTTAACTCAGTAAGTGGTGACTTTACAAGCAGTAATACTAAGTTAACAGAACAGTTAGTAATATTTACATCTAAACGAGAGGGGTTCTTGATTAGCCTAATGAATTGTACGAGGGACTATGGAATCGGTGAGTTGATTTCAAATTCTATCGAATCCATTGTTTCATTACGCGCTAATCCCGTTGGAATAATTATGAACGCACTGTAGTTGAAGGTTGCTGTTGGGAAAATAGATATGTATGTTCAATAATGAACGGCTTATAATAGACATTGTTTTTCCCAAACAGTTGATATGCCGTAACAGAGGCATACAAACAAAAGAAAGCTAAAAGCGCACGGCTGTTTTAAAATAGGAGTCTTGTTTCGTGGACTCCGAATAAACAAGAATAGGGCGACGAGGAAGAAGAAAAGAAGAAAAAGAAGAAGAAAATAGATGTAGATAAAAAGAATGATGAAGATGAAACAGATGGTGGCTAAGAAGATTGAGAATAAGATCCAGAAAAAAATAACGAAAGTTGGTAATGAAGTAAATGACGGATTAGGGCGAAATATGAGAAGATGAAGAAGATTAAAATGAGCATGAAGAAGATGGAAAAGAAATGGAAGCAGAAGATGATGAAGGTAAAAGATGATGAAGAAGAAAATGAAGAAGTAGATGAAACAGGTGGTTAATAGGAAGACGAAGAATATAATTAGGTTGATGAAAAAGACAGTTGGAGAAGAAAAAGAAGAAGAAAGAAGGAAACAATTAATAATAAGATGAGACGAATAAGAAAATAAAAAAGGAAGAACAAAGATGTTGATAAAAGTAGTGATCACACACATATCTCATAATAATAATGATAATAATAATAATAATAATAATAATAATAATAATAATGATAATAATAATAATAATAATAATGATAATGATAATGATAATAATAATCATGATAATAATAATAAGTATAAGAACTAGAACGCAAACAATAATAAGAAGGAGAAAGAAAAAGCAAAAGCAAAAGAAGGAGAACCAGAAGTATAAAAAGAAGAAAAAGAAAAAAAGAAGGGAAGTAAGAGAAAAAAAAAACATCAAGAAAGAAGGAAAATGGGAAGAAAAACGAGAAGAAAAACGAAAAGGAAAAGAAAGAGAAGTAGAATAAAAAGTATAAAGAAAATGAAAAAGAAAGAGGGGAAGAAAAAGAAGGGGCGAATGAGAAAAAATAAAAATTAAAAAATGAGCAAAAGAGAAAGAGGAGGATAAGAATGAGATGCAAAAGCAAAAATAGAAGAAGAAGAAGAATAAAAGGAAGATAGAGAAAAAAAGATGGAGGGTAAATAGAGGAAGATGAGCAGAAAAAGACGGAGAAGAAGTAGGAGAGAAGAAATAGTAGTAGAAGTAGAAGAAAAGAAGAATGAGGAGGAGAAGAAAAATAAAAAGAAAAAGAATAAACGAACGGAAGAGAAGGAAAATTAGAAGAAAAAAGATAAGAAGAAAACGAAGAAAGAAAATGAAAAGAAGAAAAAAGAAGAAGAAGAAGAAGAAGAAAAAGAAGCAGAAGAAGAAGAAGAAGAAGAAGAAGAAAAGAATAATAATAATAATAATAATAAGAAGAAGAAGAAGAAGAAGAAGAAGAAGAAGAAGAGGGAAAAGGAAGGCGTGAATACGAAAAAAGACGAAGAAGAATAAAGATGAAGTACAAACAGGAAGAATGGATAGAAGAAGAATAATAAGAAGAAAAAGAAGCAGAAGAAGAAGAAGGAGAAGAAAAGAAGAAGAAAAGAAAAAGAAAAAGAAAAAGAAGAAGAAAAAGAAGTAAAAGAAGAAGAAGAAGAAAAAGAAAAAGAAGAAAAAGAAGAAAAATAAAAAGTAGAAGAAGAAGAAAAAGAAGAAGAAGAAGAAGAAAAAGAAGAAAAATAAAAAAGAAGAAGAAGAAGAAGAAGAAAAAGAAGAGGAAGAAAAAGAAGAAGAAAAAGGAAGACGTGAATACGAAACAAGATGGAGGAAAATAAAGGTGAAGTACAAACAGGAAGAATGGGGAGAAGAAGACAAAGAAGAAGAAGAAGAAGAAGAAGAAGAAGAAAGTACAATATCCACATAAAGACCAGTCATCATGACAAGAAAAACAGAACGCGAGCGCGGGTCTTTTCCATGGGACATTGTTCCGTGATGTTTTGTCCTAGGAGTTAATATTTATTATTTGGTTCATAACTGACCACAACATGTTGTCGCTTGTCTTGGCGCGAGATAGCTGTTTTGTTGTTGTTCGCGACGGTCTCAGTATCCTGCCATCACGATTTGATCCGCACAAGATGACAGAAAAGTTCACTATGCACTTTGGAATTGTCGACCAATTAGAATGATGGGCCTAATTAGATCAACGTGTCGCTGCATGTCACTTAGAGAGCATCGCGTCCTTACTCTCCCCATCTCGACCGCCTTGCTCTCCTTTCTTTACGTTTTGATGGCGCTTACGGGACGAGCTTTTAGCCTGATTGTCCAAAGATTCGGGAACGATGATGAAAAAGAATCAGCTCTTTCTTTTATGTTGTCGTCTTCATTTAGACCTGCTTTCAGAGCCGCGCAACAATACCTGATACTATTTACAGAGTTCTCAAGAATGTTGACAAGACAAAATTCATACTATAATTGTTTGGCTTTCATAATAGCTTTTTTATACAACTGTCTTCGCGTTTTGTTGTTGTTACAATAATAATAATAATTAATTAATGTCAGTCACGACCACATTATATAATTTATATACAGGTTATATTAATTTAGAACTTCTATTTGCCTGACCCATACCCTCACAAAACAGAAAATATAATAATAATTGCAAACAACAAACAATTGGAGACCTTCTAAAGCCGAAATAATATTAATTATTTAAACGCAAATATAAAATAATAAAAAAAAAAATAAATTATATTCCTTAGTTTAATATATATATATATATATATATATATATATATATATATATATATATATATATATATATATAATTGCGAAAGATTATAATAACATCGGTACCGTCGGTTTCAAATGCCAACAAAAAGCGACCAATGTTTGGTCTCTTCAGTCTCAGTTGATGCATGTTTTGAACACAGAGGCTAAATAGAGTCTGGCATAAGAGGCAAAGCATAAGACCCCTTTGTTTGGATTTAAAACCGAGAGTACCAATGTTTTCTTAAACTTTTTAATTGCATAGATAAATAAATATTGCGCTCTTATTTTTGAATTTCTTTTAACAATCGAACACTCTGATGGAGTTCTTTCCCACTAACCTTACACAAACACACAAACATATATATATATATATATATATATATATATATATATATATATATATATATATATATATATATATATTGTCATCCATATACAGACTGTTTCGTTGGATCACAGCTCTTAAGTGTCTTTTAGTGCCTGAAACCGGGATATATATATATACATATATATATATATATATATATATAATTAATTTAACCAACAGACGTCGGCGTTTCGAGATTTTAGCTATCATCAGTGTAGGAAGTGACAATTTCAGACGATCGGAGGGCACACACCCAGTGCAGAATCAGCATAGACTCCGAAAGCTAGCGCTTTAACCCTCCGGCCACGATTGTGATGGCTACTTTTTTACAGAAGAAGACCATCCCTACTAGATTTGAATGTCCGGTTGTGGACACCCAGATGGCTCAGCAGCCCCCACTTATTTTTTACAAGTCGTGCTGCTATGAACAGCACATACTTTGTTATTTTTTATCCTCGTGGGTCTTGTAACGATATTTGTACATGTAGATAGCCATCGTGTGTGCTTCTACGACACGCAGAGCACGCTCGCCTTCTACAAATCCTGGTTTCAGTGACAAGTCGAAGCACGATTACTATAATATATATATATATATATATATATATATATAGTGTTATAATGGAATAATTCCAGGAAGAAATCCGGGTAAGAGAGCTCAATGTGGTAAACAGAGCAATAATAACGTAAAATATAATAACACGAAATTACATGATTGTCGATGCAATAATTTATTTCAACCTTGCGGTTTTATTCAAGCATCCAACTTAACAATTACATTTTTGATACTGATAGAAAACTGAATTTATCCTCGGCACTTCGAACACAATCAGAGAGAGTGGTGGTAGCAGCCAGTTTGAACACCCAACATAGAGCGAGTAGGAATTAACATCTTATATTTAACTAAAGTAATCTAAAGGGATCTTATGTTTTTTTTTTGTTTATTTTTATTAAAATAATAACGTCTGAGTTAAGCGCACATATTCTTTCTACATATCCGACCTGGTGACATACGCCTCCATACATACGCACACATATACCTATTCTTAACATCACACACACACAATTTTTGGCTAGCCCGAAATTCAGTTTCGACCCGGCAAACGAAAAGAGAGGAAAGGGAATAGGATAAGACATTAACACATGTTCTCGTGTCATCAGCCGGTTGACACTTCTCGTGCCCTCATTCAATCTAGATTCGCGCGTCAGAATCAATTTGAAAATTAAAAATACTCTGATTTTCACAAATTCATCTTACATTAGTTTATAATCTATGGAAGCCTATAATTAATTCTAATCTAATATTGTCTAGTGATAATATTATACACTTAATTTAATTCGCTATCTTATTTTAAGTAAATAATCAATTATATCTGCATACATCCCCACATATCTACACACCTATCTCTACACATACATATATGTATACATACATATACACACATACATATATACTTACTTATACACACACATATATATATACACACATACACACATATACATATATATATACACATATACACACATACACACACACATACATACATATACACATGCACACCCATACCTACTACCTTGAATTAAACATTTTTAAGACATCGAGGATAAATGTGTTTCGTCTTTAAGTATTCATTAAAGAACATCCCTACTAAATGAATGTATACCTACACACACACACACATACATATGCACATACACACACATACACACATATACATATACATATACACACATATATACGCACATGCACACATAGCCACAGATGTGCAAAATAGAGATACACATACATGTATACATAGACATACACAAATGCACACATGTACACATACCTATACACATACTCAGTCATACGCATACGTACACACATACCTATACTCATATACGCGCACATGCCCATACATGCACACATACACCTGCACCCATGTATACACATATATACATCTATACACATACATATATACAAAATAATATATACGGCCTGGAAAGTTTTAAATTGTATATACATACACATATGTAAAATAATACATACGGCCTGGAAAGTTTTAAATAACCGGGGTAAGAGTTTAATTAAATATAAGCTGGTAACTGGAAACAACGCTTTTATGACCACAAACACACTTTTAACAACCCAGATCTCAAGAACAAAACAGAACTAGCGAAACAATGGTGGCTTCTGAAAAATGAGAACCGGTCCCCGGTGGTTTCGTGGTCAATACTATGCTTTTCGGATAACCCAAATGGATTTAGGCAGAGATGCAATTTATGTTTAGAGGAAAAAATAAGAATCCTAAAATACGACCGCAATAATCTTTTAAACAAACGCGATGAATTGATGGCGAAATGCAGACATAAATGCAAATTTAAAATTACCAATATCTAATAATCTGATAGACCTCTAGATTTGTAACGGTTAGATACCAAATAGATCAGTTACGGTAAACCCCCATAAATATTTACATTAATATCTGTTATGAACATGTAATTACTGACCTGGTGACATTAGTTTTAGTTGTTTTTCGGATGTATGCATATACGATTGTACCTTAAGATATTCGTGTATTCAGAGTACTTACTTGAAATAAGATAGCCTTATATTTGCTTATATGTATGCATGCGCGTGCGGATGCGCGTGTATGTGGGCATTAGTGTATATGTATGTATGGTAAGAATAGGAGCGTACATATGTTTTTGTATGTATATATATGTGTACATACATGCATGTGTTTGTGTATGTGCTAGCATGTATGTGTGTGTGTGTATGTGTGTGTGTGTATGTTTATACTGCATATTTACCTTATCAGTATATGCTTATATTTAATTAAACTCTTACCCCGGTTATTTAAAACTTTCCAGGCCGTATGTATTATTTTACATATGTGTATGTATATACAATTTAAAACATTCCAGGCCGTATATATTATTTTGTATATATGTATGTGTATAGATGTATATATGTGTATACATGGGTGCAGGTGTATGTGTGCATGTATGGGCATGTGCGCGTATATGAGTATAGGTATGTGTGTACGTATGCGTATGACTGAGTATGTGTATAGGTATGTGTACATGTGTGCATTTGTGTATGTCTATGTATACATGTATGTGTATCTCTATTTTGCACATCTGTAGCTATGTGTGCATGTGCGTATATATGTGTGTATATGTATATGTATATGTGTGTATGTGTGTGTATGGGCATATGTATGTGTGTGTGTGTAGGTATACATTCATTTAGTAGGGATGTTCTTTAATGAATACTTAAAGACGAAACACATTTATCCTCGATGTCTTAAAAATTTTTAATTCAAGGTAGTAGGTATGGGTGTGCATGTGTATATGTATGTATGTGTGTGTGTATGTGTGTATGTGTGTATATATATATGTATATGTGTGTATGTGTGTATATATATATGTGTGTGTATATGTAAGTATATATGTATGTGTGTGTATATGTATGTATACATATATGTGTGTGTAGAGATAGGTGTGTAGATATGTGGGGATGTATGCAGATATAATTGATTATTTACTTAAAATAAGATAGCGAATTAAATTAAGTGTATAATATTATCACTAGACAATATTAGATTAGAATTAATTATAGGCTTCCATAGATTATAAACTAATGTAAGATGAATTTGTGAAAATCAGAGTATTTTTAATTTTCAAATTGATTCTGACGCGCGAATCTAGATTGAATGAGGGCACGAGAAGTGTCAACCGGCTGATGACACGAGAACATGTGTTAATGTCTTATCCTATTCCCTTTCCTCTCTTTTCGTTTGCCGGGCCGAAAACTGAATTTCGGGCTAGCCAAAAATTGTGTGTGTGTGATGTTAAGAATAGGTATATGTGTGCGTATGTATGGAGGCGTATGTCACCAGGTCGGATATGTAGAAAGAATATGTGCGCTTAACTCAGACGTTATTATTTTAATAAAAATAAACAAAAAAAAACATAAGATCCCTTTAGATTACTTTAGTTAAATATAAGATGTTAATTCCTACTCGCTCTATGTTGGGTGTTCAAACTGGCTGCTACCACCACTCTCTCTGATTGTGTTCGAAGTGCCGAGGATAAATTCAGTTTTCTATCAGTATCAAAAATGTAATTGTTAAGTTGGATGCTTGAATAAAACCGCAAGGTTGAAATAAATTATTGCATCGACAATCATGTAATTTCGTGTTATTATATTTTACGTTATATATATATATATATATATATACATATATATATATATGTATAAATATATATATATATATATATATGTGTATAAATATATATATATATATATATATATATATATATATATATATATATATAGTCTCGGAGGTTTCTCAACCATTAAAACAATATTAAAAAAAACAAAAAAATAAATAAAGTCTTTCAGTGGAAAACTACTCATGTAAGTCAATTTATATTTTACAGTTATTATATTAGTTTGTTTCTAACACTATTTTAAGGGATCATCAGTTGTTTACCATGAAAAACTGTTTCGGGAATTTAATATATATATATATATATATATATATATATATATATATATATATATATATATATATATATATATGGAACAGTTTTTTTATTATATTCCAATAACCATGGTTTGTTTTATCACTTTTATTTTTATTTTTTTCACATTTCCCAAAATTCCAAATTTCAAAATGGCTGATTAATTTGATCGCACACATGTGAGTGTTTGCTCTAAAAAATGTTGTTTGTTCTTTTGTTTATTTTCACCTTAAAATGAAACTGATGTATGATGTGGGTGTTTTTCAAGACACTCTAATCTAAGAACTCTTATTATTTGTAGAACTTTTTCTGATGATTTTGTAGTGTTGCAGAGACGATATTGACATACAAATGTTGTTTGGCACAAAACAAATGAAACGGACCGTTAAATATATCTCACAGAAATTTGGAATTTTTGGAAATGTGAAAAAAATAAAAATAAAAGTGATAAAACAAACCATGGTTATTGGAATATAATAAAAAACTGTTCTATATTTTGCTCTGTTATCAATAATTGACAAACATTGAGCTGAATCTTCAAAGGAGACTACAAAAAGGATCTGATGATATATGATAGTATATATATTGTCTTTAATAATTAATTATATATATATATATATATATATGTATGTGTGTGTGTGTGTGTGTGTGTGTGTGTTTGTATCTAGGCACCATCTTATCTTGCAGACAAGTATTGCTGAATATAACCGACCACTTATTTCTGGATATCTTTTTACAGAAATGTAAATGTAATGGTAACAACCATCTTGCTGTCCAACTCCCCACCCAGGATGCCCCCCCCCCATAATTCCGACCCATGTAAGACTAGTCCATTACGCTTCAGTAGCAATATACCTGGTTTAGAGTAGAAGAAAAATCAACAAATTTTTTTATCTTTTAGACTCGACTAAAAATCATAAAAAAATTATTATTTTAAAATGGATCGAAAATTGTTTTAATATTTTACAGTATGGCCTTTTTTATTTAAACAAATAATCGATTAATACTCGATAATCAATACAGTTCGTAATCGCAATGTCTTCAATGTATTTTTTCCAATTCATGTTACCTGTGAAGGTTAGGCCGAGGAGTTTGAATGATGAACTCTCAGGTAGGGTGTTATTTGCCATGGCAATCGGTGGTTGAAGAGGTTTCTTGTAGTTATTGAAGGAAAGGAGCTTTGTATTTGCGGCATTAAAAGTTACCAACCATTTATGACCCCACTCCACTACAGCCTGGGGGTCATTTTCTAAAGATTCAGCATTTGCCTCGGATATGGTCTCGTCAGTTTTACCAACATGGCGAGAGTAAAGCGTGGTGTCGTCAGCAAATAAACCAATCTCTGACTCTATGTCGTCAGGGAGATCGTTTATATAGATCAGGAACAAAGGTCCAAGGATAGATCCCTGGGGTACACCTGCATTTATGTCATGTTGCTTAGATGAACGGTCATCGAGGACTACCTGGATTTTTCTTTTGTTTAGGAAGGATCTAATTATATTAAGTAATTGCCCAGTAATACCGTATGAGCGTATTTTCAGAAGCCCTTTATGCCAAACCTTGTCAAAGGCCTTGGATATATCAAGCGCTACTTCCCTAGCTTCACCTTCCTTGTCGAGTGTATGATACATGCGTTCAGAGATGACCGTTAGGATGTCTGCAGTAGATCGTGCTTGTCTAAATCCATACTGGCGGTCAGATAGAATGTAGCATTAACTAAGTGCCGTACTATCGCTAGATTGATTAAGGATTCAAAGATTTTTGCAAAGATCGGCAGTAGACTGATTGGGCGGTAGTTCTGAGAGTCGGTTCTATTCCCAGAACTCTTGTAGACAGGTACCACAGAGGCAATTTTCCAGCTATCGGGGAAGCAAGATTCAGCTAGTCATTTATTGAAGAGTTTGGAGACGACAGGGGCCAGTTCAGCAGAACATTTTTTTATTACTATTACAGGTATAAGATCAGGCCCACAAGCTTTAGAGGTGTCAAGGTTTTTTATGATGTCTCTGACCTGGGATGGGGTGATGACCAGGTTATCAAGTGTGACTTCGGTCCGCAAAGGGAATTCAGGGTGGGGGTGGCTGTCTGAGTCTAAAGTAGAGTTAGAAGCAACACACTGGGAAAGTAGTTTAGCCTTATCAGTGGCCGTGCAAACAACATCATTGTGGTTTGATAGAGGGGGAATCGTTGATTGACCATTATTCACTACACTATTGTAGATTTTCCAGAAATCGCGAGTACCTAGTTTCTATGACTGGATGCGTCTTTTTGTTAACTCATTATACCTTCTCTTTGCTTCGCCTATCACGGCCTTGCAATTATTTCTTGACTCTATAAATTTATGTCTATTAGTAGCTGACTTATGGCGGCCAAATTTACGGAATGCTTGTTGCCTCGCAGAAATGGCAGCTGCACATTCTGAAGTGAACCATTGAGGAGAGTCGGGTTTCTAAAGAATTTTCGCATGAGGACATAGGCTTCAATGCCTGCTTTGACCCATTCATTTAATTCGTTTGCACACTGGTTTGCAGGTAGTGAATTATTCTATATTTAAATTTTTATATTCAGTTGTAGTTAAACTTTCTAACAACAGGAATAAGATATCTACTGTCTTACTGATTATTTTTTCTTTATTACTACTTAATTTATCATTATTATTATTGGTGAATGCTGGATCTAGAGAGGCTATCAGGGTTCCTACCTCTTAAAATTATAACTATAATTCTTAATCACAAGTTTTTAACTTGTGTCACAATATTAACTATTTCTGTAGATAATTCTATCATATCCTTTAATTAATCTTTCGGTTTTCTTTTTTACAACTTTTAATCTATTAGCAATAGTTTTTAATTAATCTTCCATCTTTAAATTCTTAACTAATTTCTCTACCACTGATAATTAAACTTTGAAAACCTCATAACCTTTTTCTCATTGTAAGATCATATACGTTAGTGATTTTTCCTTTTAATAACTTTTATATTTTGTATAATAGGATAAATGTTTAGCTGTTTCCGTCGGTGTGCTATTCCCTACATGTAATATTGCATCCGTTTATTTCAACTTTGAACTCCAATATACACCCTTAAACAATGTTTCAGCCTGGTTTGCTATGATTTGAGGATTACATGCATCAACTCCTCTCATTATCAATATCCTTTTAATTCTGTGTCAATATCCTGTGTTGACGATGTGATCTGATAGTAATAATAAAAATACAACGTCTCAGAAACGATCGTACACAATCTGTTGTTTTGTTTATTTTGTGGAACGCAAATTAGTCATATAATTAGATTTACATAAATGTATACTCTCTTTTAATCTCTATCTATGTATCTATCTATCTATCTATCTATCTATCTATCTCTGTCTGTCTGTCTGTCTGTCTGTCTCTCTCTCTCTCTCTCTCTCTCTCTCTCTCTCTATATATATATATATATATATATATATATATCTGGTTGAACAGGAGTGCCAACTTCTGTTTATTCCTTTTGTGATCCAATCTTTCTATTCGTCGAACGATAGATCTCGTACTATTAACCATGGAGTGTAGGAAATCTCCATATTTGACGCAAACGTTTTCGACCATCATTGGTCGTCTTCAGGCGGATGATTGATCAATACAAAATAAAATTGGTGAATTTATTAAGAAGACGTTTCCATGTGATTAAAACATTAAAAACATTCAACAGCATTTCAACACGCATTCGCACCCCTCATAACCTATATATATATAATTACACACTTGACTCAATAAATATTAAAT
>OY744543.1:26670566-26708066 GCA_963556195.1 Sepiola atlantica
TTGTGTATTTAGAAAGAGCTTTGCATTATGCTAAAGTAGTAGCAGGGGATATTATTAATGACAGAGCTCGACCCGAGAAGGGTGGGGCGGCGGCTTATGTGTGTGTGTGAGAAATAAAGAGCAATTATTAGCAAAACTATTACCTTTGAAGTTATTGCTCTTGTTTTCTTAACGTAAAGTCTCAAGAAGCAGTAGGTTTACAACACTGGCGTTAATAAGTGGCGGGCGTGCTTACAGGGGAACGACCTGGCGCGGTAGGTTAGGCTTAGGGTTAGGGTAAGGGTTAGGGTTAGGGTAAGGGTTAGGGTTAGGGTTAGGGTTAGGGTTAGGGTTAGGGTAAGGGTTAGGGTTAGGGTAAGGGTTAGGGTAAGGGTTAGGGTAAGGGTAAGGGTTAGGGTTAGGGTTAGGGTAAGGGTTAGGGTTAGGGTTAGGGTTAGGGTAAGGGTTAGGGTAAGGATTAGGGTAAGGGTAAGGGTTAGGGTTAGGGTAAGGGTTAGGGTTAGGGTTAGGGTTAGGGTAAGGGTTAGGGTAAGGGTTAGGGTTAGGGTAAGGGTTAGGGTTAGGGTTAGGGTTAGGGTTAGCGTAAGGGTTAGGGTTAGGGTTAGGGTTAGGGTTAGGGTAAGGATTAGGGTTAGGGTTAGGGTTAGGGTTAGGGTAAGGATTAGGGTTAGGGTTAGGGTTAGATTGATATCATTATCGTTTACGATCCATTTCGTCAGCAAATTTTAGTACTTCACCCATTTTATGCTGTTCTGATGCCTCTCTTCACTTTAGATTCTAGAAGTACCATAATTGATTGCTGTGGAAGGATTCGTTCAGTATTGAACACAACATCGACCGAAATATCTGTTCCTATTTACTCGCCCCCCCCCCCACACACCAATGCAAAGTCGTTTTTATAAGAGGAAAATCCATCATCTCGATAAGAGAAACCCTTGATTGGGACAAACATTAAAATTGCCTCAGTCACTGACCGAGTACAAAACAGATACTACACTCTGATTCCAGCCCGATGGTCTCTATTCATTTGCGCACCCCACGAAGGAAGAATTAAACACAGGGTCTGGTTTTTTTATGTGAGGAAAATCCAGTTCCTCAAAAAGGGACACATATTATTGGGACAAAAATAAAAATCTCCTCGGTCAAGAAATACCTCTCCTACACTGACCAAAGACAGAACATATACTGCACTTTGTTCCAAACTCTGTCCATCCCCCAAAAGTTGTGTTAATGTGTTGTAACAAAACCGGTTCGATCGCTTTTACAACGTGCCACTTTTTAGGGAGCCAGATTCTTTCGTATTAAACTGACCACGTGTCTTACTTTGACTTTTGTGGTAAGCAGGTAAAAAAAAATACTTTGAAATTGACAAACTATCATTAATGTTTATTCAAAACAAAATTGTTATTAAAACAGTGTTGGTACAGTGCCTGGGTATGTCAATTTCCATCTTTACCTATCTTCTACGGATTTATAGCTAGTACGAAATAAAATATCTGTGAAATTTCATGAAAAATACTCTACTAGGCATTTGCAAGAGAGAGTAAGTAACTATGATTGATGTGTTTACGTATTGTTTGATTAGCAAAAAAAAACCATTACAAATCATAGTTTTATACAAAATAATTCGCTTTGAACAAACACCGGGTTGGAGGTGAAAGGCTAGGATCAAAGTGTAGAATCTGTTATGTTTTCGGTCAGCGAAGGAGAGGTATTTCTTGACTGAGGCAATTTTTAATTTTGGCAGAATCCAAATTGCTTTTTGGGGTAGCTGGATCTTTCATCACATTGAAAACTGATCTTATGTCTGACTCTGCTTTCATGCCGACTTTTCGCAGATTTTAAATGATTATTTAGTCTTTACAAGTTTATGTAATGTTTCTTTTTATGTTAGCATATTAATATTATGTTATTAATATGATGATTTTATGTTATTATGTTATGTTAACGTTTTAAAATTTTTAAAACGTGTATCCAGTTAATAAATACTTGAGATTTTCGTAAGATTCGAACTCGGGTATTAATATCGCAAAAATTACCGCCTTAGTAATGTGTACTCTGTCTATTCTCTTTTCCTGAATCGATCGCATGTTTCTATTTGCGTACAAACTGACAAACTACTAAACATTATAACTATTTAATAGTATATAAATAAGTTTGGTTGAACGATCGACGGGAGGGTTGATGAAGACATGAAATCACAAAACTACAAAGTCGAAAGAATTATTAAAACAGTGTGTGATTAGGTATTTTTGAAATGCAATTCCGTGTTAGGATTTGGTATATGACGTAAGTCAACGGGCAATAATTAATTTAAAATATATTAGTTATCAAAGTAGGTCAGATAAATAAACAACTGATAAGTAAGAATAGTAAGAATACTTGAATTGATATTACTAGAAAAATGTGTGTGATGTAAATGAATGATGAATATGATAGAGTTAAATAGATAAACAGAAGGGCAATAGAGAGAGGTTAGAAAACGAGAAACACACAACGCGGAATGACAGAGGAGAGAGAAGACCTGACAAGTTTAGCGTAAGATAGGTACCGAGAAGCCTTTCACCGCTCTCTGGCCAACAGATGGTAGCGTGTAACAGTCTTGCAAATAAAGCACGGATGAAGTGTCATCGTAATTTCGCTACTTGTTACTCGCAGTAATGAAACAGACACCAATTGTTTTCTATTTTTCAACGCAATACGAAGTTGTACGTGTTTTTCTTTTTCAGTCTGATCCGAACTACCAATAGTCAACAAACAAACAAGAACAACAATATGTATTCTAATTGATACTTTTCTCTTTCTCTTTTTTCCTCTCTCTACTAAATATATATATATATATATATATATATATATTCTTGTATATATATATATATATATATATATATATATATATATATATATATATATATATATATATATATATATATATAAATATATAGTTATGTAATCTCTCTCTATATATATTTATGTAGCCAAATAATCTTTGTATAAATAAAAATCTTTATAACTATTAAACAGCTCTATTTATTATTGAGCATGAAAACTTTACATCCATTACTATATATATATTTGCTCACAGTTGATAAAAAACAACAAGACATCGATAGTTTCAGAGCGTTGCTTGCAACTGTTTCAACGCTGCGTCAATATGTAACAATGGTTCAAACATCAATCCACCACTTCACTCGGCAGTCAAATCGGCAGTCAGCTGAATGAAAAAAAGCAAGTAAAAACCACCCAAAGCAACAAAAGAAGCAAACATCAGCAGGTAAAGTTTTGGCCTTCATGTTTTCGAATGTGCAAAGTAATATGTTCATCGATTACCTTCCCAAAGAAAGAACCATCAATTGTAAATAGCATAGAGCATTATTGAAACCTTTGCAGAAGGAAATCGCTTACCAAACACAGACTCAAATGAAGAAGAAAAAGTACTATTTCACATAGACAATGCACCGTGTCACAAGTCGATCGCAACGATAGCAAAACTACATGAATTGGACTTCGAATTGCTTCTGTATTTACCTTATTTTCCAGATCGGCCCCATCGACTGTTGGCTGCTTGCAACCTCAAAAGAATTCTAAGCGGAAAGAGATTTGTCTCCAATCGAATAAATTATATCGAAAACTGAAGTTTATTTGGAGACCAAACACAAATTGTTCTACAGAAAACCATCGGACTTTTAGGGGAGCATTGGAATCAGTATATCATCATAGAAAGAGACTATGTTGGTGAATAAAGTAGAATTTTGCATACAAGTTGCTGTTTTATAGTTAGTCCTGGGACTTATTGAGTGCTGTATATGCAGTTTCATAAACTAAACAAATTAGAGCGACCCTAAACAATAGGGACCAGATGGGATAAAAATCGATATTGATCCTATATTAATGAAATAATGTCAACGTTCAAATACCTCCGAAAACTACATGACCTGTGTCAATCCTAACCGTGTGAGTGATATTGGGCACAACAAAACTGTTCAGACGTCAACAAGCGTAAGGAAAAAAAGAAGAACAAGAAACAGAAAGACACACCAAAGAAATATGAAATGGAAGGCGAAATAAGTTACAGAGAAGAGAAGTACAAAGAAACGCTAAACGGAAGAGAAAAAAAAGCCAAAGAAAGAGAAAAGAAGGCGAATGGAAAAGGGAAAGCGAAAGAAAGACGAAAGAAAATTTGAAAGAAAGATGAAATATAAAAAAAAGGCAAAGTGAACTCGAGAGAAGAAAAAAAATGAAGAAAGGTGAAAGAAAGGTAGAATAAGAAAGTAATGCGAACGAAATAAAAGAAAGGCAAAAGAAAAATAAAGATACATGAAAGAAAGGAAAGTTCACTTAAAATTTAATCATGAAAAGAAAGAAAAAGAAAAGACAAAAAAGACAGCCCATTGTTTATGAGTCAATACGTCTGACGTCAACAGTCAAATAAGTCGTGACCCCTGAGCACTTTTATGACCACCTTAAAGTGTTTCTCCTGCCGCAACTTTAGTCGGTGTCAAGTCTTGTCTTGAACAAACCAATGACTCTTTATGAATATTGACAGGAACTTTGAAACAACTGCTGCTGCTGCTAATTCCACTGCCGCTAGTGTTTTCAATTCATCACTCGTTTAAAGAAACCAAAGTAAACGAAACACTCTTCACTCGGCGGCGTTTGTGGAACTACATCGGCGCCAACTGTCTGAAACGTACAGTAAGTTACAGAAGCCGAGAATAATTTTTTCTTTTTATTATATCGGCAAGGATACCGGCCATTGCCGAGGGAAATGTCGTATTGCATACTTCAAGGTAATGAATCGGTTAGAATGTGATCGTTTCGTGTGAATTGAGGGTTTGCCATATATGTGTGTGAATCGGAGAGTTCCATGATGTTCATCAGCTTCTTATATCTGACAATTGAAGATGAGCATGTACATATTGATTTGTCGTATGAAGATGTTTTCCATCTAAATTAATAACAGCAAATTCACTAGACTAACTCGACAATCAACTAAATCTCATTCATTCACTGTGGAGGTCCCCAGATGCCGGAGAGCCTTCTACTCAAATAGCTTCTTTCCTCATGCTGCTGGCCCCTGGAACTCCATCCCTGCCCCCTGTTTCCCCGACAGTACTGACATGCAGAAATTTAAAACTAATGTGAACAGACATCTCGTTGCGCAGATCCCAATTTAGGCTGACCCTCCAACCTTCTCCCCTTTTCTTTTTTCTTCAGTTGCCCCTTACGTCTACAGTGGCGGCCTGCCTTGTTTGGGGTGAACCATGTAAAAAAAAAAGAAAAAAGTCCTTTTCATTTATCGCTCTAATATTACCATCAAAACGGATTACTGTTATTTAAATTAATAATAAAACATACTACTTTGAAAACTAAAATACTGATGTGTCACCGTTTATAACGGATCGGAGGCCACTCGAGGACAAGGGTTAAATAGATTGTTAGTTGGACGATAACCACCGTCACGAGAGAATTGTATAACAGAGGGTAGTATCGACAGATGGTTACTTAAAATGACTTTATTATCCAAGATGGCAGCTTAACAAGTATTTGTTTACATTAGACTTGAAGACGACCATGTTGTAGTCGGTTGGAAAGCAGCCCCACGGTATTTTCTTCGACAGATGGGATGTTAGAAGAAATAAAAAAAATTAATGGAAGTTCCGTTTGGGTTTTTGTACAGAGAGAGAGAGAGAGAGAGAGAGAGAGAGAGAGAGAGAGTGAGAGAGAGAGCAAAAGAGAGAGCTAAAGCGAGCGAGAGGGAGAGGGAGCGAGAGAGAGAGAGAAAGAGAGAGAGAGAAGGAGAAAGAGAGAGAAAGAGAGAGAGAGAGAGAGAGAGAGAGAAAGGAATTTTATTAATGGAAGTTCCGTTTGGGTTTTTGTACAGAGAGAGAGAGAGAGAGAGAGAGAGAGAGAGAGAGAGAGAGAGAGAGATAGAGAGAGAAAGATAGAGAGAGAGAGAGAGAAAGCGAGCGAGAGAGAGAGAGAGAGAGAGAAAGCGAGCGAGAGAGACAGGGCGAAAGAGAGAGAGAACGCGAGTGAGAGAGAGAGAGCGAGAGAGAGAGAGAAAGCGAGCGAGCGATAGAGAGAGAGAGAGAGAGAGAGAGAGATAGAAAGAGAGAGAGAAAGGAAAGTTCTTTTTTATTGTTGTAGCTTGGCAAGACTGTATATGTAGTACAGACGAAAGATCGAAATACAGCTTTTTGAATGCCTAATTTTCGTAACTATTTTTGAACAGTTCATAATCAATTAATGTTTAGTGTTATTCATTTGCAATTTTATTGTCCTATTAATATATCTGAACATGTTTACTTAATTCATATATTAATAGTAGTATGAAAATATATATATGGCAAGTAAGGTACACTGAGGCGTCCATGTTTCATTCCATCAAAAATTCATCAGGCTCAATGCAGAGATTTCATGCCAACTATTGTTTTCATATCTGAAAATTTAGTCATACAAACTAACCAATCATATCCGTTGTTATTAGTCCCTGACGGGTTAGTGTTTTTATTATTAGCCAATGGCTGGATGTCTGTCGAACAAAAGTCTGGCTGACCTTCACTTGACACCCTTTCTTTTTGTGTGGGTAATGTTTCGGCGCATCTTGTTTTTACATTTATAGTTGATCTTATTTTAGCATGTCTGAGATTGAAATAATCTGCCTTTTCTATTTATTTTGTTATTACTTGCTACTTTAGATATTTATTTAGTGTAAATTTTATTTATTTATTTTAGTTTATTTATCATTTATTATTTTTTTTTACATATAGGTACGCAAGAGTGAACTTTATTCCATGTCTACCGTTAGTTCTTATTTCGCTTCTACAACTTTGTAAGTTTACAGGGATCGTCTAAATATTGGAATGTAGTGGCTTATCATTATATTTTCCACTCGATTATTGGCGAGTGTATGCTTTCTTTGAGCCTCCAGTAATGGTTCGCTATTTATATTTTGAATCGGTGCTTTTTTTGTAATTGAATGTGCTTTTATGGTTATTGTATCTGGTTTTGAAAAGAACAAAAAGTTCTTAGTTTGAAAAAAGTATATATTTTAACGTGACATGAAAGATAAACGACTAAAAACAAAACAAAAAAAACCAGTAGATTTTCCTTACTGCTCCTAAAAACGAGACAGTCCGCCATCTTGGAAAATTCAATCCGCGTTGTTAGGTACAGTTAGAAAACATCTACTGTGTTTTTGTTTTTTGACATTTGTCTTTAATGTCACGCCATAGTGCATCATTTTTCAAACTGAGAACTTTTTGTCCTTTATGAAGAGTCCAAGGAAAAGAGATCTTATATTGACATACTTATGTTTGTGGGTCCCCTATGATCGAAACAAATTCGTAAAAAAAATGCAATAAAGATTGAGTTTTTTGAGAAAGTTTCCCGAGATAAATAAAACCTTGGCCTTTGGAGTGTAACAAAATCTCGTTTTTTTTTATATGTTCATTAGAAGAGTTCAAGCTCTGCTGTCCGGAAATTTCAAAGTAATAAAATATATTTCTCATCATTAAGTTGTTCTTCAATATGTTGGATACTTTCTCGCATTATACCATATAAATAATTATGTTCTATATATACATATATATATATATATATGTATATATCTGTCTACCCTCTCTCTCTCTCTCTCTCTCTCTCTCTCTCTCTATATATATATATATATATATATATATATATATATATATATATATATCGTTTAGATATTTTTTATTAAAATTTCTTTATTATAAAATTAGTATTTGCTGTTTCACATTTTTCATATATTTTTCATTTATAGTACTAATTGTTTTGGACCAACAGTTTAGAAATTGTTCGAATTTAATATTGATTGATTCTGTCTTTCGACCTGGCTGAGTCATTCCCGATATCTGTCGAAGGTTATTAAATAAATGTGACGTAATATAACGTACAGACCAGAGGTATCTCACAACGTCTAATCTTAATTCTTATTATATTACATCATATGTTATAATAATCTTGGGCGCATGTGTACATTTTAAGAATTACTAATTAGAGGTTATCCGGTGCTTATGCCGATGTCATTAACGCTGCGTCCTTTGATCTGCGAGTGTAATGCCCAGTCCATAGAAAAGCTTTCCTTTCATTGGATCACATTAAGTCGATCGATGTTTAACGTAACTGTTTTAATATAACAAATTAAAACAGCTGAACATCCTCGATAAGTTTGAATGCACTTCTCTAACCATGAGTCCTTCAATGTAGTTTTCCAACCATGGAGCCGCCCATGTTGCACTGAATGTAGTCATCCAACTATGCCGTCCCTTATGTGCTATTCTATTGTTTTTTTCAACGATTTCGTCCTCTATGTAGCCCCCCCCCGCCAACAATGCTGTCCTCCATCTGTTTTTTTATTTAGTCATTCAACTATGTCGTCACCTATGCCCTCTTCTATTGATTCCTTCAACGATTTTGTCCTATATATTCCTCTATGTAGCCTCAAACAATGTCGTCCTCCATCTCCAACTATGCCGCCCCCATATAATTGTTTATGTAGTTCTCCAACCATGCCACCAGACGAGGTCTACTCTTGTGTTGATAATGAACAACTCAGAGCGGCATATCGTAATCCAGCTACATCCAATTCTATATCAGCGAATCATGACATTTTTTTGCCGGTCGGCCAATCGGATGCTTGATGATGATCGACAGCACTCGGTCACTGTCGTGTCCATTGGACGTTCATCGTATGCAAGGTAGCCGACTAATCGCTTGTTCGACTTGTCAATGAATCGACTGCATTTGTCAACTTGTTTACCATTACTCGTTATTGACAAGGTCGGCCCATTGGAAGCCTCTATGTAGCGCTCAGTGCCTCCTGTGTGACATCAAGTTTTTGCCAGTCGGCCACGGTAGTGAACGAGGTTTGTAACCCTATAGAGCAGTTGGCTTTGATGTCCAGGTCGATCCAGATGGAGGCACAACCAGTGACATCCGGAAAACACATGGTTGTTCGTATGCTTTTAAAATTTGACTATTATTAGATGTGACAATGTAACACAAAGGGGGTTTTCATAGTTCACCCCAAACAAGGCATGCCGCTCCTGTAGACGTAAGGGGCTACTCAGAAAAAGGAAAAGGGGAGAAGGTGGGGGGGTCACCCTAAACTGGGATCTGCGCAGCGAGATGTCTGTTTACATTCATTTTAAATTTCTGCATGTCAGTACTGTCGGGGAAACAGGGGGCAGGGATGGAGTTCCAGAGGCCAGCAGCACGAGGAAAGAAGCTATTTGAGTAGAAAGCTCTCCGGCATCTGGGCACTTACACAGTAAATGGATGAGAATTAGTTGATTGTCGAGTTAGTCTAGTTAATTTACGTCGAGGGGGCACCAGAGTAGCCAATTCATCGAGGACAACCTGGATTTTACTTTTGTTAAGGAAGGATATAATTATATTAATTGCCCAGTGATACCGTATGAGCGTATTTTCAGGAGAAGCCCTTTATGTCATACCTTGTCAAAGGCCTTGGATATATCAAGCGCCACTGCCCTAGCTTCTCCTGCCTTGTCGAGTGTATGATACATGCGTTCAGAGATAACCGTTAGGATGTCTGCAGTATATCGTGCTTGTCTAAATCCATACTGGCGGTCAGAAAGAAGTGTAACATTAACTAACTGGCGGTTGTTTGACTTTAAAATTTGCAGTAACCTTTCATGAATATTAAGATCAGAGTTACGATAAAAAACCTTTTATTCAAAAGAGCAATAACATTGAATGTATGAATATCCTTGTGTAAAGACAATTACAAACAAGCGATATGTGTATCTATGTGCGTATATACGTGGATTTTATTCAGGTGTACCTTGAAGCCACTGCCCCACTTCTCACAGAAGACTGACCGTAAAATAATTTAAGTTTGAAATGTGATACGAGTTGACACCGGAAACTACGTGATCGCATGGCATGCTGGGACATTTTTGAACCGGAGTGTTTGCCGTTAGAAGCGAAGGAGACAAGACGTGTAACATTTAAACTAAACAGTAATAAGTTTATGTCTCTTCCCAAAGCATGTACCTAAGATAGAGTAAAATAATTGAATATATATGTTGCATACAAATACTCTGTGTTAATTATGTTTAATTAACGACTCTAACCAAAGATGAACTTCCATGAAGAATTACCAACTATTGACATGTCCCGTCCAGCAGACTGGTTAAAAGAAGTCTCACTCGTTTCGTCTCTTTAAATATTTTTTATGTCGAACCCTGACGAAGCAATGCGGTATTAAACATTTTTTTGCTTACGTATATATATAGAGAGAGAGATTCAAAATAGTAATCTTCAAGATGAATTAATTTTTTCTTGTAAAAAGTGTAGAATAAAACAAACATTTGTAAATAATGAGTTTACAAACTACATTGGCGATAAACGAATTAATAAAATGTCGTACTCTTGAAATCTGATTATATTAACCATTTATTAAATCAAAGAAAGGAAGTAATTCTCAAATGGAGGAAGTTGTCTACTGTTATTAATGGCATTCAAGATCTGTTCGCTAAGATGTGCGGGTAAACTTTTGACATGTTTGGTAGTTGCTTATAGGAAGATTAAATTTGGACCGGATATGGAGATGTGTGCAGAACATGATACTTTCATGGTATGTCTACATCGAAATAATATATGCGAGTTCTTTGGTTAGTAGATGTAAATAAGTTGAAGTAGCAGGGTCAGTACACAGGGAAAGGCCAAGGAAAACATGCGATAGTAGTGGGGGTGGAAACATTTCCACCAACAGGAGCAGTAAGGCGCCCCCTTCTAGCCTGTAGGAGACCCTTGGGAAAGGTTCATTACCCACTTAGATCAGGGTACGTGAAGTCATGACAGGCAGGTGATGGATTGAGGGTTGATCAGCCTAATAGATTTTAGAAGCTAATCAACTCTTCGTTTTTTTTTTTTACATAGTTCACCCCAAACAAGGCAGGCCGCCACTGTATACGTAAGCAGCTACTGAGAATAAAAGGGAGAAGAGATTTTTGGGGGGTCAACCCAAATTGGGATCTGCTCAGCGAGATGTTTGTTTTTAATTACTGCATGTAAGTACCGTCGGAGAATACTGGTTTTCGTACAATAGTTAAGATTTCCTGCTGTATAAGAGCACTGCCCCCTATAGAAAATAATTGCAACCCACTATAGGTAACCTGTTTGAAGAGAACATCATGGCGAAACAAAATATTCAAATATATAGAGAGCCATGATTATCGATGTCTGCAAACAGACCTGATACCTGAAAAAGAAGTTACTTGACACTGTTCCGTTCACACTATTTTTTAGGATTTATGTGGTTCCTCATGTAGTGATTCATTCTGGTATGTCCGTTTCGTGTATACTTATTCTTACTTTTTGTTCTAGTCTTTTATGTAGAATCGTGAATTTTTAAAATTACAATGCATTTTTTCTCTCGTGAACTGGCTACTACTTGTTTACCATTTTTCTGTAAGCCATCTTTAGCGTTTCTTCATTAATTTCGGTTTCTGTTCATTCTTTGATTCCCTCAAGTTTATTTTTCATATTTTGCAGCCATTCGGCATTTCTGTTGCAGGTTTCTCATTTTCCCCATATATTGCCCCAGAAGTGTTTTGTTTGTCGTGCCCGGTTATGCTGTGTTTGTTTATCCTCCGTTTACGTTTTAGTGATATTATTATTATTATTATTATTATTATTATTATTATTATTATTATTATTATTATTATTATTATTATTATTATTATTATTATTATTATTATTATTATTATTATTATTATTATTATTATTATTATTATTATTATTATTATTATTATTATTATTATTATTATTATAACCGTATTGGTGTTATAACGGTTATTAATGATTAATTAATAAGTTATATAACTTTCTTCTAAATTTATTAATTTTAAAATCTTTATTTAATCTATTATTCATAATTAAGTAGTTTGATTGCAAGGGTTAGGAGTTGATGGAAGAAGTTCAGAGGAATTCTGCCATTACTAACTAGCAGAGCGTTTCCACTGTCGACCAAGAGAATAGTTTATGAAGAATGCGTATGCATTGTGAGGATGTATGGAAGTGAAACCTGCCCAATGAAGCTCGAGTATATGCGTTGCACGGAGAGAAATCGTATGAGAATGCTATGATAGATTTGTAATGTGCAGCTTAGATATGATAATCTCAGAAAAAGATTAAATCTGGACTGGATACGGAGATGTGTGCAGAACATGATACTTTGATAGGATGGCTACATTGAAAGAAAAGATGAGAGTTATTTTAGTTAGTATATGTAGATAAGTTAGGATAGCAGGTTCAGTACATCGGAGAAGGCCCGGGAAAACATGGGAGGAATCGTAAGGATGGACTTGAGAGTATTGATTTACTCCTCTCCAGGAGTTAGGCACAAGGCCAGATTTAATCCTACTCCCACAAGTAAGATGTGACCCAAGGTCGGGTCGGGAAAGTGGGGTTTGAAAAGCCAGCGCCCGAGAGGTGAGCACTCTGACCATTTAAAAATTTCCTGGGCAGCCCCGTTGTCATTCCCCGGTAGGGGCGCCTCAGACAGTAAGCAATAAACTTACTCCTCCCAAAAGAGGGGAGGAGAAGCCTGGGAGGGTGGACCTCCTAGAACTGCACAGGACAGACCCATAGACCGGCGTAAATCAAACCCCGAAGGCCAAGACAATACCAGTCTATGGGGGGCAGTATCCATCGAAACAGATACTACAATTTGATCTTAGCCAAAAGATGGACTTGAAAGTAGGAGAGATGAATAAAGACCTGACCAGAAATAGGTTAGTTAATAAGTCAATTTCTAAAAGCCGTCCTACATATACAATCATGTAAACCAGACGTTAAACCGAATATGATAATAGCCATTATTGTTCTTACGTACTTGCCTCGGTTTTTAATGTGGAGAAAATTCAGTTCTCTCAAAAGGGGCATTCTAGATTGGAACAAAAATAAAAAATATCTAAATCTAGAATGATTTTCCTATCACCGACCGGGGACAGAATAAACTAAGTGTGCCATCGGAACAGATATTTCACTTTGATCATTGACAAAATGCTAATGAATTGTTGTTAGTAATGATATAAATACTAATAAGACATTTACAAGTACTACAAATTTCTTCGAACCACGCATATAAACATTATAAAATAATACATGTCTGATTTTAATCTATAATATTTTGATAGTAATTTCTGATTTATTAGTGTTGGCGTTGTTACATAATGTTTCACTTAAATATAGTCTTATAAATAAATGTGTATCGCACAAACACGCCATTTTGAATAAATATCCGTGTGTGTTTAGAGCTAATAGCTTGTATGGGGAAATTTGTCAGCTGAATGTGATATCAATAGCAATAAATAACTTGTGGATATTATGAACTCCTCTTATCCCCCTTTTCGCTTAACCCCCTTTCCTGCTCCTATGTTCAGATGTAGAAGATACAATGGAATAAGCGTTATCTTTTAACTGGACCCCCAACACCTCCTGTCCCCACCTCTCAGTTCTTTTGTATGTTAATATGACAATAGTGTAAATGTGTGTCATGTTTGATTATGTTTGTGTGCGCAAAATAAACTACTTCCGGTTAAAGTTTTATTCTGCAATCAGCAAACTTCCGGTAAATGTGTTAATTATAATCAACGTCAGATATTAAAATAGTCAGAATGAATTTATTATGCTTTATGTTTTGAGTTTTATGCTTTACCCATCATAACTTTCTACCTCGTAAAGTGTGCATTAAGCTCTCTATTCGGATGTATGCCATGTGATAAATATTTATATATAATATTTTATTTAATAGAAAATTCTATCAGTTTTGGCCTCGATTGAAAATTGTAACTTCATATCACACACACAGAGTCAAACACACCCCCTCGACCCGGCTATACACGGGTTCATCTGTTCCGATGGATACTGCACCCTATAGACCGGTGTCGTCTTGTCCTTCGGGGCTTGATTCCGCCGGTCTGTTGGTTTGTCCTGTGCAGTTCTAGGAGGAGGTCCACTCTCCCAGGCTTTGCCTCCCCTCTTTGGGGAGGAGTAAGTTTATTGCTTACTGTCTGAGGCGCCCCTACCGGGGAATGTCGACGGGGCTGCTCAGGCAATTTTTAATGGTCAGAGTGCTCACCTTCTCGGGCGCTGGCTTTTCAAGTCCCACTTTCCCGACCCGACCTTGGGTCACATCTTACCTTTTGGGAGTAAGATAAAACTGGCCTTGTGCCTAACCTCCTGGAGAGGAGCTAAATAAATATACACTGGTTCATACAGGGAATTAGAAAACCTTCTCTTAAGTATGTTACCTATTGTAACATCACTTAGATTGATATTCTATCGGACCAAAATAACTCTTGTCCTGGAATCCGGCAAAACCAAACAAAAACCACAAAAGATATAAACTTAACATAGTTAAGTGGTAAATTAGGGGAAAATGAAAATTAGTGTTTGTTATGATGCCGTACCTATATGCAAACAGTTGGACTCGTCAATTCCTAATAAAATACTGGAAGCATTTAGGCTTCTCGTAATTGGAATCAACTCCAGTCTACCCTGGCAGTCAGAACTGATATACCACTTCTCTTGTTCTCTGTACATATCTTTTCTTCAATATATATTGTTCACCTAACCCCGTGTTCCGTGTCTTCATTTCGGCCCTTAAACAGGGTCACAACAGTGTTCTTTACTGCTTTAATATCTACAAGGTTTGAGAAGGAGAGGAGAATCGTAATTGAAGACACGGATATTTATGTATGTCATATAAAAGGGGCCTTTTGATGTGTGAGAGCTAATTAAAGTAAAATGAAAAAATAACAGAGAAACACACGCATATATATATATATATATATATATATATATATATATATATATATATATATATATATATATATATATATGGTCAACTATTATGACGGAATTTTATTCCGAAATTAATAAGATTAAAAAAAAATAAATAAATGAATTAATCTTGCATTGGTATTGGCTTATATTTTCAATTTTAATGCAAACACAGCAATGCTTTTAAATGAACGAATCATATTATATATATATATATATATATATATATATATATATATATATATATATATAAGTTAGCTATGTGTATATGTTTATATATTTCTATGTAGAGCATTAACTCTTACACTAATTAACCGATCATCATGAATTTTGGGACACAGTTGCTAGGTGTAAAGGTGGGTAATGTGGACTATATTTAATATATTATAGTTTTATGCAAACAGAGAGATAGGTGAGTGGAAGTCATTCGTGCAAAATTCAGATACCCCTGCTTTTTGTTAAATTTTAATAATAGGAATTGGACATCAATAAATAGATATCAAATTTCAGTCTCTTTGATATTTAGACGTGATAATATGTCATTTAAAAATCCAAATATCTCAGATTTATGTTAGATTTGACCCATAGTAAGTAGACATTAATGAAGCAAGATTTCGTAATTAACCTTTTCGTTTCAATACACTATAAGCTTCAGATTAATATTTGAGACTTTTTCTAGCATCAAAAGCAGGCAATGGATTTTGATCAAATTTAACATAAGGATTCTAGGCATAAGGTTTAATAGCATTTATCTTGATTTTAATCTTCCTAAGTGGACATAAAAGTAAGAAAAAACTGAAGGGTAAGGGGAAAGTCATTAATGAATGCTGCTCACGAAATCGATACATAGTCATATGGGATAAGAGAACAATTTTGCATCAATAATCCAGTATGTAAATATCTTATATATTATATGATAATGAATAAGTAAGTGATCTCCGCTCCATACCATCCACAGTTTAATGGACAACCGAACGCTTCGTAGCTACTTTAAAGCCGAGTTTAAGAAAATCAAACACAAGGTAAACTTAAACTGAATTGCTACATCACTTTCTCAGATTGTATACTATATATATCCAATATGTAAATACCTTATATATTATATTATATTTTTATATAAATATTTATCAAAACGGATATACTCGAAAAGAGATCTCACTGCTTTTATGAGCTTATCACGTATTCAGTATCAGAAGATAATAATTGCTTCACTTCATCTAATGCAGCTGTACAGAAAATATGTTGGCTCGACAAGAGATGGAAATCTATGCCTCTGACTAAAACATGTCTAAAAATTTGTAGCCAGAAAATGTTATACCTAATAAACATCTACATTACTAGCCTATCTGTGTCCCGGCGTTGCCCGGGATAGTATATTAACTCAATAAATTCTATGCCCAACCTTGAACGATCCGACACGAACACAAACTCCACAATGTTAAATGCGAATTTCCAAAGTTTTCTGTCATTCTTGGTCAATTTTACGTATTATTAGTGATATTATTTTCACAATTTGTTAAACAGCCGAAACCAGTAAACCTGTAGATACCTATGTCGTTCATGTGATCCCGTTTATGTGTACTGATCTATCGTGGTAACTTGAACAGGAGGAAATTCACTAAGCTTAATCAGATCTACCTACAATATATCTATGACGCTCCCCTCCGCCTAATTTAAAAAAAAGTTTTTTTCACTGCATAAGAAAAAAAAAGTTTGTCGGGTGTGTAGGGTGGGAATGGGGCATAAATGGTCCGTGTGGAATAATGGGTAAACTCACCGATTTCTTTTATTTACACCTAACTCAAAGTCCTTCCTGTGCTCTCCTTCGTAGGCGAACCAGCTATGGAAGTGCTATTTGTTGACTTGCTGAATTCTTTTATGATAAAGTCTTACTTGTTAAGAAAATAACTTTGGCTTGTAAAACATCAACAAAAATTGAGATTGAGACGTTACTGTAATAGTTACCATTATTCAATTACTTTCAAAAGTGGGGCTTACTTGATCATCTCATATAATTAGTAGTAGGATAACTGATTCGGCTCCGAGTTGACAGGAATAGTAAGTATTTAGAGTATATGGAAGTAGTAATTAGTAATCAGATTGTTTTATGTTTTATTTAAAAATAGCATTCTTTCTGTTCGTTTTTAGTTTAATAAAAAGTCTTTAAAACTTACTAAGAGACTGTTTTCTATTTCGTGTAATAAAAACGAAAATAGTTGAATTTCTTTAGCTAAAAAGAATTCTTAATTAAAAGATGATAATCAATTTACTTTTTTGTTATGTTATTAAACGTCTTGGTGTGGTTTTAGTAAGAAACATTCGTAAAAAGGGCGTATCCGTGTTTCTGTTTGTTTTTAGCCGAAGAAAACATATTTAAAAGGTTATTAAAAGATTATCGTTTAAAAATGTATTTTCTATTTCGTGTAATAAAAACGAAAATAGTTGAATTTCTTTAGCTAAAAAGAATTCTTAATTAAAAGATAATCGATTTACTTTTTTGTTATGTTATTAAACGTCTTTGTGTGGTTTTAGTAAGAAACATTCGTAAAAAGGGCGTATCCGTATTTCTGTTTGGTTTTAGCTTAATAAAACGTCTTTAAAAGGTTACTAAAAAGATTACCGTTTAATATGTATTTTCTATTTCGTGTAATAAAAAAGAAACTAGTTGATTGTCTTTTTTAGTTTAGAAAGAACCCGCAGTTAAAAGATAATAATCGATTTACTTCTTTTTTATAGTTTATACAAAACCGGGTGTTGAAAAAGAAAGATGTCGATGGAACTTAGTTTATCGGTTTTGTCGTTTGTTTTATTTAAAAAATAAAACAATCTTTATACTGACACCATTTTGAATGCTATTTGAGTTGTTCAGTAATTCATTCCAGCATTGATTCCAGAGTGATTCAATGCATTATGAATTGCCAGATGGAACGGCTGAACTGAATCATTCCGATATTCTGTAGTTCCTTGGTTGAATTAAGAAAGCTAGGTTTAATGTTAGCGTACATCAGACAGCGTTTGTTATTTATTTTTGTGAATATAGTTCATTTTACTTCAGTCGAGTTCTCATAAATCAAGGGACCCCTTCCCAGGGATAAAACTTGATCTCTATATGAGATATATAGATACCCGAATATTCTATTAAAGTTCTTTTATTTCTCAAACATTGAGTTAGTAAATAAGTTAAGAACACTAATTTTCCTCTAACTAATGGACCAGTACACTATGTTGTAGTATATCTTTTTTGTGGTCTCTTGGTCTTACCGGATTCCAAGACAAAAATTCATCTAGTCTAGTGGAGTATACAGTTACGTTCTGTTACTCGAGGTAACATTACTTGGAGAAGGTTCATCTTTCTACGTATGAGTCAGTGTATAGCCCTGTCGAGGGGATCTTATTTGGGCTTCGAATACTATGTTAGTTTTAATATTTGGTCAAGGTTTACTTGTAGAGGGATTATCCTCGTGTCAGGTTGTCCTGACAAACCCTTGTACAGAAAGACCGAATACATTCGAAGACTGTGTCTGGTAGGTAATTGAAACTCCCTGTGTAGTTGGTAATTCAAACTTACCTAGTTTAGTATGTAGAAAATAGTATGAGTTAATTAATGAAATAATAAACGCTTTATATATATATATATATATATATATATATATATATATATATATATATATATATATATATATATATATATATAATGGTAATAATCCAGGTAAAAACATCCACAGGGTAGTAATCCAAAGAATTTCAACCGGGTTTATAAAAAGTGCTCAATATCAAATAGAGCTTTATATATATATATATATATATATATATATATATATATATATATATATATATACCTATAAAAGTAGTCACCCGGTGTATGTGTTTTTTGGGAGGACGTAATTGCAGGAGAGTGACACTCTTTGCTACATTATTTTTGCTATACGTATTTGTGAGAAGCAGTTTAGTCGGATTAAATGTAATAATGCATAAACAGGGACGGAATGTAAGCATATTTTTGTGAGACACGCCTTATGAATTGCTGTAAGTTGTGAGTGTTAAAGATTTGCATGGGAAGTCTTCGTTTTATTCTTACAATGGCTGAAGTTGCACCTGAAAAGTCGACATTATTTCATATATAGGAGATTTAACAGTTTTATATAAAGTATTACATCTCCTGATTATTACCCTGTACATGTCAACTTACCTGGATTACAACATCTCTCTCTCTCTTTCTCTCTCTCTCTCTCTCTCTCTCTCTCTATATATATATATATATATATATATATATATATAGAGAGAGAGAGAGAGAGAGAGAGACAAAGTACTTCTGCAGTTTACAACCCGTGCAGAAATCGACGTAAACGTAAACCGCCGGAAGATGTCGAAACGCTTAGCTAACACAATTAGCAATCGCAGATTAAATATAACGTAAGCATGGACAAGTTAAAAAAAATGATTAAAACGATCATGAATGTTATTAAGGTATGACAGACACTTCAGTCTCTGGAAGGAATTCTTGAATTTTGTTTGAAAATTAAACTCATAGGCCAAAAGATAAGTTGCAGACCCTACAAAACAAACCACCCTAACCTTAACCTAACCTAACCCTAACCCTAACCTAACCTAACCCTAACCTATCCTAACATGTATCTAGTCAGTCATGGTTCAAAAGCTGCTTACCTAACGTTAACCTAAAAAAGGAGAACCATTACAAAAAGAAATTCATCGAAAAATTCTTATTTTTTTTGATAGCCATCGTTTCATTATATTTGTTTTGTAAAGAAATGAATATTTTAAAAATTAAAATTACTATACGATGACTGCTTTTTTATTTAAATGTTTTCTCCTGAATTTCTCTAGTTTGATAGTGATGCGATATGATTACAATAAAGACACGTATATTTTGGGACATTTACATCAACGGCTAGCCCTTTTCTGGTGATCCGCATTTTATTTGTGCTTGACAAAGCGGGAAGGATTGCTCTTTTCTGGGTTGGCTGTTATTTTGAGTGGGTGACATATGGAGATTTTCAATCTTTTAATCATTCAGCTGTCGATCTATCCATCTTATTAACCCTTATCCTGTAGCAGTTTTTAAGACTTGATAAGTGGTATTACAAAAAGTAAATAAAATATAACATTTCCTTCATTTGTGTGTATCCCTCCTGTCTTTGGAACACATTACCACAGGGTTGCTTCTCTGCAAATTCCACCTTGGTTTTCTGCTAATCTAATGTCAACAGATTCCTGAAATGAACTGTCGCAATAGTTATTCACACTTAGTTCTGCCAGTTATTTCATTTAATCAACCCTTATCCTCGAGTGGCTTTTGGCATCGATAAGTGGTGATCCATATCGTAAATAGATCCTTTCAATGTTAACAGTATAATATGATTTGCGACGTCCTGATGTTCTCCATTTGTATGACATGAATCGCCCAATAAAGTATGTGACGATGGGCTTTATCACAGTAGCCTCTGATGTGTCAGCGGCAGTGCAGTATAAAAAGAAATAGAGTAGTACCGGTTAATTGTGCGACAAAGTTAAGGAAATTCACGAAAACTTTACGTCTTTGCCCCTATTTTCTTACCTCCCCACGAGGGCAGAGTTAACCACAAGTTCGATTTTTAATGTAAGGAAAATCCAGCTTCCCAAAAAAGGCACTCTGAATTGGGACAAAAATTAAAATTACCCCAGTCTAGAAAGATGCTTCCGTCATTGATTGAGGACAGGTTAGATGAAGTGCAGTATCAAAACATATAATGCACTTTGATTCTTGCGACTGCACTTTGTTCCTTGCGACTGCACTTTGTTCCTTGCGTCTGTTTATTAAAACAAATAGTTCAGCAGTTATTGTCTAAGGCCGGCTGCAATATAAAAACGGATGAGGCCAGTCGTATAACGATGCAATTTCTTTGACGGAATTACGAGGCCGATTTATTGTAACAAGATCTATCAGTTCACACCCATCAGCATTAAAAAGGTCACGAATAAAAGATAGAAATACCTTGCCTTTTGCACTCAAGCATAGCAGATTGAAATGCTTGAATGCTTACTTGTGTCGGAGGCATATACATTAGTTACAAGCTGGAAAAACATCGAGCACAACGAGTCTGAAATAAATAAACAACGAGAATGAATTCCATTAGGTCAACTCGCTTCGTACCTTTTCTAAGCTTGAACGGTTCAGTCATCATCACGGTTCCAACATTCACGCAACTTATAATTTTGTAACGAAAAGATCATACGAGACTGACAAAATATAATAAGCAGACTAATTTGCCTTAGTCGAAATGGATAAACCTCATCTTGAGAGGGCTCCCTGTGTACATAAGTTTCAAGGACTGATCTTCACCCAGAATCTGAAGTAGAAGACTTACAACAGGTCTGTTTCTAAGGTCGCTGGGAAAATTGTTGGATCATTCTACCGCTCCAGAAAGTATCTCACTCCTGATGCAATCCTCTATCTGTATGAGAGCAAGATACGACCTAAGACATAATATATTTGCCACATCTGCTGAGGTGCAGCTTAGAGCACTCTGTTTTGTACAAAATCGACTTCGAGACCTAGTGGTGGGGGGTCCTCTTCTCTATCCTACATACATTTTCTTACAGAAGAGACGTTCCTAGTTTTTCTCAACTCTTCTCGTTATTCTCATGGTAGATGTAAACATTAACAGCAAAAACTCGTCTACCTACAACCACTGAAAATACTCTTTTCTTTCTCTTTGTACCTGGGGCTAAACGGAAATTCCATGAGCAGAATTCCTTTCTAAGAACTTTCCGTCTGTGGAACGCAATACCACGGAACTGCTCCCCAGCTGATTACAGCATGATTGTTTTCAAGTCCAATGTTAACGTCCCCTTAAGTAATCACATTCTGCCTAGATCCAACCATGCTCTGCAATCTTCAAGGTGTTTGTCTCACCATCCACTTTACACAAACTATTATTCCCGTGTCATCGAGTGGTTATTTGGGTCTTCATAATGCCTAGTTTGTAAAAAAAATAAAAATTCAAAAAAGGATCTACTATAGAGATATCGTATTGATCTGTCAAATCGCTTTGTCAGACCACCACACACAAAATATGTTCTGCCGATATTTTTCTAAAAAAAGTTATGATATTTCACCTCAAACAAGACAGGACGCCACTGTAGACGTAATGGGCTACTGAGAATTAGGGAGCAGGTTTAGGGTGTCATTCTAAGTTTAAAAACAATTTTTTTTTTAACATAGTTCACTCCAAACCAGGCAAGCCGCCACTGTAGACGTAAGGGGCTACCGAGAAAAAGAAAAGGGGAGAAGGTAGGGGGTGGTCAACCTAGATTGGGATCAGCGCAGCGAGGTGTCTGTTTACATTGGTTTTTAATTTCTGCATGTCTGTACTGTTGGGGAAACTGGGAGCAGGGAGGGAGTTCCAGAGGCCAGCAGTACGAGGAAAGAAGCTATTTGAGTTGAAGGCTCTCCGACATCTAGGGACCTCCACAGTGAATGAATGAGATTTAGTTGATTGTCGAGTTAGTCTAGTGCATTTACGTCGAGGGGGCACCAGAGTAGCCAATTCATCGGAGCATAATCCATTGAAGTATTTGTAAAACAAGCACAAGGATGCTACATTGCGGCGATGGGACAGAGGCTGGAGCTTGGCTGACAGTAAGGGACCTATTAGGTTGGCAATTATTTTTTGGACCTTGTCAAGGAGGGAGAGACTAGTAGATGATGCACCAGCCCAGATGTGACAACAATACTCCATGTATGGGCGGATGGTGGCTTTGTAGAGATACAGGATAATGTCAGGTGTAAGGAGTTTACTAGCACGGTAGAGGGAGCCAACCTTCTTTGCGGCAGCCTTGGCAAGGTCCTCAATGTATTTGTTCCAATTCATGTTACCTGTGAAGGTTAGGCCGAGGAGTTTGAATGATGAACTCTCAGGTAGGGTGTTATTTGCCATGACAATCGGTGGTTGAAAAGGTTACTTGTAGTTATTGAAGGAAATGAGCTTTGTCTCTGCGGCATTAAAAGTTACCAACCATTTATGACCCCAATCCACTACAGCCTGGAGGTCATTTTCTAAAGATTCAGCCATTGCATCGGATATGATTGCGTCGGTTTTGCCAACATGGCGAGAGTAAAGGGTGGTGTCATCAGCAAATAAACCAATCTCAGACTCTATGCCATCAGGGAGATCGTTTATATAGATCAGGAACAACAAAGGTCCAAGGATAGATCCCTGGGGCACACCAGCATTTATGTCATGTTGCTTAGATGAACGGCCATCGAGGACAACCTGGATTTTTCTTTTGTCTAGGAAGGATCTAATTATATTAAGTAATTGCCCAGTAATACCGTATGATCGTATTTTCAAGAGGAGCCCTTTATGCCTTACCTTGTAAAAGTGTATGATACATGCGTTCAGAGATGACCGTTAGGATGTCTGCAGTAGATCGTGCTTGTCTAAATCCATACTGGCGGTCAGAAAGAAGTTTAGCATTAACTAAGTGTCGTACTATCGCTAGATTGATTAAGGATTCAAAGATTTTAGCAAAGATCGGCAGCAGACTGATTGGGCGATAGTTCTGGGGATCGGTTCTATTTTCAGAATTCTTGTAGACTGGTACCACAAAGGCAATTTTCCAGCTATCGGGGAAGCAAGATTCAGCTAGACACTTATTGTAGAGTTTGGAGAGGACAGGGGCCAGTTTAGCAGAGCATTTCTTTATTACTATTACAGGTATAAGATCAGGCCCACAAGCTTTGGAGGTGTCAAGTTTTTTTATGATGTCTCTAACCTGGGATGGGTGATGACCAGGTTATCAAGTGTGGCTTCGGTCAGCAAAGGGAATTTGGGGAGGGGATGATTATCTGAGTCCAAAGTAGAGTTAGAAGCGAAGCGCTGGGCAAGTAGTTCAGCCTTATCAGTGGCCGTGTAAGCGACATCATTGTGGTTTGATAGTGGGGGAATCGTTGATTGACCATTATTCACTACACTATTGTAGATTTTCCAGAAATCACGAGTACCTAATTTCTGTGACTGGATGCGTTTTCCTGTTAACTCATTAAACCTTCCCTTCGCTTCACCTATCACGACCTTGCAATTATTTCTTGACTCTATAAATGTATTTCTATTAGTAGCTGACTTATGTCGGCCGAATTTACGGAATGCTTGTTGTCTCTCAGAAATGGCAGCTGCACATTCCGAGGTGAACCATTTAGGAGAGTGAGGCTTGCTAAAGTATTTTTGCATTGGGACATAGGCTTCAATGCCTGCTTTGACCCATTCAGTTAATTCGTTTGCACACTGATTGGCAGAGAGTGAGAAGGTTTCCATCCATGGGGCGTCACTGATGTGATCTCTGATTGACTCAAAATCAGCCCGCTCGTAGTATCTTGTTGTTTTGAGAAACGGTTCATCAGCTTTTGGACGACTTCTTAGGGTGATATGTATCATTAGCACAATGTGATCAGCATTCCCGAGTGGGCTATGAGCTTTCGTCACATAAGCCTCGGGCATTGAGGTCAAGAAAAGGTCTAGAAGTGAGGCTTGTTGGTCTTTGGGAGCTGTGCAGCGAGATGTCTGTTTACATTAGTTTTAAACCTCAGCATATCGGTACTGTCGGGGAAACAGGGGGCAGGGAGGGAATTCTCAGAGGCCGGAAGCACGAGGAAAGAAGTAATTTAATTAATAAGTAATACTAAATATCTAAACGTTTGTATTATTTCGTAAGTATGAAACAGCATTATGGCAGCAACGTACTTATGTAGAGATGAATTTAAAAAATAATTATGTACATACACAAACACTGCAAGGAAGGTGATATTTTATATGAATGAAAAAAATACCTGTCGTTAACTCTATCATTTATCATAAATCCGGGTTGCAATAGAAAAAAGGCAGAAACTGTGCTCGTGTAGTTGTCGTAACTAAACGAGTTTATTTATTGTCTAAGTGACCGCTAAAGTAAATGTTTACCTAAAAAATTTCATCCACAGACGGGAGCGCCTCGGGCGACAGGCAATTAACCAATCTCCTCATCATAAAGGAGATGGTTATGCCTGGGAGTATGGCCTCCCTTTTCTTTAGCAGATGTAGTATTTCGTTGTTTATTTATAATATGAACTATTCTAATCATCTTTAGTTTAAAAGTTAGTTTTTTTCTATATTTTTCTTAATAAACAAAAAATAAAAGGGGAAGAGAGGGAGAGGAATTGTAGAAAAGAAGAGCGCGCGTGGGCTCCAACAAAATACAGACGGAGAGAGAGAAAGAAAGAGAGAAAGAGAGAGAGAATAACAGAAAAAAAGAGAGAGAGAAAAAGAGAGAGAGAAAGAGAGAAAGAAAGAGAGAGAGAATGAGAGAGAAAAAGAGAGAAAGAAAGAGAGAGAGGAAGAGAGAGAGAGAGAGAGAAAGAGAGAGAGAGAGAGAGAGAAAATCAGTAAGATATTGGTCACTTGGTAAGTTAATTGCAAATAACGACTCAATCTCAAAACTAAAGAATATTTTCCAATCTATTTTGTGTTAGAAAAATATATAGGAAAAAGTCTTAGGGAAACAAACGTTGATTATCTCAGCCTTAGTATAATAATATAAACATATAACATAAAAGATCGCATAAATAAATAAATAAATAAATAAATAAATAATAATAATAATAATAATAATAATAATAATTAGACAAGCGTGAACAATTTCTGACTGTTCAGTTCTATTTTAGTTCTAATGTTTGTAATTGCTTGGGCGTTTCTTGTAGCAATTATTGGGGCGTGTCAACCATATAGTCAGTTTTTAGGATTTACCCTTTTTATTTATGGTTTTGTCGGCAATTCGTATTTCTTTGTTTATTTATCGACATGTTTACGCTAGAAAATCTGTCGCATGGACCAAAAAAAAAACAATTAATTAAATGTTGAGTTATATATATATATATATATATATATATATATATATATATATATATATATATATACTTTTTTTAATGGTATTGGGACAGTGTCCCAGCCGAGTGCTCAATTATTTAAACAAAAGTAAAATTAACTAGATAATTAATAAGAGCATAATATTTATTCATATGTAATACAGTAAGTTAGAAACACATCTGTACCATCGGTTTCAGATCTGAGAAATTCAGACCTTCGTCGGCGGAGTCGTTCGGCTTAATGAACCGAAAGCCTAACGACTCTTTCTCAGATCTGAAACTGATTGTACCGATGTTGTTCTAACTAACTGTATTACACACACACACACACACACACACACACACACACACACACACACACACACACACACACATATATATATATATATATATATATATTATTTGGTTTAGTTTGGTAGAAAGAAATCTAACAGAGTTCCCATTTATTTAATGATAAGATAAAAATATTTATTAATAGTGTTATAGAAGATCAAGTCAAATCGACATGATACTACCAGTTTCAAGCCAATGCGGTCGCAAAATCGAGACCCAATGTTTCGCTCGGTTTGCTTATAATAATAAACAACAATCCGTCGTGGTTTTCCTCATCACGTGACTTCCTCCGATATCAAATATGACTGAAGATAGTCGGTGACGAAACGTTGGATTTCGGTTTGGGCCCGTAGCTGGCTTGAAACCTAAAATATCATGTTGATTAAACCCGATCTTCTGTGACACTGTTTATCCATTACTATATACAGGATTAACTCCTAAACTAATTAACTTATCATTATGGGTTTTGAAACAAAGAGGTCATAATGTGTGTTACATTTTGTTTTATGTAAAGGGAGCAAAGATGGGGTTGGAAAATACCGCTGATTTTTAGTGAAACTTTAACAATTAGTATTAGACATAAATTAATAAATATCACCCAAATTAAAATTTCTTTGGAGTTTTTAGGGAACACAATATAGGCACAGACCCTTATTCAAAGAATTCGAATATTTTACATTTGCATTAAGTTTTATCTATAGTCATTTGATACCAATTTAACAGATTCCCTGCATTTCTATTTCATCTTAAGCTTTCTTTATCTTTAGAAATTTTCAGAATAACAATCATATAATGAATTGTAATCAACATTGGAATAAGGATTCTAGAATAAGGTTTAGTAGAAATAAATCTAAATGCCAGTCTTCGGAAGGAGACAAAAGAGGTGCAAAACAGTGATCTTCTGGAAATTCATTTTACTCGTCCTAAAACGGGTATTTTTCTCCTCCTCCTCCTCCTCCTCCTCCTCCTCCTACTACAACTACTACTACTACTACTACTACTACTACTACTACTACTACTACTACTACTACTACTACTACTACTACACACACACACACACACATATATATATATATATATATATATATATATATATATATATATATACTAACAAAAGAACTTGTAGTCTTGAACATCGCACTAACGAATATAATATATGTTGTGAACGTGTCTGTGTGTATCCACTGTAGAGGTCGTTATCGTTCGGTTTTGGTTTTGCCGTTCTAAAGCTGTTGCTCGATTCCGACGCCGGTCACAGTGACAGCGGCGTGGTCTCACTCACTGCTACAAGAGAAGAATTCTCCATCAAAATAAAACCACAACTCAATTTTAAAACGTAACCGAGTTTAATTTGTTGGAGGTTACAATGTTACTCGTGTTTTTAACAACAGACTTCCGAATGAGAGATTTTGCCCGACCAAATCAAAACACAAGTCCAAGAGCCAATTCTGCTTGGAGAGGCACGCAGAGCCGACTGACCGTCAGACCCATACAAACAAAACTGACTGCGTCACGCCCAGAGGGGCAGCTCTCACTCACTTCACTTGCCAATCTCCTAATAATACTCTGTTAGATAAGTTCTGAGAGTCGTAATATAAAAAGTATATTATCAAAATTAACATGAAAAAAATGTATTAATCAGTAATATAACCACCATGTTCATTAATTACACGCTCACAATGACGTAATAATTTTTCTACTTGCTCATGATATTCATCTTCTTGAATGTCTCTTAGCACTCGCAGCGCCTCAATCTTCACCTCTTCGGATTATGAAATGTAGTTTTCCGTAGTTCTGTCTTCAGTTTATGGAACAACCAGCGGTCGCATATGTTGAGATCAGGTGAATAGGGGCTCTGCTTCAATGTAACAATTCCTCGACTTTCGAAAAATGAACTGGTCTCACGTGAAACATGACAGCGTGCATTGTCATGTTGCCATGCAACAGCACGGAGATTAATTGGATTTTTCCTCAAATTTCGCCACTTCGTACCACAATCACATACAAACTCTATGTAACCAGCACTATTGAGATAAGTTGTACATTTATACAAATTTTCATAAGCAACCAATGAACTGAAAAAAAAGTTATTAATACACTCTCATTACTTACCTAACAGAGTATTATATATATTTTTCCACCAGAACTGCTTACATTTGTCTCTCTTCTCAGTTTATCACAATACGACCACCCAGAAACCGACCACTTGAGATAATAGCCAGTCAGAAACATCCTTAAAATGGCCGATCTGCTACCGATTTATAGAATATCAAACACCATTATTTAATGGAAAAATCTTAACTGGTTCCTCACCACAGCAGGGAATCTCTTATTAAATGGAATTCTGGGTGGCCAAAACGCCTGATAAGATATATTTACAATCTCCTGTTTTATCTCTTCTCTTTTTGTAAATATTACTCACTTGCAGCAATTCTGCCATTCGCATGCATTTCAACTATGTGAACAACTAAACATGCAGTCTAGTGCATGTTTACATAATCATGTTTACAATTTTTGTCTTAGAAATAAAAGTTAAATAATATAAGATCAAGTAATAAAACAACCGTTAGCGCGGTGTTCTTACGAATTACTACGTTGCTTAAAGACAGCTGTAAAACGGCAAATAGGTTTAAGGAATCCAAACGAATTTAAATTATTAAAAAAGCGATATTTTTAAATTATTAAAATACACACAGAAATTAATTTTATGTTTTTTTGTGTAACGAAGATAATCTATTCACAAAAAATAATTTCGTTCCGTAATGTTCTAATATATTTCAGTAATTTTAATGGAACTATCCGACAATTGCCCTTAGTTACCCTAGATGGAATCGTAGGAAAATGTTATTGCTGTCTTTAGATTTCTTAGAAAATTTCACACTGATTGAACTCATTTGAATGTTGTAACTGTTAACATAACGATTTTGATAACACTCTACTATGCACTTTTTCACTATGCTTATGACATCATATTCCTTTCTTTTTTACTGCTTCCAGTCTGCTGTTCGCCTCCTAATATAGTCAGAAGAAGTTGAAATGTTTGAACATTTTTTTGAATCAGTGTCTTATGCATGCGTTGTAAATTTCATTAAAATCGGATATACTGATTTGAAGTTTTGAGGAGGTCCTTCCCCTATGGATAACTTACAGGTGTCGGCACGAAAATATTCTGCACATAGAAGGTAACGTAGAGATTCGGCACATAGAAGGTAACGTAGAGATTCGGAACATAGAAGGTAGCTCAGATATTCGGCACATAGAAGGTATCGTAGAGATTCGGCACATAGTAGGTAACGTAGAGATTCGGCACATAGAAGGTAACGTAGATATTCGGCACATAGAAGGTAACGTAGATATTCGGCACATAGAAGGTAACGTAGAGATTCGGCACATAGAAGGTAACGTAGACATTCTGCACATAGAAGGTAACGTAGAGATTCGGCACATAGAAGGTAACGTAGAGATTCGGCACATAGAAGGTAACGTAGAGATTCGACATATAGAAGGTAACGTAGAGATTCGGCACATAGAAGGTAACGTAGAGATTCGGCACATAGAAGGTAACGTAGAGATTCGGCACATAGAAGGTAACGTAGAGATTCGGCACATAGAAGGTAACGTAGACATTCTGCACATAGAAGGTAACGTAGAGATTCGGCACATAGAAGGTAACGTAGAGATTCGGCACATAGAAGGTAACATAGATATTCGACACATAGAAGGTAACGTAGATATTCGGCATATAAAAGGTAACGTAGAGATTCGGCCCAAAGAAAGTGACGTAGAGATTCGGCACATAGAAGGTAACGTAGAGATTCGGCACATGGAAGGTATTGTAGAGATTCGGCACATAGAAGGTATTGTAGAGATTCGGCACATAGAAGGTAACGTAGAGATTCGGTACATAGAAGGTAACGTAGATATTCTGCACATAGAAGGTAACGTAGACATTCGGCACATAGAAGGTAACGTGGATATTCGGCACATAGAAGGTAACGTAGACATTCGGCACATAGAAGGTAACGTAGACATTCGGCACATAGAAGGTAACGTAGAGATTCGGCACATAGAAGGTATTGTAGAGATTCGGCACATAGAAGGTAACGTAGATATTCGGCACATAGAAGGTAACGTAGACATTCAGCACATAGAAGGTAACGTAGACATTCTGCACATAGAAGGTAACGTAGAGATTCGGCACATAGAAGGTATTGTAGAGATTCGGCACATAGAAGGTAACGTAGATATTCGGCACATAGAAGGTACCGTAGACATTCTGCACATAGAAGGTAACGTAGACATTCTGCACATAGAAGGTAACGTAGACATTCTGCACATAGAAGGTAACGTAGACATTCGGCACATAGAAGGTAACGTAGAGATTCGGCACATAGAAGGTATTGTAGAGATTCGGCACATAGAAGGTATTGTAGAGATTCGGCACATAGAAGGTAACGTGGATATTCGGCACATAGAAGGTAACGTAGAGATTCGGCACATAGAAGGTAACGTAGACATTCTGCACATAGAAAGTAACGTAGATATTCGGCACATAGAAGGTAACGTGAATATTCGGCACATAGAAGGTAACGTAGACATTCTGCACATAGAAGGTAACGTAGACATTCGGCACATAGAAGGTAACCTAGAGATTCGGCACATAGAAGGTATTGTAGAGATTCGGCACATAGAAGGTAACGTAGATATTCGGCACATAGAAGGTAACGTAGATATTCGTCACATAGAAGGTAACGTGAATATTCGGCACATAGAAGGTAACGTAGACATTCAGCACATAGAATGTAACGTAGATATTCGGCACATAGAAGGTAACGTAGAGATTCGGCACATAGAAGGTAACGTAGACATTCTGCACATAGAAAGTAACGTAGAGATTCTGCACATAGAAGGTAACGTATAGATTCGGCACATAGAAGGTAACGTAGATATTCGGCAAATAGAAGGTAACGTAGATATTCGGCACATAGAAAGTAACGTAGAGATTCGGCACATAGAAGGTAACGTAGAGATTCGGAACATAGAAGGTAACGTAGAGATTCGGCACATAGAAGGTAACGTAGATATTCGGCACATATAAGGTAACGTAGAGATTCGGCACATAGAAGGTAACGTAGTTATTCGGCACATAGAAGGTAACGTAGAGGTTCGGCACATAGAATCTAACGTAGATATTCGCCACATAGAAGGTAACGTAGAGATTCGGCACATAGAAGGTAACGTAGAAATTCGGCATATAAAAGGTAACGTTGAGATTCGGCACATAGAAGGTAACGTAGAGATTCGGCACATAGTAGGTAACGTGGATATTCGGCACATAAAAGGTAACGTTGATATTCGGCACATAGAAGGTAACGTAGATATTCGGCACATAGAAAGGAAAGTAGAGATTCGGCACATGGAAAGTTACGTAGAGAGTGTGCACATAGAAAGTTACGTAGAGAATCGGCACATAGAAGGTAACGTAGAGATTCGGCACATATAATGGAACGTGGATATTCGGCACATAGAAGGTAACGTAGAGATTCGGCACATAGAAGGTAACGTAGAGATTCGGCACATATAAGGTATTGTAGAGATTCGGCACATAGAAGGTAACGTGGATATTCGGCACCTAGAAGGTAACATAGATATTCGGCACATGGAAGGTAACGTGGATATTCGGCACATAGAAGGTAACGTAGAGATTCGGCATATAAACGTTAACGTAGAGATTCGGCGGATAGAAGGTAACGTAGAGATTCGGCACATAGAAGGTAACGTAGAGATTCGGCACATAGAAGGTATTGTAGAGATTCGGCACATAGAAGGTAACGTAGAGATTCGGTACATAGAAGGTAACGTAGATATTCTGCACATAGAAGGTAACGTAGACATTCGGCACATAGAAGGTAACGTGGATATTCGGCACATAGAAGGTAACGTAGACATTCGGCACATAGAAGGTAACGTAGACATTCGGCACATAGAAGGTAACGTAGAGATTCGGCACATAGAAGGTATTGTAGAGATTCGGCACATAGAAGGTAACGTAGATATTCGGCACATAGAAGGTAACGTAGACATTCTGCACATAGAAGGTAACGTAGACATTCTGCACATAGAAGGTAACGTAGAGATTCGGCACATAGAAGGTATTGTAGAGATTCGGCACATAGAAGGTAACGTAGATATTCGGCACATAGAAGGTAACGTAGACATTCTGCACATAGAAGGTAACGTAGACATTCTGCACATAGAAGGTAACGTAGACATTCTGCACATAGAAGGTAACGTAGAGATTCGGCACATAGAAGGGAACGTAGAGATTCGGCACATAAAAGGTATTGTAGAGATTCGGCACATAGAAGGTAACGTGGATATTCGGCACATAGAAGGTAACGTAGAGATTCGGCACATAGAAGGTAACGTAGACATTCTGCACATAGAAAGTAACGTAGATATTCGGCACATAGAAGGTAACGTGAATATTCGGCACATAGAAGGTAACGTAGACATTCTGCACATAGAAGGTAACGTAGACATTCGGCACATAGAAGGTAACGTAGAGATTCGGCACATAGAAGGTATTTAAGAGATTCGGCACATAGAAGGTAACGTAGATATTCGGCACATAGAAGGTAACGTAGATATTCGTCACATAGAAGGTAACGTGAATATTCGGCACATAGAAGGTAACGTAGACATTCTGCACATAGAATGTAACGTAGATATTCGGCACATAGAAGGTAACGTAGATATTCGGCACATAGAAGGTAACGTAGACATTCTGCACATAGAAAGTAACGTATAGATTCTGCACATAGAAGGTAACGTATAGATTCGGCACATAGAAGGTAACGTAGATATTCGGCAAATAGAAGGTAACGTAGATATTCGGCACATAGAAAGTAACGTAGAGATTCGGCACATAGAAGGTAACGTAGAGATTCGGAACATAGAAGGTAACGTAGAGATTCGGCACATAGAAGGTAACGTAGAAATTCGGCATATAACAGGTAACGTAGAGATTCGGCACATAGAAGGTAACGTAAAGATTCGGCACATAGAAGGTAACGTAGATATTCGGCACATATAAGGTAACGTAGAGATTCGGCACATAGAAGGTAACGTAGTTATTCGGCACATAGAAGGTAACGTAGAGGTTCGGCACATAGAATCTAACGTAGATATTCGCAACATAGAAGGTAACGTAGAGATTCGGCACATAGAAGGTAACGTGGAAATTCGGCATATAAAAGGTAACGTTGAGATTCGGCACATAGAAGGTAACGTAGAGATTCGGCACATAGTAGGTAACGTGGATATTCGGCACATAAAAGGTAACGTTGATATTCGGCACATAGAAGGTAACGTAGATATTCGGCACATAGAAAGTAAAGTAGAGATTCGGCACATGGAAAGTTACGTAGAGATTGTGCACATAGAAAGTAACGTAGAGAATCGGCACATAGAAGGTAACGTAGAGATTCGGCATATATAAGGTAACGTGGATATTCGGCACATAGAAGGTAACGTAGAGATTCGGCACATAGAAGGTAACGTAGAGATTCGGCACATATAAGGTATTGTAGAGATTCGGCACATAGAAGGTAACGTGGATATTCGGCACGTAGAAGGTAACATAGATATTCGGCACATGGAAGGTAACGTGGATATTCGGCACATAGAAGGTAACGTAGAGATTCGGCATATAGACGTTAACGTAGAGATTCGGCGGATAGAAGGTAACGTAGAGATTCGGCACATAGAAGGTAACGTAGAGATTCGGCACATAGAAGTTAACGTAGATATTCGGCGCATAGAAGGTAAAGTAGAGATTCGGCACATAGAAGGTAACGTAGAGATTCGGCACATGGAAGGTATTGTAGAGATTCGGCACATAGAAGGTATTGTAGAGATTCGGCACATAGAAGGTAACGTAGAGATTCGGTACATAGAAGGTAACGTAGATATTCTGCACATAGAAGGTAACGTAGACATTCGGCACATAGAAGGTAACGTGGATATTCGGCACATAGAAGGTAACGTAGACATTCGGCACATAGAAGGTAACGTAGACATTCGGCACATAGAAGGTAACGTAGAGATTCGGCACATAGAAGGTATTGTAGAGATTCGGCACATAGAAGGTAACGTAGATATTCGGCACATAGAAGGTAACGTAGACATTCTGCACATAGAAGGTAACGTAGACATTCTGCACATAGAAGGTAACGTAGAGATTCGGCACATAGAAGGTATTGTAGAGATTCGGCACATAGAAGGTAACGTAGACATTCTGCACATAGAAGGTAACGTAGACATTCTGCACATAGAAGGTAACGTAGAGATTCGGCACATAGAAGGTAACGTAGAGATTCGGCACATAGAAGGTATTGTAGAGATTCGGCACATAGAAGGTAACGTGGATATTCGGCACATAGAAGGTAACGTAGAGATTCGGCACATAGAAGGTAACGTAGACATTCTGCACATAGAAAGTAACGTAGATATTCGGCACATAGAAGGTAACGTGAATATTCGGCACATAGAAGGTAACGTAGACATTCTGCACATAGAAGGTAACGTAGACATTCGGCACATAGAAGGTAACGTAGAGATTCGGCACATAGAAGGTATTGTAGAGATTCGGCACATAGAAGGTAACGTAGATATTCGGCACATAGAAGGTAACGTAGATATTCGTCACATAGAAGGTAACGTGAATATTCGGCACATAGAAGGTAACGTAGACATTCTGCACATAGAATGTAACGTAGATATTCGGCACATAGAAGGTAACGTAGAGATTCGGCTCATAGAAGGTAACGTAGACATTCTGCACATAGAAAGTAACGTATAGATTCTGCACATAGAAGGTAACGTATAGATTCGGCACATAGAAGGTAACGTAGATATTCGGCAAATAGAAGGTAACGTAGATATTCGGCACATAGAAAGTAACGTAGAGATTCGGCACATAGAAGGTAACGTAGAGATTCGGAACATAGAAGGTAACGTAGAGATTCGGCACATAGAAGGTAACGTAGAAATTCGGCATATAACAGGTAACGTAGAGATTCGGCACATAGAAGGTAACGTAAAGATTCGGCACATAGAAGGTAACGTAGATATTCGGCACATATAAGGTAACGTAGAGATTCGGCACATAGAAGGTAACGTAGTTATTCGGCACATAGAAGGTAACGTAGAGGTTCGGCACATAGAATCTAACGTAGATATTCGCCACATAGAAGGTAACGTAGAGATTCGGCACATAGAAGGTAACGTAGAAATTCGGCATATAAAAGGTAACGTTTAGATTCGGCACATAGAAGGTAACGTAGAGATTCGGCACATAGTAGGTAACGTGGATATTCGGCACATAAAAGGTAACGTTGATATTCGGCACATAGAAGGTAACGTAGATATTCGGCACATAGAAAGGAAAGTAGAGATTCGGCACATGGAAAGTTACGTAGAGATTGTGCACATAGAAAGTAACGTAGAGAATCGGCACATAGAAGGTAACGTAGAGATTCGGCACATATAAGGTAACGTGGATATTCGGCACATAGAAGGTAACGTAGAGATTCGGCACATAGAAGGTAACGTAGAGATTCGGCACATATAAGGTATTGTAGAGATTCGGCACATAGAAGGTAACGTGGATATTCGGCACCTAGAAGGTAACATAGATATTCGGCACATGGAAGGTAACGTGGATATTCGGCACATAGAAGGTAACGTAGAGATTCGGCATATAGACGTTAACGTAGAGATTCGGCGGATAGAAGGTAACGTAGAGATTCGGCACATAGAAGGTAACGTAGAGATTCGGCACATAGAAGGTAACGTAGATATTCGGCGCATAGAAGGTAAAGTAGAGATTCGGCACATAGAAGGTAACGTAGAGATTCGGCACATAGAAGGTAACGTAGAGATTCGACATATAGAAGGTAACGTAGAGATTCGGCACATAAAAGATAACGTAGATATTCGGCACATAGAAGGTAACGTAGAGATTCGCAACATAGAAAGAAACGTAGAGATTCGGCGGATAGAAGGTAACGTAGAGATTCGACATATAGAAGGTAACGTAGAGATTCGGCACATAAAAGATAACGTAGAGATTCAGCACATAGAAGGTAACGAAGAGATTCGGCACATAGAAGGTAACGTAGAGATTCGACATATAGAAGGTAACGTAGAGATTCGGCACATAAAAGATAACGTAGATATTCGGCACATAGAAGTTAACGTAGAGATTCGGCACATAGAAGGTAACGTAGAGATTCGGCACATAGAAGGTAACGTAGAGATTCGGCACATAGAAGGTAACGTAGAGATTCGACATATAGAAGGTAACGTGGATATTCGGCACATAAAAGGTAACGTTGATATTCGGCACATAGAAGGTAACGTAGATATTCGGCACATAGAAAGGAAAGTAGAGATTCGGCACATGGAAAGTTACGTAGAGATTGTGCACATAGAAAGTAACGTAGAGAATCGGCACATAGAAGGTAACGTAGAGATTCGGCACATATAAGGTAACGTGGATATTCGGCACATAGAAGGTAACGTAGAGATTCGGCACATAGAAGGTAACGTAGAGATTCGGCACATATAAGGTATTGTAGAGATTCGGCACATAGAAGGTAACGTGGATATTCGGCACCTAGAAGGTAACATAGATATTCGGCACATGGAAGGTAACGTGGATATTCGGCACATAGAAGGTAACGTAGAGATTCGGCATATAGACGTTAACGTAGAGATTCGGCGGATAGAAGGTAACGTAGAGATTCGGCACATAGAAGTTAACGTAGATATTCGGCGCATAGAAGGTAAAGTAGAGATTCGGCACATAGAAGGTAACGTAGAGATTCGGCACATAGAAGGTAACGTAGAGATTCGACATATAGAAGGTAACGTAGAGATTCGGCACATAAAAGATAACGTAGATATTCGGCACATAGAAGGTAACGTAGAGATTCGCAACATAGAAAGAAACGTAGAGATTCGGCGGATAGAAGGTAACGTAGAGATTCGACATATAGAAGGTAACGTAGAGATTCGGCACATAAAAGATAACGTAGAGATTCTGCACATAGAAGGTAACGAAGAGATTCGGCACATAGAAGGTAACGTAGAGATTCGACATATAGAAGGTAACGTAGAGATTCGGCACATAAAAGATAACGTAGATATTCGGCACATAGAAGTTAACGTAGATATTCGGCGCATAGAAGGTAAAGTAGAGATTCGGCACATAGAAGGTAACGTAGAGATTCGGCACATAGAAGGTAACGTAGAGATTCGGCACATAGAAGGTAACGTAGAGATTCGACATATAGAAGGTAACGTAGAGATTCGGCACATAAAAGATAACGTAGATATTCGGCACATAGAAGTTAACGTAGATATTCGGC